>OZ029918.1:32669738-33004738 GCA_964023275.1 Norana najaformis | reverse complement strand
CTAAGTCGCACTTGTTTCGATTCGTTAGACACCCGTATATGCAGCGCTTTTTGGAGGTCCTTGAAAGGCGTTATATGAATGTTTGCTACATTCCATTACAAGTCAAGGTCTTTAGTTTTAGCATACAGCGCAAGGTTGCAACAGAAATTTACATGTTGCACAACATTGCCCAAGTCTTGGGTATAGATAGACAGATAGATAGATAGATAGATAGATAGATAGATAGATAGATAGATAGATAGATAGATAGATAGATAGATAGATAGATAGATAGATAGATAGATAGATAGATATGTAGGTATGTATGTATGTATGTAGGTAGGTAGGTAGGTAGGTAGGTAGGTAGGTAGGTAAATAGATAGACAGTCAGACAGATTGACAGACAGGCAGACAGACAGACAGACAGTCGCGCAAAATGCAGTGACTCAGGCTTGCCCCAAGGTAGCTTAATATCCTTTTTAAAATCAATCCTGCCGATGGATTGCTGCCGTAGTGTTTGTGCCTCAGCCGAATGATCTTTGAATCTCGGGACCACGTAAGTAAGTATTCTAAGTAAATAGGTAAGTTAGTAACTCAGTAGCGCACTTGTTAACACGTCATATATCTAGAATTCTGAATGAGAAATCATAGGCGAGTTTCTGGAGCCTACACGTAGGCCTAGATGTGTGTAAATAATTGTCTTAAACATTTACCTGCTAGTCACAGTTTTGCGCAACATTAAAATTTACTTTTACATAACATTCATTTCTTTAGTCTGAAGGGGAATGTTACACATATCTTACAAATATAATATCCCTTCACTTTTTACATTCACAAGCTTAATATTAATTCTTAATTCTTAATTCTTGCTTAATATTAGAGTTTACTTCCTATTAGCAGAGCTGCAGAGTTTTAGTCCCACTGACACTAACACCATTTAGGCTAGCGCTGCTAAAGCCTTTGTGAGGTAGGGCCTATATAAAAGGCGCAATATCAAGTTTTTTATGCATACATATATCCATGCATACATACATACATACACATACATACATACATACATACATCCATACATACATACATGCATACATACATAAATGCATAGGTACATAAATACATACATACATACCTTGTAACATAAAATTACTTTGTTCTGAAGGCGAATGTTACACGTATCGCAAATGGATTACGGATCTGCAGCACATGGCTCTGACTTCCAGAACTTTTCGATATCGCATTCCAGCGGCAACTCTCCTCTGAATTCGGTCGATAGCGGTTTAAACTCTTCCGAAACCTACACCATAAGCGTGACGAGACCGGAAACAGACGACATGGCTGCGTTCGAAAGCTTCGTCGGATTGGCAGTTCCGGTTCTCTTCGGAGCCATTGGCGTATTCGGTTTCATAGGCAACTTCGTCGTCATGGCAACCATCCTCTATGACCGGAAGCGACGTAACGTGACGAACATCCTGGTCTTGAACCTCGCCACCGCCGATCTTGTCTTCATCACAGTCTGCGTTCCGTTCACGACGACCAGCTACGTCACGACCACGTGGCCGTTCGGGTCATCTTGGTGCAAGGTCCACCAGTACGTCATCCACGTCACGGCCCACGCCAGCGTCTACACCCTCGTTCTGATGTCCCTCGATCGTTATCTGGCCGTCGTGCATCCCATCGGGTCGATACGCATCAGGACGCAGCGTCACGCTCTGCTGGCGATCGCTGGTTCTTGGATGCTGCTCTGCGTCTGCAATTCCCCGATGTTCCAAGTCTTCGACGTCTTCGTTTACCCGTTCAGCGATCAGCTGAGGTCGATTTGCATCAACGTTCGTCTGCTCACGGACCCCCATCACGGACGGATCTTCTACGGAACGTTCTTCATCTTCGGCTTCGCTCTGCCGCTCGCCCTCATCTCTCTTCTCTACGGTCGTCTGCTGAGCTACCTGCATTCAAACGACAGATGGCGTAGCCAACCAACAACCGGAAGTTCGCGGACGAAACGCCGCGTGACCCGGATGGTCATTGTCGTTGTTGCGGCGTTCGCCGTGTGCTGGCTTCCGCTCCAGATGATCTTCCTGATCCAGTTTGTTGTCGGGGTGCCAGGACTGTTGTCCATGCAGCTTGTTCTGGCGAAGATAGCCTCAACGTGTCTCGCGTACTCGAACAGCACGATCAACCCCATTCTATATGCCTTCATGTCGGACAACTTTCGCCAGAGCTTCCGCCGTCTTCGAAGGACGATTCTGGGAGGCATCTCCTGTCTAGGAACCATTGAGGACGACCTGGAGGAGGACCTCGGGAAGAGGAAACAGAAGACCGAAACAGTCGTGCGGAACCAGAAACAACCGTCGGTGGCTATGGTTCCGTGTTCCGTTGGGCTGGGGATCATGCGTTCCGATGGCATCTGAAGACTGAATTATTCTGACCAGAACATAAGGGCTCATCCATAACGGACGTCTGCAAAAATGACCTAATGTATGCCCCTCCCTCCCCTTTTCCGTATCTGTCCGCGTTTGGCATAATTCTCCCCCACCATTCCTTTGCGGGCGTCCGCACTCCAAAGTAATTCTCTACAACCGGCTGGAGCCCATGTAAATAATCATTCATTGTACCAATCAGCCCTGCTGTTGCTATTCGTAATCGTAATCGTAATCTCGAGATTTTTACAGCGTCTAACGAAAGCTAAGTCGCGGGAACCAGCTTATTCCCAGGCGCTCAGTCAAAACAAAATCGATAGGCAAAAGGGTTCAGTTCCAAGTCAAGATCCAGGAGTCAGGGAGTGAGACATTCGGACGGCTATTATACGCCACTGGCCTTTATTGTACGCATAGAGTCATCTTAGACTGATTATATTTACTTACTTACTTACAACTTAATGGCGTTTATTAGCAGACAGTTAACTTGTTGTCTTTCCATCGAGGCCACTGTAGTTGACTCTTAGCAGACATGATTGATGTTTAGATTATGCAACCTCTTGTGGAAGAATTATTCTCAGTGAAAACGGTGTCTTGGTTTGTCTTTACTTCGACCCCTTGCAGGACCAGTTTGCTTCTGAGGAGTGTTGTCTTTATATTTAGGCCTACCCATTAAATGTAGTCTGAGACAGATTCAACAGTAGAGAGACTGAAGGGTGAGGAGAAATAAAAATGAGAGGATTGCAAGTAAGAGAGACTGAAAGGGAGACAGAGACAGAGAGAAACAGAGACAGAGAGAGAACAGACAGGCAGATTGAAAGTGCAAGAGAGTTCAAAAACGAGATAGATTGAAAGGGAGACAGACATATAGATATAGAGTCACTAGAGGCAGACAAAGACACACAAACGTACATAGAAAGCAACAGAGACAAACAGAAGAAAGCAGTAGAAAGCCTATGTGAGTTGTTAAACCCAGGGTAAAATGTATCCAAAAGCAAACGTGCGGATGATGGTTCGAATCCCTGTCGCTGCTTTGAAACCATCGATAGTCCTATACTATGCAGTCGCAAATTTAAATTCCCGCCTTCATCATTCTCCGCAACCGTTAAAAACATCAATTCGCCATCAAAACCTATAATTATCCATTCAATCTTTTCCCATTTTCCCGCCTATAATTTTAATATACAAACCAATCAAAGTCACGACTCGTCACAACACGCACTTGTGTGGCGCTACAACACTAGTTGCAGTAATATTTAACACTGTATGGTAGTGTAGCGCAGCAGTTGTGACCTATGGAAAATGGGGAATACAGGCCCGCCCTACCATCACAGTGTATTTATGACTGCGGCCGCCTTCCCGGGATTCTTATTCCGCACATGTCTATTTGCCAATCCGTCCTTCTGTCTGTCTGTCTGTCTGTCTATCTATCTTTCCATCTATCTGTCTCTGAAACTGTTATCTGCCTGTCTATCTATCTATATATTTATTTACTATTGTATCTTTCTTTCTCTTTATCTCTATCTCGTCTTACTTCACACTTTCTCACGCGATAGTTATTTAGAGTCCAACCACTCCGATCAACCCGGTCCTCTTCTGCCCTAACACTTCTCCGCCCTCCCGTCACCTCATCCTCAATTTAAAATAATTATGGAAATCGTAATCTCGAGATTTCTACAGCGCCCAGCGTAAGCTAAGTCGCAGGAACCAGCTTTCGCTCCATTGCCATAGCTGCTCCACTTCTTTGGAATAAACTCCAGCCAGAAGTATGGCATTTATCTGACCCATCCTACGAACTCACCAACACTTCACCTCTGAAATCTCAGCCCAGGTCTTGCGCTCAAAATTGAAAACGCTCCTCTTTCACAAATGTTATCCTGATTCCTTTCCTTTCCCTTATCTAATTTACCGCTCCAATACCCAACACCATCTACCGGTGCTGTCTGTCTGACCCTTGGATTATGACCTGGAGCCGAATCTGACCATTCCTGCCTATCGATTTGATATTTACTGAGTGCCTGTGAGCTGATTCGTGCAATTTCGCTTTCTCAGGGTGCTGTTGAAATCTAGAGTTTACCATAAACCATTTTAGGATCTTGACCTGGAACCGAATCCTTTTGCCTATCGATTTTATTTTGACTGAGCGCCTGTGAATAAGCTGGTCTCCGCGACGTGGCTTTCCCTGGGCTCTGTAGAAATCTCGGAATTACGATTAGCCCGAATGACCTTTCTGAAACCGGTTTCGGATACATTTTAAATTCTCTTATTTTCATTTATATCTTAAAGAACGCGGAACAAGACTATGTGACCTCGTTTTTGAGGGTTTATTTAAGTACAGGGTCTAGAAATCCTTTTTGATTCAATATAAATCTGCCAAAATGTTGCTTGAAGGTTGTCTGAGGTCGATAACTTTGTTGTCAAATTTTAATAAAGTTCTGATGATCGGGCCTAGATCTGCCGTCGCATGGTACGCATGTGTTCGTGACTTCTCAAGTTCTTTCGCTCATTGGTTGACCTTTTTCATCCTATTCGTAATCTCGAAATTTCTAAAGCGCAACTTAAAAGCTAAGCGCAGGGCACCAGCTTATTCGCGAGCGCTGCGTCAAGTCCGTGGGGTTGTCCAAAGATGCCATGTCAAGAACCAAGTCCGTTTGCCAGGAGACCCGAGAGGGGAAAGGCGGCTAGGGTGGTTTGCTAAAAACCCTGCGTTTTCAGTATCTCTTTTGACTGTTAACTACTTATCCCAATATATTACGGAGAGCTTTTGAAGATGCCTAAGACTCGTCTGTTTGTCAGCTTTTTAGTGTCCAGCTAGGGCTCATGCATTTTTTACATTATCTTGCAATTTATACATTCTTATAATATTAGTAAATATCAATGCATGTATAGTACCCGTTCTTCAGCCTCACGCTGCACTGTATAAACAGTATTAGTGCTGTTATCACAATAAATTGTGGAAAATATTACTGTATATGGAAATTCCTGCTGACTCGTTCAAGTTTTCTTATCAAAAAGGAGGTGGCCATGTTTTGTGTGTGTGTGATTCCCTCGTTTTACATGCTTATCTGGTAGTTGTAATTTACATGTTTTATAGGTGCCATGGTTTCTGCTCTGCAAGCCCACTATCTGCAATCATGCCACGCCTGGCAACTCCCGGCTCAGCCCAGTCGAGTGTGCTCAGTATTCTGCCAAAATCCTCTGAAACGAGCATCATACCTACAATGTACCACCAACAGACGAGGACAAAAGCCCGCATCACGTACCGCCCAAACGCTGGAAAGAGGTTGAAGAAACATGGACTGCTGAAGCGGCTTTCAACACGCAGGAGCATCATCATGCTCTGGAATAGAGTCATCAAAGGCAGACACAATTTGTCAACATAAACTTTGTCCTGCCAGAAGAAATTTAAGGGACAAATTTTAAACTGTACCTTTTAAAATGGCCATGTGCTAGAATGGAATCAGCCGCATTGAACTTTGTTTACTTGCATGGATTGGGTGTCCTTTGAAATGACTTTATCAATTGACATACAAGGCATAAATTTGCTTTGGCACTTCTTACAGCACAAGCTACTGCCATCACGAATAAACTAAGAGGCTCATAACTAATTTTGTTGTCTGATACTTGTACTTGAGAACTTGCGAATTTTCCATGCTGTTCCAAATATACTTTTATATATTTTCATATTTCTTTGTCCTCTTTACTTCTTGCAAACTGCAATTACACTGATCATCTGAACAATAACAGTGTTTTCTCTTGCAATGCTCAAGAGTATACAGCATCTTTGAGAGCCTAATCACTGAATACCCTATTATCCCATTCATCACGTAAGGTTGCAGTCCACTGCAGTAACTAGTCTAAAATACCAGCATTTCCTTCGAAGTATGCACAGAAAAAGAAAAGGTCAGCATTAAACTACTGTGAAATCCAAGAGGTTCTCCCAAACAAATTCACGAGGTATTGGTAACAGACAATGCACAAGACAGAAAATGGAGCACAAAAACATAAGGGCCCTAACATGAGGTGGCCCTCACAAATCTCGACCGCATGAATTTTGATTTTGGAATGTAATTTGCATCATTGACTTGAGCATTATGATAACTGACGTTTCCAAAAGAGATTACACTTGTCTTTCACCACTGTTTATTAGGTATGATTCTGTAGTGTCATTTACTTTAGGACTGCTGTTGGGTGCGTGTTTCACCTGTAAAAATTGGTCATTGCAATTGTGCAGTGCCACTAACGTCAATAGACATATTATTAGTGTGTCTTAACTGCCTTTCCTTACAAATGTTGCTGGGAACACAGTGCCATACTGGTAATGTTATTTGCTATCAAACTGGAATGCAAGCCCACATCCTGCAAATTGAATTGCATTTTTCACCTAACATTTTAGTCTAACTTGGACGTACAAACCAGACTGATAAAGTACTGATGCACTGCAAAGACATAAGCACTTTCTAATTACATGCAGACAGGTAGCAAAGTGATGTCGTGAATGCATCTCTGGCAACATCGGTTCCCACCAGCCTGGACCACTGGGCAAGAACAGCAAGACACGATCAACATTACAAATGGATTTTTTTGGCTCATTGTACCATTAAGTGCATTCAGCCTACCTTGCATCAAATCGTGATGCAGAAGTTATAAGACAAGAAGTGTCTATTCACTGTAAAATGCTTGTACAGCAAAATACACCAGAAAATTACAGTCTATATCATTAATGGAAGACTCGAGCATGAATCCAGGGACAAATCGGCCATTCCCCCATCTGATTTTGAGGCATGTGATTGTTTCTTCCCACAAAATACGAGAACACGCAATGGTTAACTAATAACCTTGTGAAGTAAAAAGCCGATGAGAACACTGGGAAACAACTGGTTAACAACGAAGAAGAAAAGTCCTCAAAAACCAAAAGGTCATAACTAAAAGCCATAAAAACCAGAAACATAAACAGGAAGTCACAGAAAATTGAAAAGGGGTCATTAAAAATCAGTAAGGTCAAGTACTGTCTTGCTTACTTCCCCTCCTCTGTTCAGTTCTGGAACCGTCAATGAATTCCTCAGGTCAAGAATATAATTCCCAAACTCACATCGGCTTCAGAAAGTGGCCTCGTTTACACATTTGTTGTGGCTGTTAAAAACTGCATCATAATGAAGTTCATGGTGTTCAATCTGCTTTATTATCAGACATTTAATACTAATCTAGCCACTTTTACGCAACAGACTTAATAAGAATGATAAGATTCTTCTAGGTTTTAAATAACACTTTCGATAATTACATTCGCTGGCTTGTCAGCAAGAAGAAATCTTGACAGGTAGCAGCTGACAGCATTTTAATAAACTGCAGTCCAAATCTGTAAGCGTTAACTGTGTTAAAAAATCCCAAACTTCTTGTCTCTTGCTCAAAGTCTTTTAACAGTTGGCCGAACAGCCAGTTATTTACAGTGCAGTTGGCTGCTCGTGCTCATTTCTTCTGCTGAACTGGAGGCATTTGTGAGTAGCTGAGTGGCCGTCTGAAGAGCAAGATATGTGGCTCTACAAGAAGAAACAAAGTAACAGCTCAAGTTCATTCTATTTATTTATCCTTACACCTGTACAATCACACTGGATTGATAATGCACACTTGAAACAACATATGTTTTAAGTCCTGAGACAGTAGATTAGTAGATTAATTTCAGCATTGGCCTTTCACTCAAAACTGAACACTCCTCTGATATATCCTATCCTGACTTCTTATTTCTCCTTCCACTCCAATCCCAAATATCACCCACCGTATCCGCCATGCTGTCTTTCTGTCAGACTTTTGGATCTTGACCTGGAACCAAACCCCTTTTATGTATCGATTTGGTTTTGACTGCACGTCTGTGAATAAGCTGGTCCCCATGACGTGGCTTTCGTTGGGTGCTGTAGAAAGCTCAAGATTATGATCACGAGTTTGGCAATCATTTTCAGTCATTCAAAATTTATCAGAAGTCGTCACATTCCACAAAAGTAATCTAATCAGCTGTCAACGGTTGTTTGCAACGGCCCTACTTGTGAACAATATGGCCACCCCAAATTGTGAGAGAAAGTAGAGTGCTGCAAGCTTCCGGAAGGACTCTCAATAAATAAGTGGGTAAACGTACTAGAATAACACAAAGGTTTTAAAAATACTTTCATCAGTGTAAACGTATCAAGAAACCAGGTAAGGTTCTGTCATGGATATAAGAATGTCCAAGAAAACGTTCTCACGAAATGCGCTTCGCCAGTAGATGCGTAGGAAACAAATCACAATTATGCCAAACTGTCTTTTCCATTTACATTTGGCAGGCATCCACATTCTCTATGTTTTGTGCATGCACCTCAATGCTGTTCTAATGTATGAAATTGCATCTGTGCACAAAAGCAGAATACGTGAAAATTCCATCTAAGTTCTCCAGATTGGAATAAGCATTCCATCCACTGTACATGATGAGTTCCAGGAAGGATATATTGTAATTCAACACTAACGAATAGTTTTTCTTGAGCTATGCATGTTGTCATGGGAACCTTTTACAATTACTCACTTATTTATTGGGAGTCCTTCCAGTAGTCTGCAGACTCTACTATCTCTCGTAATCTGGGGTGGCAACATTGTTTACAAGTAGAGCGACCGCAAGAGGCCATTTAAGTAAAATTACTGGTATGGCATAGTAACATAACAGTCTATTTATTACATACCCTATGCCAGTCCCAAATTATAAGCGCCAATTTCAGCAAAAATGCATAGTACAAAAGTCCTGACTAAATTCTGAAATTTTCTCAGTTTTGGTTTTGCTGATATCTGGCTGTTTTATAAATCCAAAAACTGTCACAGCAGTCATTTACCTGGTTCGTGGAACATGTAGTGTTGCCATCCCTGGCTCTGCTGGACACCAATGCTTCGCCATTCCTCTTCAGACATGAGATGGTTCTTAGGCACCAGTTTCACCATTTCTTTTGGCAACATCACATGCCTGGGTAACAAAGAGAACATCACATTTCTCAACTTCATTATCTAATCTATTATTGATACACATTCATAGTATAGTGTTCAGCCATGGAGTTCTCAACTTGTCTACACACACCCAAAAATCTTTACATGTTACCAAAGAATATGCTGATTACGCTATATGCTGCCTATGTCCATTCAGCAGTTCAATTTTATTATTTCCTAAACCTTTCTATTTGCCAGTGTTTAAATATTTCGGTACTCTAAACTATACGAAAATACTGAACAGCTAACTGTGAACTACCAGCTGTAGTGTCACATAGTATCTAAACAAAGGTAACAATAATTAATCAGAGTATTCCAAATATTTTACTAGAGTTATCACGCCTGAGTCACTGCTGCAAAATAAATAATTGCGATTACAAAGAATCAGCATGATCAGCGCTTTCATATTCCTTGCGTCATTTCCGTGAATTAGAAGGACCGAAAATTGACATATCTCGGTGTGTTGCAAAAAATCTACTTAATCCACTTATAAACACTCCAATAAATTTTTGTCCTAATCACCGAGCTGCGCAGATTCATAACAGGCAACCGCACAGACAGCTTAAATCATAATTATATCACAATGTCTTACGCCAAAGCGCAAGCGATCATGCCCACACCCGCATACTAAACTAATGCAACATTTACAATTAAATCGACAAGTAAAAGTATCGTGCCTGTATTCGTAAGCATCATCCGTGTATTTGTCCGAGTAGTATATATCCTTGTACGACATCTGGTCCGAATTATAGGACTTTTTGACAAAATTAGCCGAAATTCCAAACAAATTTCACCGACGTATTGCGCGCTTTTCTGTTGATGACCAATAACTTTTGCAGGATCTTTCGATTATGAGACGACAATCAGACGTTTATTTAGCGCTATGTTTGATATAAGCTAAGACGCAGCCGAGGTAAAACAAGACCTTGACGGTGTATAATTATGCGAATAAAATTTTAAAGGCACGAAAATTGAAAGGTAAACGCCATAATTACTAGTAATGGAAATGAATTCCAGTCTGAGCTTGTGGAAGATAATGCTGTCTCTGCCTGACTTGGATCTCTACCTGGAACCGCTCTTTTTGCCTATCGATTTTGTTTTGACTGAGTGAATTATCTGGTACCTGTGACGTGCGTGGCTTTCGTTGGTCGCTGTAGAAATCTCGGGATTACGATAACATGGAAATCACGCATTCCGTGAGGTTTTATGGTTATTGGACTCCCAAAATTAATATTATCACATGTAATGTTCCACAAATTAAGCTGAAATTGAGTTAAACTGTAGTGCTACGTTCTCAGAACGCTTGCACTTTAGTTAAATTCGAACCCACAGCTAACTTTAGCCAGAGCGACCAGCTGCAGAAACGGCGGCACAATTACGATTTCAGAAGTAAATACATGGAAAAATAGTTTGTGCCTTCATATGAGCCAACAAGTTTATCTTAGGTAGACCTCTTCGTCGGGTTCCAAATTTATTTGCATTTAAAATTAGAGGTGAAAATTCGATGCCAAAGCATTAGTGATCGATTGCGTATATTTTTTGGTCGTTAAAGTGGCTAATAATTGTATAATTGGCACGTGACAAGTGACCTATGACTCTCATACAATCCGTATTTGTTTATCGTGGGAGGTTTAAGAAAATGATCTTCGTTATTATGGGAGTTTCTGGCAGTGGCAAGTACGTTGTTCCATTGAATTAGATATTTTATTAAAGATTACTGTTAACGGTCCGTATAATTTTGCAGCCGATTGCTAAATTAAAAACACGTATAGTGCGCTGTAGCGACGAGGGTAGAGTTTAACGAGGTAAATAAGTAAGTAGCTTTCAGGGGCATTCGACTGCTGCTTTATTTAACAGTTAAACTGAAGGAACGTACATCGCCATAATTTAAGTGCAATGTAACAGATGAGTTGCTTAGTGAAATTTGTGCAGTAATTGAAGTTTAATATTTAAAGTAGTTTTATAATGGAGAAGAATAATAAGCTATTCGACACGATTTTTCACATATCAGCATTCTTTCTCAGCCATATTAAAATGTAATAGTTTTAAATTAATATCTGTGCAATATTTTTCAGGACAACTATTGGCACTGAACTAGCCAACAAGGTACTGTTCCATATTTTGCGCCTTTTGGTTCATGAATAATTGCTGGTTGTTTTTGCAAAGATCTTCCAATTCACAATTTTGCATGTTTCTTCTTTCCAAGAGCTACTTACTGGTACAAAATTTACTGATCTTGTTTGTGCTGCATAGCCATGATTTATGAATATGATAGCCTTACATTTGAGCCCCTGTGAATAAGCTGGTTCCTGCGACTTGGCTTTAAGTTACACCAGTTCGTCCAGAGTTTGCTTTCAGTTTACTGCAAGACAAGAATTTAATGTAGCTGTAGCAATGCAGTCCACAAATTATACAAGGATTGCATTTAGTTGTTGGGTTATGAAAACCGCCAAGCAACCTCGGTACTTAGTAAGTTTTCCAATACTGTTACTATACAGGCCATGATCCGTTGTTCGAAGGATTTTGATAGGATCTTACAAGTGGTAAATGAACAATTACCTAACCTTGCTGAAAGACCACTGAAAGATAATCACCTTGCCACCATGTCTGTAAACATTTGGTGGAATCCATATGGCTAAGTGGGTCCCATGTGGGAATATGAGCGCCATATAGGCCCCATTTGGCATGCTAGCAGGTCGAGACCACCCACCATAGCTGTGTAAATGCCTACCTGCCTGGCCTTTGGCTTTTGGCATGGAACCGAACATGACCTTACCAGCCTACCAGTTTTTGTGACTAAGTACCTGTGAGCTGGTTCCTGTGACCTAACTTTCTTGGGCAATGAAGAAATCTCTAGATTATAACGATCTTGTCCAAGTATATGATTTAGTTGAAGGCTTTGTATGAAAATGATGATGATAACGATAACAAAGACAAAGATGATGACGGTGATGATGTTGAACTCATTTGCATAGTGTTTGGCTGTGTAACTGTGTAATAAATGGGACTCGTAGTGTAATGCCATGTTTTTCACAGCTTCAATGGCCTTTTGCTGATGCAGATGACTTTCATTCAGAAGCCAACAAAAAGAAAATGGCGGATGGATGTCCACTGAATGATCAGGTGACCCTTAACTGTATGTAAAACTGGGTGACTCACTGGGTTGGCTGATGCTGCTCGTAACTTGAGTGTTGTTTTTGATTCTACTATGTCTCGCACCAACTGTGTTAATGATATTTTAAGTCATCATACATGTATATTTGGGACATACACAGAATTAGGCGTTAAGTCCCCATGTCCTTCTTGATATTGACCTGATTACGGCTTGGCTTTGGTGCCCCATCAGTCGGTGCCTTGTGCATTAGACACCAGCGGGATAGAAATTATTAATCAATAATAATAATAATAATGTAGTGGTACAGATTTGCCTTCATTACATGTGACTTTGCAATTTTGCTCATTGCAAAGTTACATGTTAGTTATAACAATACTGATAAAACAAAATTTTCCGATGTTGCACTTCATTTTTTAAAGCAAGTTATAATTTAACCAGAATAGAGGCACATATGTCAAATTTTATTCTGCTTTGTAAGATTATCACTGGAGAGGAGGCAGTGCAGAGGGAGAGGAGGCAGTGCAGAGGGAGAGGAGGCAGTGCAGAGGGAGAGGAGGCAGTGCAGAGGGAGAGGAGGCAGTGCAGAGGGAGAGGAGGCAGTGCAGAGGGAGAGGAGGCAGTGCAGAGGGAGAGGAGGCAGTGCAGAGGGAGAGGAGGCAGTGCAGAGGGAGAGGAGGCAGTGCAGAGGGAGAGGAGGCAGTGCAGAGGGAGAGGAGGCAGTGCAGAGGGAGAGGAGGCAGTGCAGAGGGAGAGGAGGCAGTGCAGAGGGAGAGGAGGCAGTGCAGAGGGAGAGGAGGCAGTGCAGAGGGAGAGGAGGCAGTGCAGAGGGAGAGGAGGCAGTGCAGAGGGAGAGGAGGCAGTGCAGAGGGAGAGGAGGCAGTGCAGAGGGAGAGGAGGCAGTGCAGAGGGAGAGGAGGCAGTGCAGAGGGAGAGGAGGCAGTGCAGAGGGAGAGGAGGCAGTGCAGAGGGAGAGGAGGCAGTGCAGAGGGAGAGGAGGCAGTGCAGAGGGAGAGGAGGCAGTGCAGAGGGAGAGGAGGCAGTGCAGAGGGAGAGGAGGCAGTGCAGAGGGAGAGGAGGCAGTGCAGAGGGAGAGGTCCTCTGAATTGGGACCAAACAACCAAACAAGACACCACAGACATAAATTATTTAAGAAACCTAGAAGGACATTAAGGCAGAAATTCTTCGTTGCAAGAGTTGTAGGCTTGTAGGTGGATTGGGTAATAGTACTGTCTCTGAAGTGGACACTGTCATGGCTTTTAAAAGGAAACTGGGAAGGATTGACTACTGTGCAGTCCCGGTAATTTGCTAACACATACTAAGCGTCTTCTGAAACACTTAAAACAAACCGTTGTTCTGTTATGTTATGTTGTTATGTTATGTTCAGAACAACTGCTCATTATAGTGCACCGTAATGTTTAGGCCTTCAGTTAGTAACACGCAAGCCGCTGTACATTTGCTTTAGGCCAGTATTTGTGCTGAAGTCATTTCATAGTGTTTTCTTTAAGATTAGTGTGTTGAAATCTTTTATTTTGATATTTCTGACAGGATAGGCTGCCTTGGCTGATCTCACTTCATGAGCAGATTCACAGGTAAGTCTTGAAATTCAGGAACAGATAGACAGGTAAACCTTTTCAAGTTCTACCTATGCTGCATTTCTGTTTTTGAACCATTGAATTTTTCTCAATGATGCTTCTGAAAATAATCTTATTTATCAGGAATAATGTAGAAAAAAGATACCTGGTGTTAACAACAGCACAACTATGTACATTTTAGTAATTGTTTTGTATTAATTTGGATAAAATAAATAATTTCTATTGAAAATATTAATTAGTAAATAAATGGTAATAGAACAGTTGAATCTCTTTTGGGTGCAGTAACTTAGCTTCAAATGTCAGGATCATCACTGCTTCTTTCAAAAGGATCTTTTCATATTTATCTTTTATCTTTCATATTTATCTTTTTTCATATTTATTAGAGCGCTCCCTGTGGCCCTGCAGCCCATAATTATGCTGCTGGTTGTTTTAGTACAGTTGCTTCAAAGTGATACAGCGCTAGGTTGTCTTTTGTGTGGTATGTCATATTATGATAATAGGCCTACTTTAAATTACTTTGCGCTTTGATTAATGTACACTAAAAATTCCATATAACTTGTTGACTATGATACAAATTCTGATATTACACAGTTGAGGATCATAGAAGAATAAGAAGTGCAGTCACTTAAGCTAATCCCAAGATGCAGCCATGGGTGTGAAGCGTTAGCGACTCTAAACTTTGCATGTGAGGGGGGATGACCAGCCCTGTAGTCTATTAGTTGACTGACTTTCTGGGTATTGACCTGACTTCAGCTTGATTTTGATATGCCATCGGTTGATACATTGTGTGTTAAACGCCGGTGCTATAGAAGTTGTTAATTAAGTAATAATAATTATAGTGCACAGGGTATGGTCACTGTACTCATTTTAAAGCTGAGTTCACTAGAAGACACTAATGGAACAGAAATCTTTAAATGTCTTTCTCTCGTGGTTGGGGGTTTGAACCCCAACATCTAGGTTAACAATCCATCATGCTAACCAATAGACTGTCATGCAGCCCGGATCATAGACTTACCATTAAATGTACTGTTTTAATGAATATCTGGTGTACTTGAAAGTAATGTTGGTATCCTGTCTGCAGATGGAGCTTAAGTGGACAGAACGGCATCCTTGTCTGCTCAGCTCTGAAGCGGTTTTATCGTCATACACTTTTGACAGGATTGACGAACGGATTTAACAGAAGCAAACCAGACACAAGCAGTAAATATGATGCAGAGGCAGAGCAATACCAGTTGCCAAAACACATGGAATCTGATGATGATGATCAACTATTCACGTCCAGGGTCTGCTGTCATGGTGTTGAAATCTCGGTTGTATTCGTTTTTCTACGAGTCTCTGAACAGATTCTGGTAGAAAGACTGAATGGAAGAATGGGTCACTTTATGCCGTCGTCGCTACTTCGATCACAGTTGGACACGTTAGAGGAGCCTAGGCTTCCAGAGCACTTTATCACTGTTGATGCTGACAGAAGTGTTTCGGAAATACTTGAGGACTGCATAATAAAAATTAAGTCCTCTTTCAAAGCTACATAGCTGTAGGTTCATTATAAACATTTACATTCAGCAGCTGGCTGTATTTAACTAGAATTAAGCATTTTTAAATGTCGTGCAAATTAACTGCACAGATTATGCTTGAATGTTCAGACATTCAGCATCAGCGATTCTAAAGAAAAGATATGAAAATTATGGTAATTACACAATTTAAATGATTATTACAAGATATCTGTATATTATATTTATAGGGCAATTATTACAGTATTTCTTCATACTATGTTTACCAGCATGAAAGTGTTTTCTTTTGATACAAATTGGCATACACAATATCACCTATATATGTTTGTCACTGTTTGGCGAAAATCTTGGCAACTAAAACAGTTCATTTTGCAGTGATTTATTTGCATATTATGCAAAACATCTGTGAATGATCTCTTCTATCGTAATCCCGATATTTCTGCAGCGCCCAACAAAAGCCACGTCACAGGGACCAGCTTATTCACAGGCGCTCAGTCAAAACAAAATCGATAGGCAAAAGTGTTTGGTTCCAGGTCGAGATCCAATAGTCTGGCAGAGAGACAGCATGGCAGTCACAGTGGGTGGTGTTTGGAATTGGAGTGGAAAGAGGGATAAGAGGAAGAAGGAGAGTCGGGATAGAATCTGTGAAAGAGGAATGTTTTCAGTTTTGAGTGAACGTAATGTAAAGTCTCGGTATCAAGTCAAAAGAATTCAGTAATCTTATCCAATGATTTTTTAATGCATGAGGCTTCAATCGATGGTCGCTTCAAGTGAAACTGGTCAAAAATCGTAATCCGTTGGAGAAGCCGCCGATCAAAATCCTGAATGGGTCCAGGGAACCAGAAGTCTGAATACAAACTTTGAACTGTTGAGTGTCAGGATATGAATTTTGAACTCTTCATTTGTCAGGATGTGAACTTTGAACTCTTGATGGTCAGGATACGAACTTTGAACTCTTGAGGATCACGATAGAAACTTTGAACTCTTCATTTGTCTGGATGTGAACTTTGAACTCTTGAGGGTCAGGATATGAACTTTGAACTCTTCATTGTCTGGATACGCACTTTGAACTCTTGAGCAGAAGTATAACCGTGATCATCTCCTTATTGTTACTATTGGCATACTGTAAGTCAATTCCGTTGGCATTTATGTAGCGCCTTTTGATGTTAGTCTGTGTAATAGAAGCCCTAGACACGTCCGTGGTCTATTTAGAACAGGCGATATAACGCCGACCCCATCTCGCGAATGATACGAAAACAATGTAGACTAGCTGTTACTTATTCTCCATAGCTTTGGCAATTCCTCGGTAAAACGTCTTAGGTGTCTGACACATCTTCGTCACGTTCCAGCGCGTACTAAGATCCGTCTTCTGTTCGCGTTCCGCATGACTAAACAGGTATGAACACAACTTTGAGGCGAAGTCATTCGACCGTGACGTACACCTGAGCCGACGTTTTCTCTCCAGGAAGACCGAGTAGAGGGCGTCCCTTCTGGTCAGCGTCCACAGGTAGTCCGCTAGATGGCGCGGTGACCGGAAGTCGCGTACGTCGACGTACGTTCCTTGCGGCACGTACTTCCGGTAGTCGGCGCGGCCAAGCGTGACGGGCAAGACGTCACGGTTCAGTAGTCGCCAGAACTTTTCAGTGATGTAATCGGTGCAGAGACTGTTCTCGAAGGAGAGGTAGAAGCGGTAATGCCTTTCCAGAAGGTCGTCACATCGGGAGAAGGCATTTCCGGTTGTTTCCAGAGGGCAGCGAAGGTCACCGCAACCGCCGTAAATGTCGACGGGGATGTAGCGGCGCAGCTGGGAGACGTAGCTGGAAAAGTGGAAAACAGGCGGTCATGGTTGGATGGACGTGCACCTGGAAAATGGAGAAGAGTGGTCATGGTTCAGTGGTACATTGAAAAATTGTGGTCATGGCTGATTATACTACACAGCTGGAAAAGTGGAAAGTGGTGGTGGTAGTTGGGCGGTTACGGAGATTGAAATGTGATATAAGGGTATTGATAACAGTTATAAAGATTGTGAAGACAATGATGGTGACGATAATTTGACGACGACGACGATTATGATGATGACGACGATAATAATGATGATGATGACGACGATACTGATGATGACGGTAATGTTACCGTTCCCTTCTGCTCGATGTGGAGCAGTGAGTGACGAACCAGGCGACTGGGCGCGTTTTGTTGGAAATGAGTTCCCGAAGCAAACGTCTCTGCACATACTCACAGAGCATAATTAATTTAATTAATTAAGTTCATTAATTAATTATCAGAATTAATTAATGGATGGATGAATGGATAGGTGGATGGATGGATGGGTGAGTGGATGACTGGAGGGATGGGTGGGTGGATGGATGGATGGAATGATGGATGGATGGATAAATAGATGGGTGGGTGGGTGGATGGATGGATGGGTAGAAGGATGGATGGATGGATGGATAAATGAATGAATGGGTGGATGGATGGGTGGGTGGATGGGTGGATGAATGAATGGATGAACGAATGAACGAATGAATGAATGAATGAACAAACAGATGAAACCTAATAATCATCACGAACTTCAGTTTCGTTCATCATGGCATTCTTCCCAGCGTCGACATAACAGTTTCCATCGAAGTAGGGCGTTGGAACATCAGATGTCAATTCGTAAGTCGACGTCAGGTTATACAGATGACGCTGGCGTTTCAGACGTACCAGCTTTACCGAGTAGGGAAATACGTTGGTAGGTGGCTCCATGGAACGGTAGACCCACTTCTGGGACCTACTGCGGTTGCGTGGAAACTCTTCCAGGCTCATCCGGTCCCCCTGGAAGACCACAGCGTCGCTTGAGTGGTACCGAGAAGAGTCCGTGGTGAAGACGCATTGTCTACCGCAGGGGAGATTGATCGGATCTGGGTTGCCGAGTCCCCTGTGCCAGAAGAGGATTTGCAGAGTTCGAGGCGTGCAGGTCGAAGAACTCTTCGTGGTAGATTCGTGGTCTGTTCCGACTGACTTGGGAAGGTTCCAGAACTTGAGGGAGTCATTCGACGTAGAGGCGAGATCTCTTTCGACTGACCTAGGTACATCCCAGAACTTGAGCGAATCGTGAATATACGGAACTTTGAAATATCCGAAGATATGTCGAGGAGGATTCTTCTGAACGAAGATGGAAGCCATCGTTATGAAGGCGGTCATTGTCAGCAGAACAGTGAACACAGAACCAAACTTTCTAAAGTGTGGCTTCGCACCTATGACCTCGGAAGCGCCTATAGTTGCCGCCATTCTTAAGTATACACGCCTTCGTCACAAACCCCAGGGGATGGAAGCAAGACTACTCGTAAAGGGTTGCAGGAACAAGCTTAATGCAGGTGCTTGGTGAGAAAACAAAATCGATGGGTCGCAGGCAAGGTCAGGCTCGGTTCAAGGTTCCTCGGTTCAAAGGTCATGCAGGTAGACATTCATACGGCTACGGCGGATGGTGTTTGGAATTGGAGCGGCGAGAGAGGGCAGGTGCTCAGCCAGAAAACAAAATCGATAGGTTGCAGGTAAGATCAGGCTCAGTTTCAGGTCAAGGTTCAAAGGTCATGCAGGTAAACAATCAGACGACTACCTCGGATGTTGTTTGGAATTGGAGCGGCGAGAAAGGTCAGGAGAAGAGGAGGAATCCGGTCGTTTCTGTAAGTCACGAATGTAGTGTAACGTAAAGCAAAGCGGTGTAATGTAATGTCAAAGCTTAGAACTTCTATAGCGCCGTAACAATAATTATCTAGGCATCAATCGAAAAAATATTAACTAAATTTTAAATAATTATAAACTAAATTAGACTAAGCGGTTGACTTACTTGGCTATAGATTTAAGACTGTAGTAAAAAATTTGGTGCGCCATCAGTTGACAGATTTTGCATCGTGTACAGAGGTGTGTGTCCATATCTCTATGTGTGTTTCTTTGTCTGTGTGTCTATCTCTTTGTCTCTTTCTCTGTCTTTTTCTCTGTGTTTCGTTGTCTGTGTCTCTATCTCTCTGTCTCTTTCTCTGTCTTTTTCTCTGCGTTTTCTCTCTCTATGTATCTACGGATCACCGGATCTTGACCGTCTGTCTGCTTATCAGTCTACGTGTCCTGCTATATATCTACCTCTGTTGAAAACCATATTTGATCGCTATAGCAGTCGAGTCTATCAAGCTATTGAGTCGGCGATGGTTACTTTGTATAAATGGTCAGGTATACCAATCCTTGAGGATAAACTAGAAACACACATGGGGATCCTCAATTGCACCACTTTCCAACATGATGGAGCTCCTTGCCACCGGGCAAGGACTGTGACAAGATGGATCAATAGACGGGGAATTCATATCCTGGATCCAGTCCCGACCTCAATCCCATCGAAAACCTGTGGATGTTTATGAAGCAGAAGGTGTCTGAGGAGCATCCAACATCAAAGGTATCGTTGGTTGACGCCATAAAGCGAGTCTGGGTCAACCACATCAGCCCAGCTTATTGTGAAAGTCTTGTGAATTCCATGCCAGCAAGACTCAAGGCTGTCCTGGCTAACAAAGGACAGCACTCAAAGTACTGAAGTCTGAAGTTGACATTTGACTATCCATTTACTTAGTATGTGAGTTTTGAATAAACTGTTACAGTTTCATTGAGAAAAATTACAGTTACAATTTCTTCTGAGGCTTTTTATAAGAAAATTTCATACATTTCTAAGTGATTCCAAACTTATGGCCAGCACTGTACCTATGTCCGTCTGAATATCTTTGTTCTTGGATGCCTGTATGACATCCTTTCTCACCTTCTCTCGAATTTGCTTGACATTGAAACAAAGCTTACACCTCCACGCTAGGTCATCATCGCTCTCTACTACCCCACGCCATCACCCCTTCTCGCCCACCCACCCACCACATCCACCCACCCACCCCATATACAAGCCCCCTTTCGAAACTCCCTGAGGAAATATGATTAGCATATGGACATTGCAGACAATTTTCTCGCGTTAAGTATTCATAGTTTGCTGTCGAAAGTACACGACTCGAAACCAACGGTCGGGCATAGCAAGGCCTCGGGTCAAGAATGTCATGATTAGGGGGCTGAATGTGTTGAAATTTCGCCCCTGGGGCGACCGATTGGGGGCTAAGAATAGCCAAGAAGTGTCGCATGCAGTCCATGAATTTTATTTTACACCGTTGAAATTGGTCTCTAATAGCAGCAGACACTGAGGGTAAAGATTCTATGAATATTCTACCGTGGCTGCTTCTTGAACCCTCTTCAACCTCTTCAACATAACTGTCTGACAATAAATGACGGTATCGGCATCTTTGTGCCTAAGGATTTTTGTAGCGCCTCTCAAGGGAGGAAGGGAGTGAGGAGGGTAGAGGGGTTTTGATGTAATATGCATATCAAATGGAAATGTGTCTGATTGTAATGTAAAGTGAAACGGCGAAGATTATCAGCATAATGAGTACCATGACGACGCAGAAAGAGGATAATGATGGCTGTGATGATGATCATGATGACGACGACGATGATTATGATGACGATGATGATGACGACGGTTGTGGTGTTGCTCCTGACGATGATGAATTTGTCTTTCTTCGCTTTCTTATGGAGCCCCATCGATTGTTACCTTCATCGGTACCCATCCATCCATCCGTCCGTCCATCCATCCATCCATCCATCCATCCATCCTTCATCCATCCATCCTTCCATCCATCCTTCCATCCATCCATCAATCAATCAATCCATCCATCCATTCATCCATCCATCCTTCCATCCATCCATCCATCCTTCCATCCTTCCATCCATCCATCCATCCATTCGGGCTAATCGTGCTTTTCCTGTGTGAGACCGCTTCTTTGGAACAGTCTGCCCCCAGAAATTCGATCTCTCGCCGCCTCAGCATCTCAGGAAACATTATCGGCTCGTCTTAAGACGCATCTTTTCGGTAATCTTCGATAGCCACCCTGCAGCGCCTTTGTGAGTTTCTTAAAAAGCGCTATACAAGTGCCTGGATACATACATACATACATACATACATGAATATGATGATGATGATGATGATTATGGCGAAGAAGAAGAAGAAGAAGGAGAAGAAGAAGATGATGATGATTATGGTGATGATGATGATTATATGATGATGATAATGATGGTGATGATGGTGGTGATGACAATGGTGATGATGATGATGATCATGGTGGTGGTGGTGATGACGATGATGATGACGACGGTTGTGGTGTTGCTCCTGACGATGATGAATTTGTCTTTCTTCGCTTTCTTATGGAGCCCCATCGATTGTTACCTTCATCGGTACCCATCCATCCATCCGTCCGTCCATCCATCCATCCATCCATCCATCCATCCTTCATCCATCCATCCTTCCATCCATCCTTCCATCCATCCATCAATCAATCCATCCATCCATTCATCCATCCATCCTTCCATCCATCCATCCATCCTTCCATCCTTCCATCCATCCATCCATCCATTCATTCCGGAATCAAATCCAATCCAATCTCCCGGACGAATTCCCTCAACCGTGTCTTCACTTTACCGTCACGCTCCAGTGCCACCGAGGTTCGGCTTCGGCGGACTTTACCCCAAATTACGTCTCGTTTACCGGCGACACCACTCCTCAATTACCCCCACGAGGGTTGAAACGTCGTGCGCTATGAAACGTGATCAACATGCCACCGAAACCAATGCGCATGCGTCTAACCCCGACTGACATCCAGTCGGGTCGTTGCGCAAGCGCGTCAGACAGTTAGGGTTTAATTTTCTCGGAAGAGGGAAGAATGCGGAAGGGAGGGTATTTATGTGGGGGTTTATGAAGCAGTTAAAGGTGGACGCATAGGGAATAATCGTCCTACGATTGCCCGGGGTTTTGTAGGCTATTATGCTCCGGTGAAGGACAACTTCCGGTTGACGTGGACCTGTAATTGGGTCATGTCAGGATCCAGTGACCCGAATTTGCGTGATGATAAATGCATCGGTTGTTGTAATCATCAGTGTCGTCGTCATCTTCATGATCAGCATCGTTATCGTCATTCAATCATCCACCCATCCGTTTAACCATCCATCCGTCAGTCAATCTATCCATACATACACCAATTCATTAATTCATTCGTTTCGTATTCAGTCAAGTTGTTGAACTTTATTATTAGCGCTTTCTTCTGAATGAAGTGATTATCCAGTCATCTTCGGCTCTCTTTCTGTCTGTCTGTCTGTCTGTCTGTCTGTCTGTCTGTCTGTCTGTCTGTCTGTCTGTCTGTCTGTCTGTCTGTCTGTCTGTCTGTCTGTCTGTCTGTCTGTCTGTCTGTCTGTCTGTCTGTCTGTCTGTCTGTCCTGTCCTTGTTTGGAGGTGATGCAGAACCAGTCCTTTGAAGCCAACGGGGGCGGGCTAGGAAAGCGCCTCTGATTTGAGAATTTCTCCCCTCTAATAGGTTGTTAGCTCTTCAATTGGTTCTGGTTATAACCATCGTCAGCAATTGAAGGCTATCGAATTGCGAGATTTGAGGTGCTTAAAAGGCGCTATATTAAGTCCTTAGATACTTGCATACGTACTTTGAATATTCGTCTCTGCCTCGATTACCGATTCGCTTATTAACTCGTTACTTTTGACTCGATGACTCAACTCGTTAACTCGTTCACTTATTCGCTCATCTACTCAGTCCTTCAATCGCATTCGCTCATTCAAACATTTGCGCATTAATTCCCTTGTCCATTCCCTGAGTTGCTCATTCACGCGTGTTATTCTATTCCTCATCTCCTCCTCCTCCTCCTCTTCCTCCTCCTTTCTCCTCCTCCTCCTCTCTCCACCTCCTCCTCCTCCTTTCTCCTCCTCCTCCTCTTCCTCCGCATCGCTTGACACCACTTGGGTGGCCAGTGATGCAGGGCAATTATCTCAGCAACTGCGATTATCTCCTCCACTTCACCCCAGCTTCATCGAAGCGTGGTAAACACTCTCACCCCGTAGGTCTTCGAATTTTACCAGTTTGCATCGTAAGCATACCCCCATTGGTTGCCATCCGTCTCTTGTGCGACATCTTGTGGCTGCCTGGGCCGTTGACGTTGACCTTACCTCACCTGAAAATTTGCAGACGTTTCTACTGTCACGTGGCATTAGTAGTTTCAGTGTTTAACGACGTCTTATGGCATCAAAGGCCGTTGACGTTGCCCTCCTCTTTTAGCCATGCTTGGGACTGGCACTACCCGACTAAAGGCAGCGGCGGAGCTCCGGCGTGTGGTAGTAGTACATGTAGTTCCACTGCTGGAAATGGGTTTATTTAATGTCTGTCTGTCTGTCTGTCTGTCTGTCTGTCTGTCTGTCTGTCTGTCTGTCTGTCTGTCTGTCTGTCTGTCTGTCTGTCTGTCTGTCTGTCTGTCTGTCTGTCTGTCTGTCTGTCTGTCTGTCTGTCTGTCTGTCTGTCTGTCTGTCTGTCTGTCTGTCTGTCTGTCTGTCTGTCTGTCTGTCTGTCTGTCTGTCTGTCTGTCTGTCTGTCTGTCTGTCTGTCTGTCCAATTACCATAACTAAGCATGTTTCTTATTGTTGGCAAGCCATGACAAATAGATGAATAGGCCTAAACTTTGGCGCTCGAACCGAAATTACAGTTACCAAGGCTCAGTAAAATCTACTTGGATTGCAGTGGCTAATGACGTGATTTTGGGTTTGTGACTTGAATCGTAGCGCTATAAAAATAATTGCATAGAATTAAAAATTTGTTTACCTTCGGGTTTTATTTATACCTACTAGTAATGGAACATTTCACTGCAGAACGAAGTGGTTAAAGTTTATTTTAACGTAGTGTGCATGTTAAACTTTTCAACATGCCCGTTGCCACGGTTACTGTTAGGTAAATATTTAAGTTACGCGATATTGGTTACTTTTGAGTTTGCGGCCATTTGCCATCCATCGGTTTTAGTGTGGGAAAACCGTGAGACGCCTCCCGCTTGAACTACGGTAACTTCGATTATGAGGCGCAAAGATCTGTTAATATAGCAGTTTAGAAGATTTTTTGAAGAAGCGCTATATAAATTTATCGTACTCGTAAACAAGAGATTTCTACCAGCGCCCAAAGAAGCCTAAGTCGCAGAGACCAGCTTATTCGCATGCTTTTAGTCAAAACAAATCGATAGGCAGGTAGTCTTGGATTTGGTTCACGGTCAAGATCAGGCAGGCAAACGGCTTCGGTGTATGGTGCTTGGTATTGGAGCAGATAGAGCAGGGGAAGAGGAGGAATTAGGATGGACTGTGGAAGAGAAGTGTTTTCAGTTTTGGGTGAAACACCTGTGCAGAAATTGTAAGGGAGAAGTGTTGATGAGCCATGTATAATTGTCGTAATTCTCACAGGAGTTTATTCCAGAAGGGTTAAGGAGCTATGTAAAGGGTTGATAGTATAATTCTTACCTTGAGCAGTCTTAGTGCAATTCTGACAATACTGTTCTAATTAGTTATTTTTATTTATTTATTAATTTATTATTTAGTTCTTACAATAATGATTAATGTTTTAGAAAGCTGAAGAACCAGTTGAGTGGTTTGGACTTAAGCATCCCAACAGTTAAGGAGATTCCTGGCATTCTCGTGGACACTGTCGAGTACCATGTCCTCGTCGTTTCAAATTTGTCATTCTTTAAGTTGCCGCAACACAAAGAGACTGATGTTGTGCAGTTTGTTGTAGGTTTTTTCTGCTTTGCTATTGTTTTTATTTGTTTTGTTTGTATTGCTATATGCTGCATTTTTGTTATTGAGAATGATATAGATGATGAGGATATAAAAGAATAAAGTTTAATAATGACGTAATAACAATTACTATAATTGTTAATATTTATTTTTTCCACAATGTACAGCTGGTCCAATAGGAAAAATTTATATCAAGGACATAGAAAAGATACTTATTATTTTTTATTTGAGGTATATTTGATCCCTTGGGATTTAAAATTCTCCAGAGAATGAATATTATCATTAATCATCATCTTCATCATCTCCATCTTCATCATAGTATTACGTGGTATAGTAACATATAAAATAATAATAATGAAATAGCTTATGCATTGTTTCAGATTCCTAAACGCTTTGAAGATTTTGAGAATCTTCGCAAAGGTCTGATCATTCAGTATCCTGGAACAGTATTGCCCACAGTATCATCATCAATCCTTTCATCCTTCCTTGAACCAAATACAACCGAAAGAACCACAGAACTGGAAGCATTTCTTAAGTTCATTGCAGTGACGCCTAAACTCGCATCGTCTCACGTAACTCTGGAATTTTTAGGTTCAGACCAATTTACTCTGCATCTCTCGCAAATATATTTACTTTTGAGGTTAAAATTATACAGTTTGCAGCATGGTTTGTTTGTCATGCTTTCCTGACTGTGTCTTGGGTTCAGTCTTTGCACATGAATAAATGCACAATAATAATGATAATAATAAAAAATATGATTAACAAGCAGTTTCTTTTGCCATGATTAAATTATTCAGGGTTGGTGGAACATTATGTATGGAACTTCTATCGTTTTATTTATATGTACAGTTCTTGGGTAATACCTCCTTTCAACTGCTGATGCTACACTCCTGTTGCTGCGGCTGCTACTGCTGCTGCTGCTGATGATGATGATGACAATGATGATGATGTTGGTTATAGTGACAATGTCAACTATGGTGTTGTCTTCTCTGTGTCTAAGGTAATGGTGACTCCAAAATTCACAGAATCATTGATTTCTTAAGAAGAGACCTGCAAAGCCTAGCAGAGCAGTTGTACTAGTCATGTTACTGACCTGTGTAAAGTAAAGTAATTACCTGTCTGTTGTTTCAGGTGTAAATCCTCTCACTGCTGGAAAATATACCAGTGCTAAAGGAACAAGTGGTCTAGAGGAGGGGTCATCCAAAAAGTCATCAGCTAGTCAGCCTTCACGCGTGCGATTGTTTGAAGAAAATGAAGACGAGTGAGCTCATCCTTAGATGCTTGTAGCAGCAACTTTTACTCTTTACTTGTACATAACATACAATCATTCATCACATGCCTCTATCTACATTTAATAAAGTCTTCCATATCCAATAGTAGAATGTAGTGGAATGCATGTCCTACTCTTAGCCCTTGAGCAAGCAGTGGATGAATCTCGGTGTTCTGGCCACGAGGCCAGTGCGTTGCAGGACTTGCCGTTTACTTCCCAGTTTATACAAGTACCAGGTTCTCTTGCATGGTGATAGATACAAATGGGCACAAACAACTTGCCCAGGGTCATTACATGGAGTCCACTTGGCAGGCTCAAACTCACAATTGTTGGATTACAGAATAGACCCATTAGTCCTGAGATATAGATCTTGCAACTGAAGCAGAAACATGACATCAGCTGTGCAATAGCCAAACAACTTGTTCTTTATGTTCTATAACTTAGCTTATCGTATGTAGCACCATTTTGGTATAATATGGTAGAGTTTGTCTGATAACTTCTGTAGTGTGAGTTGGGTTAATGAGAGTAAGGCTTATTTGTCATTCATTTATCATTGTCTGCAGTACAAAGTGACTTAACTATAGTGATAAAACAATCAGAAGCACAAAAGTGAACAAATTAGTATGCTGTTTCCTTACTAGTTAAATGATTTTGTATTGAAATTTGAAATTTTCTAAAGGTCTTCTGACTTGTTTGGATCTGATGCGAGCAAAGAAGACGTCACTGAAGAGGAAATCTTCTCAACAAAGAACTTGTCTACTGCTAAGACAGGTAACAGTTTGTTTACAAATGGGTTGCTTGATTGATGGCAGATTGCTATTGCCTTTGTCATTTACCTTTTCATCTGGGGTTTGACTATCGGCACATCTTGTGAAACTGACGTGTCATTGTCAAGTCGTGTAACCTATAGGACCTATGGGAATCCGTCGGTTTGGCTCTGCATGTGTGTGGAAGCCTGCCCATGGTGACACTTCTAGTTGTATGAGCACTGTTTTGCTTACTGATGAACTTTTTGTTCTTAATAACTTAAAAATCATGTAGACTAGTGTAGGCAATGCGTTGTGAAGAACTTCAAAGTGTAGAGATAACTAATTAACTGAAATAAGGAAGGTATTCCACTTTATGGGTTGATGTTGTTTCCAGTTGAGCCAATAGATCAACCATTTTGGCAGCGCTGTTGAAAGAAGTGTTTGTTCTTAAGGGTGATTACTTTATGCAGTGTTAGAGTTTGAGATTGATATTACTGAAGATTAATAAGGTATCTGCTGACAAGCTCTCTGACAAAAAGACCAATCAAAGACCTTTGACTGTCGAAAGCTTGTTTTCAATATATCCACTGTCGGCATATTTGACATTTCAGTTTTGTTTTTAGACACAAAACATGTTTAACATATTTGAACTCATTTATAACTGAAACTATCGTTTTTATTGATGTAGGAAAGATTAAGTTGTTTGAGGGACGATTAAGTGGTTTGGATGCGGCTGCCAGTCCAGAAGACCTGAAGATTTTAGGTCTTCCTTCGACAGAAACCTCAGGAAATGCCTTCAAAGCAGATACAGAAGATGTCTCTAGCCTTTTCGAGTAAGTTCCTGGGCTGTTTCATTTTGTGTTTCCAATGTGTTATATTTGAAATTCATTTCTAATGGTTAAATAATATAATCATAAATTGCTCTAGTTCAAAAAGATTTATTATTTAAATTATAGTTTATTTTAATTTACACGTTAAATTGTGTTCTTTGATTCCAGTTCCAAGAGTCGTTGTTTTGGCCAAAAGTACTTAATGTGTATTGTTTAACATGTCTGCATTGTCTTATAACTCTTAGGAACATTATCTATGGCTGCTCTTTAACAGAGTTGAGGATGACATCACGCAGTTGCTGAAACTGGAAGAGGCAGTTAAGTCAAGGCAGAAGATGAAAGCCATACCTACTTCCCAGCCACAACGAGTTCACAGCACAGCAGATTCGCGCCATCCGGTTCCAGCATCACCAGTGAGTCCACTGAAACCCTCTCTGCCTCCGAAACCAGCTGTCAGCAAGAAGCCATCGATTCCTCAAAAGCCATCATCTCTTGACGCTTCATATAGACAGGTAACAGCCAAGGCAAATGAAGAGCGGAACGAGAAAGGAAAACCTCCAGCTTCAGAGATGGGACTTGATGCCATCTTAAAGTATATTAATGAGAATCCGGTAGAGAATGAAGGAGAACCAGATTTGTTTTCCTAAGTCAGCAGATTTTGAGAATGAACGAGCAATTTTGGACAGTCTTTTCCTTTAGTTTTCACGCTTTTTTCATCCAGCACACATACTGTCAGTATTTCTGCTTTTAATATATTCATAACCCAGCCAGAGCAAAGTGTTATCCAATTTTTATGAATGCCAAGGCCATTGATGCATGAATGAAGCTTTTCATAGCATTGGCTTATGAATATTTATAAACATGATTTTTTGCTTGTTATTGGTTAACGTAATACCATTTTGGTATTAATATTCATTGCACCAAAAGCTACATTTCTATGCAAAAGTTGGCTTACCAGCGCAAGGATAATTGATATTTAATCTTGTTTTCAGTTTCTTTGTTAATGAAATTTATGATTTGAGATTCAAGAATTTAAACAGTTGAATTCTGTTGATTTGGACAGTCATCAATTATTAGCATAACTGAGATCTAATCTTGTTATTAGTTTCCGTTTCATTAAGGTTAATGATTTGAGATTCAAGGATTTGAATATTTGAATTCTGTTGATTTGCATGTTACTTGAATATTAATATGACTGTGATCTAACAAGTTGATTTAGTCTTGAATTTTTCATAACCACACTGACACTCTGAGTGTATTTGCCAGAATGAATGTAAATAAGTTTGCAAGTGAAAAATTTCAAGGGATATTGTTTACATCTGGCAAATTGTCCAGAAAGTAGAATCAGGAGAGGAATGTCTGATTGATATAGAAAAGCAGTTAATTTATTCATTAGCTTCATACAAGTTGAGAGATTAATATTTAAAGGTAGTTCTAAGTCATTTTCTCAGCTTAATATTGTGATAGAAAACGCCCCGAGTGCGTGGGCAGCTGGTCCAAACGACAGTGTACACCAGGATGACCTTAACCAGCGCCCGGCCTAAGGTTCTGTCTGCGGGGCAAGGTATCCGTGGTCTGCCAGGAGGCTGAGTCGATGAAACTGTTTACATTTCAACGTTTGTTAACTCGCAACAAACACTTAACCTAATATCTACATAAAACAAACCTTGAGTCGCAACTGCGAGTACAGAGTACTAGACGGTGTGGACAACCTCCATCATGTCGTTCCAAAGTCGAGCCTCCGTCTGGGTCAATGTCCAACCAGTCAAACCACCAAACGAGCAGCAGCACATGAATAACAACTGCCAATGTCAAGTCCTTATAGGCATTCTTAATGGCATTAAAGTCATTAGAGGCACTAAAGGCATTTAACAGGCATTAAAGTTTGGCGGGCCAAGTGCGCACGCCGGCTGGTCGACTCAAAGGCATGGTTACATACAGGGGGGTAAATCGTTACAATATTTGCTTCTTTGCATAAAAATGCACTGAAAGTGGTTTTAACGATGTGACTGGTTTGAAGTAGGCCTATATTTTATTGATGAGGACAGAAATTGATGTAACTCAGTTTGATCAGTTTATTTCAATAGACTTGCAGTCATCTGGGTTTAAAATGCGTGTGGTTACAAGTAATGCGATTGATTGAAGTATGTTATTATTGATAAGAACAATATTTGCTTGGAATGTTGAGTTCGAGCATCTTATGTAATTAGACCTAAACCATACACCAGTCGGCACTATCAAAGTTGTCCAAAGAGTCGAATGAACCACTGGTTATCGGGGGCAGCATCACAGATTATATGGTGAAGGTAAGAACTGCTACGTCGATAGTAAATTAAACCATCGGAGTATTATTTTAAAAATAATTTAAAATTACGTTGACGGGATTAAAATGTAGAAAATATTTGCCTGGGAAATTTTTTTTTACATCGGAAGTTACATCGCGGCTAAAGCGGGAAAATCCGGAAGTCGTCTGCTGTGGCAACTTGTGGCGTAATATGGATTTATCTAAATTTGTATATTTCCATTTTTCTTAATTGATTAAATTTCTTGCACGAAATTAAATAACTATATTGGTTGATACCTGTTAAACATAAGTTTCAGGGGTTTCGTGTATAAGGTAAGAAAATATCAATTTTGTCTGTTGTGTCTCGCTATTCTAATGTTCCTCCTTCCGTCCTTTCAGTCTGTCTTATTCATTTCATTTTATTGCTCCACAAAAAGACAACATCATATGACATATTACATTTTTTTTAAAATTCATGTGGGATACAACAGGCAGTCCCAGAAAGAACCATGTTCCGGCAGCCCACATTGCAGATTATTAAAATGTTAAAAAATACTAGGCACATGCTCAGCGCTAGTTCCAAATGTTCCTTCTGGAGAAACTCCTTTGTTTCTCCCTTTTTGCCCGCCCACAACGCCTCCTCAACCCCCCTTCTCTTCCTCATCCCTTTCCCCGGCCTCTCCAGCTCCATCCGTTACATTATAAACTCCCTTTTGCTTTCCGTTTCTCCCTCTCGCTCTCCCTCAGCATGTTTTCCCACTCCACTCTCAACAATCCGCCCCAATCTTCCCTTCCCATGCATTACCCTCTTTGTAATCTTCCCTGCTCTTTCCATCCTCTCCCACTCCCGCTTCTCTTGCATTATAAAATCCCTTTTGCTTTTCGTTTTCCCACCTGTTCTTTTTCCACTTTTCCCTCTGCTCTCGTACGCATCTAAGCCGTTTACTGTATAGGTTTATAGACATACAGGGCATAACCTATGGAGTCAAGATTATGAGCAGAACATTACTGTGATCAATCTTTTGTAGTTGAATAACACCATACAGCGACCTTGAATGAGTTACGGTACAAGCATTGGTTATCGTAGATGTTATTTCTACCATGCCGGTACATTGAAGGATGTAGTGATAATGGATTTTGACCACGATTAATTGATCTGTTTGAAATTAGTTACTCAAGGCATCTATAAATTTTGATACTGATGAGAATTATGATTTTGTTTTAATAGATGTCGAGACGCCCCAATCAAGTTAGTCTCAAAGATTTGTTCACCACCAATCCTGGGTAAGAATTTTCTATCCTTCTCTGACTAGAGTATCTGACTGGAAAAGGTGGCTCTTGTATTTACATATATATTGAAGAATCATTTAAATACAGGGAAAATAAGAAAATTGCTAAAGGTAAAATATTTAATGAAATGATAACTTATGCTCATTAAGGATTGTCATGGCTCAGAGTTAGTCTTCTAAAATAAACTCTTATAAATATAGAAATCAAGTGGCTATGAAAAGCCAAGAAATTACAGCAACAATGAAGTAACAGTGAAGATAGCGAGGAAAATATTCAAAAGCCTTAATGGTAATGAGTTTTTTCCTGAAAATCAGATGGCTGATTCTTGGTAACTAAAGCAACTGAAATATTTTGGACAAGTCTGGCTTACAGAAATTGAACTTTTTGGTTACAGGGAGCTACTTGGTGCAAGATATGCAAGTGACTCGGCACTGGACAGTGCAAGTCAGGGAAATTCACAGTTTCCGTTTTCTCAAGCAGAGTTTTTTGACTCTCAGGATGGCCAACAGCTACCCCACTCACAGAACTTATCCCAAGTAAGTGATGTACACAATGAATTGAACCAGAGGCCGTGATCCCAAATGTCAGGGAAATCTGTCCCTGTGGCAGAGGGACACACCAATAATACGTATTCTGCACTTTTGTCATAAGTTTTTCATTTTAAGATATTTTGAGTCCCAAAGGCCGTTAAGGGACTGGAGTTAAAACACATAAGCATCACTGGAAGAAGTCATTGAGAAACGATATGCTAACTTCCATTTTCTGAAGTGTCCCTCCCTGTAAAATCAGATTCCCACCACTTTATGACACAGTGACTCGATCTTCTATGAATGAATCTTTGATTTTAAATCTCTATGAATGAATCTTTGATTTTAAATCTTTCAGTGGTTTTGCTAAATTAGCTTTTAATTGTGATATAAGTACTGCAAAGGGTCTTCTGGAGGAAGACTAATGCTCTTCAGTTTTTGCATTACTGATAAGCAAACCATAATAATAACATTTATCTATGGCCTACTAGTGCTTCGATGCAATCTCTTTGCAGCGTCTTTTCTACCAAAAAATCATCAGTGAAGACAAACCATTCCAGAACAATGCTTCCCCTAATTTTTGTAGTCCTGGGGGACCATGTGTACATAGGGTAAAATAATTATAATGATGATGACAATAACAATAATAATAATTATTATTATTTTAACATAATTATTTTATCATTATCATCATCATCATCATTACTATTATACGTAGTTAAACAAATTATTTTTACTGGAATTGTAGAGCTATAGAAAATAACCAGTTACATGTATTTTCAAATGGCAACAGTGAACTTCAAAACACCTCGAGAGTTGCAAATTTATTTTTAAAAATGAATACTTTTTACTTAACTGAATAAAGCATATTTTAGATGGTTAATAAGTAGAAATAAAGTTATTTGACAGTTTTACTTTGCTTATAGTTTTAACATGACTGTTACAAACTTTTTACTAATAACTTTATTAATGTGTTTCTAATTTGTTAGTCACCAGCAACCAGATTTTTTAATCGCTACACGGTTAAAGGATCAGTTATTGGTCGTGACGGTTCACAGTCACAGATTGGAAGGTCTTACTCAGCCTCAGCTGTGCCAAAGCTGCCTAGTCAACAACAAATTCAGTTACTCAAAGCCAGAACCCAGGAACAAGATGAAAGGCACAGAACAGTTTACATTGCTATTGTGATTAGTTTAAAACTTTTCTTTCTTTTGTAATTTTGTGTGTATAGTAATACATACTGGTGTTGTGTGAACTAGTTCCAAGTTATTGATGTACTCGTATCTTAGACTTGCCTATCCATTACTAAGCGAGCCCATAAATCCATGGTGCTATGAATTGATTTTTTGGTGAATTAAATTAGCTATTTTAGTTTATTTCTATACAGGCTGATATACAAGCTCGGGGCATCGGGCCTGGAGCGCCTCTGATGAGTCTTTCTTGAAGTGTGCTATATAAATTCTAAATTACAATTACAATTTTAAAAGTAAAGCTGTTTATTTGTAACCTTAAACTACATCAGCCTTTAAATGTTTCTCAATCAGTTAGGGCTTAATAATAAGAGCTGAGTAAAAGGATGAACTTTTTGGTCTGCTTAATAAGCGGTTAAACTGGAATTTGGTGACAGTTTGAAAGCTTCTCAAGTGCACTGATTAATTACTGTGACACTGTTGAGTTACTAACTAATGAAAATTTTTTTAATGATTGATTTGAAGAACGTATTGATTTATATTTTGATTGACTGGACTTTTATTTTGATTGATACAGGGATTTGTGGAACAGCTTGGTATCTGGTATAAGAGAGTGTTCTGCTGAAGTCCGGGTCGCTGTGGCCTGTCTGAAAGAGAGCACGCAGTTGGGTATAGGATCCACTGAGTGCCAGTTGACAACATTCATGGAGAAAAGTAAGAACCCATAACCTGATAGTTAACTGCTGTAACATACTTATATAGCACTAGCTGTAAAACGATGCAAACTATTAAAAGTGTCGCAGTGTGTGCTGAAATATGTGCACGGCATTTGTTTTATAGATGGACTATTGATTTTTGGTTATATGTTGACAGCAAACATTTAGCTAAGAATAACTGAGTCTTATTGTGAAACAAACAGCTTATTGTCAAGGTTGATCTGTTTTCGCGGTTCTCATGCCATGTGCATCTTTGATTAACTATTTCTGTGAGGAGCTCTATATAATTAAGTTTACAATCTCAATACATTGTAATACAACTTAGTAAAAGCAGCAGCTACAGTAAGCGAAATACAAATTTTGTAAGAGTTTATGATGCACTTCTGCATGGCTATATTGTAGACACCTGCATTTGCAATTTTAGCACTGCTGTATTGCAGACATCTGTTTGTGCAGGTTTAGCAGTGTTTAAATTCAGCCATTATGCTGTGCTCAGTGTAACTGACATCGCAGAGTGTTGAGTCTACACTGGGCATGTAGTTGACCACCAGTTAACACCAGAGGGACAGTGTAGACTAGCTGTGGGTTCAGTGAATTAACTAGTCTAAGCACATCTGCAATTTTTTAGTTCAGTCTAGTCTTGAGAAGAGCCAGAGTGTCATCGTGGAAACTTTGTCCAATCAAGATAATGCAAGAACCAAAGAAACTGACCTTCAACAACAACTGGCTATAGTAAGAGATGAAAAGTTCATCTGAATGTCTTTTAAAGACATGTTCTGAATTTGCATGCTTGTTTAGGAGCAAACACATTTTAACAATAAATGTTAAAGAAGTAAACGTGTACCGAGGTTTATATGCCTACGTTTCGTTGTTCAGCCACTGGACTTATGACGTGTTAACAAATGCATTACTTGCTTATACTTTACATTTTCAAGTTTTCAAAAAGCCTGCAGTACATTAATTGTCTACTCTAGCAGAAAAACATTCAATGACATGTTTTGCTTTGCTTGCTTTTTGTTAGAGGCAAATATAGTTTTAACTTTACTTTTAGTTGAAATATTCATTTACCCAAGGTTTAGACTTTAAGTTTGGAAAAACCTGTGTATAAATTAGGTACTCTAGCATAAGTACATTTGTTTTTCTTTGGTTTAACCTGTGACAACCGTAACATGCCCTGTTTTATAATGCATTATGAATGATAATGGTAACACTGTTGCTGTTATGTAATTTTGTTTATGAGACCTAAACCTATCAGTTTCTTTCAAGTTTGCATAGTGCGTATTTATTGTCTCACAGAAAAATTCAAGAATTGAGGAGTTGGAGAAGCAGGTTCAGAAAGTCACGCAAGAAAAGCAGGACAATACCATCGCCAACTTACAGGCAACCTGTGGAGATCTGTATCATAAAATAACAGAAAGCTTGGAAACAATTTTCTGTCACAACCAAAATTCTTTGACTCGTCTTGAAACTGCTCAGGAAAAAAATAATCAGCATGTTTTAGACCAGGTGAAGCAGTATTTACAGCAGAATCTCCAAGACCAAAAAGAGTCGGTTAAAAGTATCTTGGAAGGGTGAGTCTTTCTTGTCACTGGACACTGTGTTTGCAGGTGTATATCATTCATTTAAATATGATAGAACTTTGTTAGTTGAGCCAATACTTGCTTGAAATTCTGACTGTTGTTGTTATTATTACTATTGTTGTTGTTGTCGCATTTATTACGCACTCAAGGTCAGTAATTCTGAATCTGAGGTGTGAAGCAATTGTGAGTGAAGCACTTGCTCAAGGTCCCTACACAGTAACCATCTAAGGGGAGACTCAAACTCATACTCTCCGCTTTACAAGCCAAGCACCGTATCCAATCAGTTACCATGCCTCACAATTTTGCAGTTAATTGTAATTGAATGTGCTATAGTAAAATTACCCACAATTCTGTCTATCTATGGTGCAAACTTTGAATTTTAGGCTGATTTTGGTTTATATTTAGCTATTCTAGGCAGATTATGTGACTAATATTAAATGCAATTTCAGCTTTAAAACACTTACCAACCTCCAGAATGAAAATATGCAGAAGCAAAATGGCATTTTAACATCAGAGATTATAACATCACTGCAAACTTTTCAAGAAAACCAGCAAAGAGGACTAGAAGAGTTGCTTATCCATCAGGTATGTTGCTATGTTTGTGTTTCTTTATGCTGTTACATGTATATAAGATTATGATAGATAAGGAAGGGTAAAACTTTATTGTCCTATCTGGAAAGCACTTTCTGATGGTTCCATATCTAAAAATTGAAGTGGTTGATTGCAATACAACAGGAACTCAGACATGAGATGCTAATGTTTTTCATATAAATATTGTTCTTTCTAAGGGAGCAGTGTTCTCCAGAATTGGTGTTGAATGAATTTGAAAAATTTAAGGCCTACAGTTGTAAAATAAAACAACTCCAGACGAAAGGCTTTGCTTTCAGGTGAAAGAATTACTTGAGAAGAAAGAACTTCAACAGAAGGAATTGTTTGAAAAGCAGCATCAGTGGTTAAGTGCAATACAACAGGAACTGAGATATGAGATGCCAGTGTTTTTACAATCAGAGGTGTGCAGTGTTTTGTTACTAATGTCTTTAAATTATGTGTATCTAAGCATGATGTGGCTGGATAGAAGATGCATTTGTTGTATTTGGTCTCATTGACAGCAGCCTGTAACAGTGGATATCAGCATCAGGCTAAACAGTAGATGTATTCAGTTAAAATTTCAAGAAAAATGAAATAATGCATCAAAAGTTATTAAAGACTCATAAATGTGCTAGCAAAATAGAAATCGTAATGTACAGTGATCCACTGTAAAATATTTCTAATACTTTGTTTAAATTAAACTGCCCTACTACTACAAGATTACATCACACCAAGTTAGAAATCACTATATCTTGAAAAACTTAAACTTCATATGGGATTCTGCTACACTGATGTTTCTTTTTGCATTTCACTGCCAGTACACAGTATATTTTTTAGATACAACGTTCAAACAGCGAACAGAAGGAACATTTTCTAAGCATAATTGAGGACTGCATGTCTGAAGAAAAGAACAGATGTTCTCAGCTTCTTAAGGAACTGGAGCACTTGAACAGCTTGTGCCACAGGTTTTTCTTTAATAATAATGTTGTTGAAACTTTTATCTCTAAGATGCAAAAATTACTTGTGAAAAGTGGTAAGATATCTCATTTAGAATGGCTGTCAGTGTGTCACAAAAATAAATATGTATGATCGCACTGTGCTGTTTAAACCTGGACAGTACAAAGGAGGTGCTACAAAAGTGTTGAAATGGTTTGACTTTGTACGTTATTGACAAGATATAAGTATTCCAAGATATGTAAGCTTAGATACAATTTGAAAAACTGCCTACATTTTAAAAGTACAAACAATTCTGTTAGAAATCTTGCTTTTCTGCTGTTTCATTGAATTAGATGTGGACAAGGATTGGAGGTTGACAAAGATCCTACTTCATCCAAACCACGTCTGAGTGACAGAACCAATGTCATTTGTCCAGAAGCAACTGATCTGCTTAGAAATGTAAACAAAAATGATTCCCGAATAGAACAACCTATGGAAGCACACCAAGTACTGTTTATTCCTAGAAAAGTCCAAGCTGACACGGACAATGTGTGCATAGAACCAACTAAGAGAATGGCACACAGTGTCGAGGCTAAAAAAATGCCTTCCAATGCTTCATCGTATGAATTTCCTGTTGACCCTGCACCAGCTGCAGTATCATGTACAAATAATAAATTTGACAATGTCCTTACAGACAGGAAAGCAATGGCACAGACTAACCTGACTAGTTTGAACAACACCGCTTGTAAGGGAAACAAACCAGTAATCAGAGGAAAGTTGCAGCTGCCTGAAGTTGTGGACGCTAAGTTTGTATCTCCCCCACCATCAGGAAATTCCAGAAGATTTTCAGGCCATTCTCACATTTGCAGTGATGGCAAAGTGAACCCCTCACCAGTTGCTTTAGTGTTTCCACAGGTTCAAGCTATTAAAACTCTGCAGCCAGAGAAAGACAACTCGCTGCTATTTGCCAGCGTAGTCCAGTCGACTACACATATACCAGAAGTCCAGGCAAGAACTGTACCAATGGAATTGTCAGAGGTGAAGAAAGGATCGTCTGCAACATCGGTGTCGATACCTGCTGCTCTACCATCATCTGTTGCAAGGGCTAAAGCCTCATTTACTCCTCAAGTCGAGACTTCATCTGCCTCAATTATGGCAGCCTATACAAACGCTCCAACATCACTTGCTCCAGCACTGAAAACAAGTGCAACAAAGGAATTGAGCTGTAATTATGAAATGCAGCGATCCAACTCACCTACAGGCGGCAGGAAAGTCTCAAAGAAAAAACGAGGAAAGCAGTCACATGCCTCACAGAGCAGGAAGCGTGCTCGAAAGCAGCCACTTGTGGAGGTAAGAGTTTCTGAAAGGTACAGTGCAGCTGACAGCAGGAAGCTAGTGACAAACAGTGATGGGAAAAATGAAAAAGTATCAGCTAAGAAACCAACTGAGAAACAGAGCATCGTCATCTGTAAAGCAGTATCACCAGCAGCAGAAGTCTTTGATTTTCATAGTGACACTTCTGATGAAAGTGACAGTAATCCGCCTATCACCAAGAAAAGAACTGTGAAGCATAGAACTAAGCTTTCCACACACAGTATGGAAACCTTTAAAAACAGAATGACTCCAGCAACTTTTGAGATCTCAAAAAGTCATCCAGCACAAAAAACTCAAGATTTCTTGGAAACATATTCCAGAGCAGTGAATTGTCGTAGTTCATATTCCACCCGCTCAAAGTCTTCAACAGTTGGAAAAACTAGAGCTTTACAGAGGTCAGCAACATAAAAGTCAGATCACATTAATGCCATATTTTTCTTGGCTCCATGTTATGTTTTAGTTTTCTAAAGATAACTTAATTGTAGAAAACTTATGAATGCTTGTATGATCTACTAACAGAATTCATTTCTGTGCTAAATAGTTGTTGGTTGTTGTAAGGTAAGACTATAGTTTAATCATTCTTTGAACATTTCTATTGCTCTTGGAGCTGCGACCGTTTTGGCAGGACTGTGAAATTTGGAGAATTTAAACTGACTGTTAATTTCTATACTTTCCTGTTATTAAATTGCATTAAATCTGCATGTACAGCTTCTAGGACACAATTTGAAACATCTTTCTATAGATGATAAATGCTGTTAGTATTTTGTTTTTGTTTCAGTGACACTGCTGATCAGAAGAATAACAACTGTATGCCAAGAAATCCTTGCTCAAATGAGGTAAGCTAAATTTGAAGTCTTTAAGATTGGAAAGGCAGATACATGGACCATATACTGCTTATTTTGATGGGAAATGAGCTAGAAAAGTAAAATGTGGAACCAGTAAAGCAGCAAAGCAAATTATGGAACCACTGAACTGTCAATAGCAAGCAAATAAATGTAATAAAATTGTATTAATAAAATATAGTAAGGTAATTACCCCTCTGTCAACAGTAGTCCTCAAAGGTATGGTGCTGTGGCTAATGTGCAAGCCGGTATTGCCCAACAGACAAGCTAGGCAGCTGCCTAGGGCCCCTGCAACATCAGGGGACTAGCACCTAATAGCAAAATTTATGCACAGCATTTTGTCACCTGTTGGGAGTTGACCTTTTAATTTGGCTTATCGAAAGCTAAGATTAGTATGTAAGTGCATGGAAGAGCGTTGGTGGCCCTAGGGGTTCTGCACGCCCCCAGACCTCTTCCGAGTCTGGGGAACTGCTTCGTGGTGGGAGAGGAATGGTATCGCATTATCTTGTGCCCTTAATCACAAACATGGCAACAGCAGGTAATCAAACAAAAGGTCACTTTCTTACAGGTTAAATGCATGAAAACGAACTCAATTTCGCATATTGCACTGGTGAATGAAAAACACAGGTAGCAGGTCATATGGAACAGTTATGTCAGCCATTCACTTTCCTTGGCGATGTGAATTGTTTTGCTACCTGACAGTTTTCTTTTTGAATTCTTGTTCTTCTTTTCTGTAGGGCTGCTCAAGTTCAAGTGCTTCATCTTCACCTTGCTGGTCTGTAGGTGACATTCTCAAGCTCAGTGAAGTGTAGTCAGCTGCGTTTTTGGAACTTCTGAGAATTCATTTAGTTTATCTTTGGTTTAGTTTTATTGTGTAGCTTGTTGGCTCAAATGTAATCCATTAACTTTTCTGTTACATTAAAAATTAAGTAGTATTTATGACCTAGTTTGGCAGTAACTATTTTCTCATAGTAAAGGTCGTGTTTTTTTTGGACAACCGGATGAATTATTGTTACTGTAGACATGGTTTGCACACAAGCAGGAGACAGTTTTATGGATAGTTTAAATGAATCTGACAATTGCTTTGTGCAGTTCCAGCATATGACAATTGCTAGGTACTCTGAGCAAATTATTATCACAACCTTCCAAATGCGTATCGTGTGTGCTAGTTTTTGTGACATTTGAGGACTGCAACTGTTAGTTTACATACTAGGCCACCTCTATTGTCACGGTTTGTCATTAAATATTACACGTTTGATACCCTCCAACCACTAAGTAATTTTCAGTCACACAAGCTAACTCCCGAAAAGTGCCGCGGGCACGACGTTTTGGTAGTGGCGTTTTCCTTCCTCGTCTGGGCCTCCTCAAGATGCTGGGTAGAAATAACGTTTTATACCAGGGCTACCGCTATCAGCGCCCGGCCAACTCTTCGGTCCACGGGGTAAGGCTCTTGGGGTCTTCAAGAGACTGAATTGACGAAAGTCCTACGTTCAATCTTTTATTATGAACAACACTTGTCTAGCGACTTGAACTACTGAGTTACCACTACGGTATACCGGGACTACGAACTACTACAACTCCAATTGCAACTACGGTGCTCACGCAGGGCTACTGCTGCGCTTTTATAGCCCTCCTTCAAGACGGGTCACTTAGAGACAATTAGGTCACTTAGAGACAACTAGGTCACTACTTCACTAAAGACAACTAGGTCACTCAGAGACAACTAGGTCACTACGTCACTAAAGACAACTAGGTCACAGAGACAACTAGGTCACTACGTCACTAAAGGCAATTAGGTCAAATAAAATGGCGGCCAGCATGCGCCTACTATAAGCCGAAATTAATGTCGGGGTATACCTTCACAGTAGCTTCATTTTCTTAGTCTCGGTATAGTGAGGACAGGAGGACAGTCCTCCATCGTTGCTTGATCTTTGCACCAATATTGGCGGTAACTGTACTGGCACTTATTTTATAGCTGAATTCGCCAGAAGGACCTAGTAAATTAAAGTTCCTGTGTTCTTTGTTGAACACGGCGCAAGTGCTCATTTCCATTTCATGTTGGGCCCTTCAGCCAGTAATGGACGAATACCGAGGTTCTGGACGCGGGGCTGGGGCATCGCAGGACTTTGAGCTCTACTGTTTGGTGACAAAGGCAAGTGCGCGCAAACAACTCCCTAGAATCGTTACGTGGCGTTCGCTCAGATGGTGCAAACCTGCAATGTTTCAACTACAGACCCAGCGCAATAATCGTAATCATAAACTCGAAATTTCTAAAGTTCTACTTAAAAGCTAAGAGCAGGGCACCAGCTTATTCACGAGCGCTGCGTCAAGTCTCTAGGTTTGTCCAAAGATGCCATGTTAAGAACCCAGTCCGGTTGCCACTAACCCAGTTGACCACCTTGTCGCACGGTGGTATTTTCGGTTAGCGCTGCAGCTATGTCAATTTTTGGCGCCAGTGGAACAGAAATCCGACGTTTGTCTCCGGGCGTGGATTTGAACTTCGACCTCGGGGTGGACAATCCAGCACACTGTCAACACTATGGAGCATTTAGGCACTTTCGTTAGCTTTCATCATAACATATCCTTGTGTAGATACTCCTTTACGTGCAGCACTACAGAGTCTGCCACGATTAGGCCTATTCCGCAAGGTAGGGGTACGCCTAGGTCTGCCTACCCAAAAACAACCACCTTTTACCCAGGGCAGTCGATATGTTGTCTATCAGTTGTCGGATGCAATACATAGTATGTAATCTACCAAGTAATATGACAATTGACTTCAATGGGCTGGAGACCAGACGTCTCGAGGTTGATGCAGTGGCGGTCTAGAATTGCTTGCGTGGGGGCCTAGAGCATTTCCAGGGGGTTTCCACATACTGACAGTCCACCATGAATGGGTCTGGTCTGAGGGGCCAGGCATATAACCAAGAGGGGCGCGGGAGCGAACCGCTCCCACACGCCTTTAACTAAATCCGCCACTGGGTTGATGTTGCCAAATTTGGCTGAGATGTACCTAATTTTTCTCTCACTAGGCACTACTTTTCACCAGTGGGATCTATGCCAGTTTATTGCAGATGTAAGCAGAAAAGCAAGCTTTATACAAAATTAGTTTTATAGCTTAAAATAAATTAATAGGCCTACCGAACAAATTATGGCTAAGTCATCAAGACTACCAGCTACACGTAGCCTACAATCCGCAAACCCTTTGCCATTCTACCTTCATATCACTTCTTACAGTTGCTGAAATACGGTAGGCCTATAGCTCAGTTCTATTTACTCAAGAGGCATAGTCAATCCGCCTCTGGAATAATATCCTCAAAATTAAACGGCAACTCTGACCTCACATCCTGTCAGCTAACCAAAACCCTGCCCCGTGTAGTTTCTGTTCACGCCTTTCAATCGAAGCTGAAACTTTAAAACCCAGCTTCCCGATGAAATTCAGCGCTGAGTTAAGGCTTTAAAGAGAACTCATCCGAGCATCGTGTATTCATGAGTCTAAAACCCTACCACTGTGAGGTGACTGCTAGGACGAAGCGTTTCTGAAAGTTGACTCTTCCCAAAAATCTAAGTAGGTCCAAATCGTGTCGTTCATGATGGAAGGCTCGATTGTGACCTCGCCAACCACTCCAGGCTTGCACCCACGGCTTGACGGAATTCCGTGCCATCGGTGCCCAAGAACCTGAGCGGTTCTCTGGAAGAAGAGGTTCGTGTGTGGACGATTGCAGACTCCTTCGACGACGAACGTTCCAGGTTCGGAGAAAACGAGGTTAGCCAAACCAGCTCCATGAGGTGCGACAACCATGACGGCCGCATTGAACATACGCATCATATCAATGAAAGATGGCGGCGGATTATCCCTGAATACTACATAACTCAGATTATGCGCATTTGCGGCCATTTCCACGACTTTTTCAATCAAAGGTTGATTGTTGAAGTAACGAGAACCCGTCCGTCGGATGAAGACGACTTTGTTGCGAGTGTTGGACGGGAAGTTTTTCTTGAGGTATTTCCGGTAGAGTAGAGATAGAAATTGGGTCTCGAGAAAATGCGGAAAGCAGCATGTAGTGGCTCTCGGTAAATAGATAATTTCCGCTCGACACCAGCCACTAATGATACGATTGCTCTTAATTCCCAAGACCGTCAATAGTTCAACCATTCGACCCTGGTTCTGCGGCGCGAGAATCATTATCGATGGGTTTCGAAGCAGAAATTCAATAAAGGTGGCAATTCGTGGTGTAGTTTCTGCCAAGCGGTGGTAGGTGCGATCACCGTACGACTGAGCAATGACGAAAACCTCATTGTAGAGGGGAATTTTCTCAATGTTTAAAGGGGGATTTAATTTCGCATCTGGAAAACACGCATACGGAACAATCTTAGCACTCTGAATGCCGGCACCATTTGCTATTCCGGATCTGATTATGTACAAAGGGAGAAGTATACGAGGCAATTCAGTAAAAAATTGGGGTGGAAATGAGGCCGGATAATAATATCCCTTATAGGGAGGCTTTGCGTTTAGTGCGAGCAGAGATAGCGACTTCGGGATGGCTCCACGAGTTGTGTTTCGATTGCACGTCCAGTTATTAATAACGTCAAAGCTGAATTCCACTTTTCCAGGGGTCTCAATCCAAGTACACAGAGGATCAGTGGCAGTCGACTCATAATACTCTTTAATGAGCAGGTTTGAAGAATCGGTTAACGAACGCCATTCCTCTTCTTTTTGTTGAGGACTGCGTAGCCACGGTAGAATGACGGTTGTTATTTGCGAGTACTTGGATAGATCCTTAAAGAAGGTGTCGTTCCACTCGGCTAGCAATTCTAATTGACTTGGTGCGCTTATATTCCAGTCTTGAGTTTTCTTAAGTGGCATCAGCCGTTGAACTCTTAAGCGTTCAAGCGCGACGTTGAACAGATGAATGCGTTCGAGTATACTGCCACACGCTGGGAGGAGAAGGGCTGAAAATGGATGGGTTATTTTCTTAAATGTCGGTGCGGCGTGGGGACAACTGTAACTACCCATCAGTATCTGCTCACCACTGTCACTCCATATAATCGACTGAAACTGCATCAGCGAAACGTCGAAGATATTCATCAGAGGCACAAGTGTAAAGGTTACTGTGAACAACAGAAAGATGACGCAGCGTTTTGAAGCCAGGTTCTGAACTTCTTGCATGCTGGGTTATAGATTTCTGCTTAATTAATTCACTTCTGATAACATGTGCGCGGAACTGAAATTTAAACAATTATTTACATGAATCCAATGATTTAGCACAAAAGCAGTACACCAAGCAAATATATCAGTATGCTGACAAACTAATCCGTCATCACAATAATAGGATGAACATTTATTTTTTATATATATATGCATATATATATAGAAACAAGTGTATATATATAAACAAATATATAAATATATATATATAATGTTACTCCTTCGTCGAATCTAATCGTATGGTTTCGTTATCGTAAGATAATGCATCAAGCGGTGGCCACTTCCGGTGAATAGTGGTAAACGTTATAAATCGTTGGAGAAGCCCGATTGAAATCCGATGCATCAAAGATCGATTCGTTGTGGTGAAGGGGTAAACAAATTACTGAGCTCAGCAATGAATGCTGAGGCTATACCTTCAGTGGCGAAAATATTAAGGGAACTTCGGCATAGTACGTGACATGTTGAAAAGAATACAAAGAAACGCAATGAATGGCACGGCACGACAATACCCCCTTTGTTTCCGAAGAATTTTTTCAAGTGAAATTTGCAATACCGTGGTAGAGCCGCATGTTCTAGACTTTTGCGCATGAGTGCTGTATTAAAGACTGGAACCTTGAGTTGAATAGTTAGCCTGTTCATTGACTTTTCATTCGATAAAAGAATAACGAGTCTGAACCCTTGGGTGCAAGAATCCTTCACTTATAGAAGAAAAGGTCAGACGAGTCATTTTTGAAGTCTCGATTGATTGTTACTGAGCGTTAATGTATGAGAGTAGGTCTACATCTCGACAGATCCAATATGCATACAAAGCGAACAACAATTCAGCGTGGGGAAAATTTTTATGGTACACCCCCACTGTCACAAAAGACTGCCATGAGGTCATGTATAATTTTGAACAGTATGAACAGGCCTTCAGACAGAAAGCTCTAGAAGGAAGAAAGGAGTGGTAAGAGGTTACATAGGCTATAAAAAGAGTTGATGAGAGAACTGAAGGAGAACAAAGTAAGACGGTGGTGACAAGACAGTGATGAAAGAGGGAGACCTGAGCGGTTAGAAAGTGATGTGAAGTTTATGTAAAGTGTATATATATTGAAAGGTTTTTAAAATAAATTTTCGAACTCGATTGAACACGTTTGTTCGTGACACCCACAAACGCGCAGTTCATCATACAAAGAGGCTTTTCTACTGAAAACTGGGTCGCAGCCAACCTTTTACAGAACTTGGACTATATTTAAGAATAACTACAACAGCTATCTGACCCATCCTGCGAACTCACCACCATTTCACACCTTGTAATCTATCCGCAGGTCTTTCACTGAAAACTGAAAACTCTTCCACAGATCCCTTCTCTTATCTAGCCTATCTTGCCGCACCGATTCCAAACACCATCCATCGTAGCTGTCTGATTGTCTGCCTGCCTCTTCGTTCCTGTGTCATTGTACTTCGCATCCAGTTCTTTAGCCGACGTAAGGCACTAAGCTTATACAGATAAGATGAATAGTTGACTCAACTTATGAAAATTTTCTGTATCTGGAGTTGAACCTTGGAAAACTAAGTGACTGGCTACCTAAGCCCATTCATTGCATCTACACTGCAAGAGTGATGAAAGCTGATGAGCCTAACGAAATCCTATATTTATACATTTAACAGAGGGAGCTTTCTTCCGCTAGCGGTTAGCGATGCAGAAACTGTGTGGGGAATTATAATTATAAAGGGCGACTATACGAATCTCGAGGAAACTCCTGAGGATATCGTGGAGGGAAAAGAGAACAAATGAGTCAGTGCTACAGGAGATTGGTGACCTAAGAGGTGATCTGACATTGAATCAAAGAGCCAGCAGGCAGAAGATGATGTACTTTGGACATGTGATGCGCGCTGATGGACTGGAGAAGACGATGATGTTGGCGTGTGGAGAGGGAACGAGGAGAAGAGGACGACCGAGAACTAGATGGATGGAGGAGGTGCAGAGAAGGACGGCGATGAATCTTGCACAGCTGAGGGATGTGGCAATGGACAGGAGAGAATGGAGAAGGCTGGTCATGGCGGTCGCTAGGGTTCCAGGAACCGACGCACAAGGTGACAAGGTGATACGATTATGGGTATATATGTACCCACCCCATATTTACAAAACTAAATGTACATAAGGTACATGTATATGGTTTTGTAACTGCAGAAACTATTTTAGAGGGTTGGCTTACATCCCTACTGCCTGGCTGGTCAAAGATGACATCCAGATGGCGATGGCAGTGATGTGAGGGCGAATTGTCTGACCTGCATTCCATTAATTTTTCTGGGGTTCTGTCAAATTTTGCTATAGATCTGTGACCTCTGGCGACCTGTATGTCTGACTGCCGGTGACTTAGTTCGCTTGGTTGACCTGCGTATAATTATAAGTACATATGTACTGATGTAGTACATACTCATATATCTGTCTTTCTGTCTGTTTGTCTACCTAAGCAAAGGTAGGCATAGACAGCAATACATAGAGAGGTAAAATTGTAAATTACGTACTGGCATTGTTTACCAACGTCTTAAAGTGAAGACTAACAACTAAAATTGTCAGTCCAGAGCTACCTTGTATCGATTTTACAGCTAAAATATTGCCGGGGCTCAACTAATGCCCGGGCCCCAAGGGCATCCATATGATCGACGCCACTGTAGTAAAGGAACAATAGAATTCGCCTTCCAGGCAATAATAAACTTATATAGCCATTTCCGTTCTTATACAGCAAGGCGAGATAAACTGGGGTGTTTCGCCATTTCATACTTTGCATCGCGTGTCATTAGCATGCAGAAGTGGCTTGTATCGGTTGTGTAGCTGGTTGTTAGGGTGTGGTATGAAATTGGATAGAGGAGTTAGGGGAATGTATTTCGAAACGTAGTTTCGGTGAGTGCCCATATGTGCTTGGGTTAACTAAACTACTACGTTTAAATGTTTGTCAATAGAGAAAATAAGAGTCATATGTACGAGTACACAAATATACTTAGACAATCAAATTCTTATGTCCACAGGTGTACTGTTCCTCGTATATATGTACAGATAGGTATTTCTGAATGATCCCTATTTGCTAATTGATGTATATCTCTGTCCAGCGAATTTACTTAGAAAATATGATAGTTCACGCAGTTGTGAAGGCCTATACAACATAATCAAAAACTGGTCGTTATGTTGTAGTGTATAAACTATTTCTATTTCTATTCTGATAATGCTTTTGCTAAATAAATATACATTTCTGTACATCTGCTAATTAATCAGACTATATGCTTCTGTACGTTACAAGTAGCTTAAAATTGTAATAGTTTACGCAGTTGTGAAGATAGTTAAAAGACTGTTCTTAGTAATGTTAAATCAAATACGTCAACGGCCAATGACCCCAGGTGATGTCCTAACCTGTGGTAGCTTGCTTGAACTTATGTTAAGCGCTTATTAATCACGCACACACATGGTAATCGACCACTAGTAGGCCTATGAATTATTTTGATTATTTTTCTAACGACAGCTGTGTAGAGATGTAAATTAAAAATTGGCAAAACACTTTTGCCATAATTTCAATGAAAGAAGCAGATGGAAGTGAGTTATTGCAGTGAAAGAGAGCTTTTTCGTGCCCTATATCTGTCCGTTGTTTGTTGTAACGAAACTACGATAACACCCTCATAATATGCAACCAAAGATCTTATAGTAGGCCTACACTAAGATGTGACATTCATTGCATCCCAATGTACAAGGCCCTTCATTACCTTATAAAATATCAATGGCATGTTGGCGCGGCTATTGAAAAAGTTGTGGGCCCAGTCAGCGAGGTCGTATTACTTAAAGTGCCCCTGACCTTTATCATACCATCCGCTAGGTGGCGCTGCTGTTTTGTTTTCTTGACCACCACACGCGCGAATGATACAGCAATGATAGGGAGCCTCATGTCTTACTGTACTCTAAGATCTTTGGTGCAACTGTGCCTGAAGGAGACAACTAGACATGATAGTCATAGCCACGTTGGCAGCACAAACTTAATGCGAATGTAAACAATGTAGTTTAAAAGTTGGGCGGTGAAAGCTGTAATACATATAACACTGTGACCGTTTTCCCAGTCTGAGCAATACAGACGCAATGACAGCGGCATGTGTATTCTGCTCACGGTTTTGAAATGCTTGCTCACTGGCTGTCAGAATTTAACAGTTGCATAAAAAGCAATGAATATTACCTAAAGAATTTTACACGTTATTTTATTTTAGGGTGAAAATTAATAATCAATTAACCTGTTATCCAATAATAATTCAGTTCCCATTTTTACAGCATGATCAAAAGTAGTTACAGAAGTAGTTTAAAAGTAGTTTACTACTTTTTCTAAACCTAATCAATAACTACTAGTAGCACTCCTTCAAAAGCAGGTGAAAATTAGTTGAAGTTAAACTACTTTAATATATCTAAGTACTTAGTGCCAATCAAGGCTAACTTACCTTCTATATGTTCAACCTTCTTTTGGCCTCAACTTTACAATACTATGTGCTACACCTCATCGTAAGGTTGAAGTTTGTGTGATTTATTCCTGATGCCTAGAAAGTACTAAAGTTCCCAGTTTATGAAGCATCGATAGAAGTTAATTGGCCGAACGGACGTGGGCTTTAGCCGCACATAACAGATGTAGACTTCGAGCAAGAAATTAGAAGCCTTTTACTGTTTAACACTAGTTGTTCAATTGATTTTGCTCTCTAATGTTGCATCCCAAATAGACGACATATAGTTTCCAACACTTATACAGTTTGTTCAGACTTTGTAAGCAGTAGTACATGATGCCTGCACTCAAACATATTGTATGATTGCAGCAAAAGAAGGCCACGTTGTAGGCCATATGTGTATGTATGTACGTATGTATGTATGTATTATGAATGTATGTATTTATGCATGTATGTATGCATGTATGTATGTATGTATGTACGAGTATATATATAATTTTGTATGTATTTAAGTATGTATGTATGCATGCATGCATGCATGTATGTATGTATGTATGTATGTATGTATGTATTATGTACAGTATGTATGTATGTGTGTATGTATGTATGTTTGTATGTATAATGACAAATAATGTATAGCACCTCTTAACACCTCGTAAAGATGCTACATACACGGCTATGTAACCGACCTAAATAGGTTTTGGGTAGGTATTCAGCATTCATCTAAACGAGTTGTATTAAGTGTCCTAATACATATTTACATACACACATTGAAACATGCCTACATATAAACATATATACATGCATAAAGTACATACATACATACTTTCATACATATATACATGCAGTAAGTAAGTAAGCAAGCAAGTAGTTATTTCATGGCACGTCATATCATCTGCAAGAATACACATCAGCCAGTTTCTGCGTGCATACATTTTCCCATTGTTTTCTCACGGCGCACAACACCCATTACCCGTTACACTGACGCATAGAAAGTTACACCCTATTATTATTGTCACCAGTGACGTCAGTGCAGTGCAGGGTAAAGGGATTATTGCTGCCGCTCACAAACATGGGGTAAAAAGTATCTACCCCTTTTCACAATGTTACTTAACATTACGTGACGTTTCTTAGAAAAGCCAAAGGTTATGGTCATTTGTAATTGTATAGCAGTGTTATAATCGGCCAATCATTTTTGTCCCCTCCCATTTTATTGTTACTTAAAAGTCTTGTGTTGTCTGGTCGGTCCCTTTTGCGTCACACTTTTCGTAATCGTAATCGGACATTATAAGCCTACATTTTCCCACTGTGTTTTCTGAAACGCCCAACGAAAGCCAAATCGCGGGAACCACCTTATTCACAGGCGCTCAATCCAAACTAAATCGATTGGGAGGAAGGGTTCAGTTCCATGTCAAGATTCAGTTCAATGTTAAGATGGTCCTAAACATGGGGGCACGTAAACACATGTGGACCCTGGTTATTTTCTTGTATACAGATACTTGTCAATGGCAGACCAGGCCCAGCCACGTATCTCAAGTTAGTCTCTTTATATCTTAAGGTGCACCTAACAAATAGTGAAAGTGCAGAGTAGAGATATAAAAAAGAATTCGGGACACAAGGATCTGAATTATGAAGAAAGGTTGAGAAGATGTGGACTAACAACACTGGAAAGAAGGAGGAGCGGTGGATATGTAATTGAAGTTTATAAGATTATGACTGGAAAGAAAGCAATGAGATATGAGAGGTTCTTAGAATTATCGGCAAACAAGGCGACCTGTGACTCAGATTTTTAATCAATTAAAAAAATATACCGGAACATTAGGACAGAATTTCGTCAACTGAGGAGTTGTGGACATGTGGACTGCTTCGATTGACAGTAGTGCCTCAGTGGACACTTTCAAAGAATTTGAGTGGAAACTAATTAGATGTAATCGTAATATTACGATGATTAGTCAGCAAGTTTGTGGATATTGACCACATAGGGCCAGAAATCTATAGCTCTTTATTATCACAAACCGGAGGTAATAATAATCTCGTTTAGCACCCATTGTTTATGGTTACGCTACTCAAGAGCGGATCCAGGAGGAATCCCATCATTTGTTTTACATGGGGCCACGCCCTGGAGTTGACCAGCACAAACCGGTTTCCATCGCCCATAGAAATTTCTGAAGTAAGAAACGCCTTTGATAATACTGCTAAAGGAAGTAAAAAAGAACATAGGAAAACGTAAGCGAAAAATTCGTGGAACTGTGCGAAAGTGAGAAAAAGGACAGGAGAAGTCTGGAAATTCACCGGGAAAGACAGCGAGAAGGCACCCAATAGAGAAAAGAGTCAGAGGAAGCTGTGAAAACCGGCCGGGTCGTCAAAAATTTTCCATAATGCAAAACTTTGATACGGGTTAAATTAGTCCCGCCTCCTTTCCCGAATTTAAATTACGAATCTCTCTAGAGCTAAAACTTTTCAAAACTTACCTCCGATGAACAATGCTTCAGGTAGCACTCAGCAGTTTGGCTAATTTGTCGATCTAGAGTGGCTTACAGACGAAATTAGTTAGACTGCCTCATCTTAAGTAGATTTAGATTCTCGTACAACCACGCACGAAAAAGTTTCCAACATATCGCACGAGAACAACTACGAACTTTCCATGCGGCGCAAAGCTGAAAGTTTTAAACTCGCTGCGAGAGAGTCGGAATGAAAAGCTTACCTTTCTATTGCTAAGGGCCTCAGGTATATGGGCCTATTGGACAAGCTTAAATGCTGTCCTTAATGAACAAACTCGCCCTGCTTAGTAATTTTAGCAACTTGACACTGGGCCTTTTTGTTTATCGAAATCTGAGTTCGTGTACTTGACACATTCCCATAAATTTAGGGTTAATTTTTTAAAGATCAGCATCGAGAAAAATTGCAGGACATTCGTCTAATTCACGTTGATACTTACAGTAAGCTTTCAAACCGCTTGAAACCTGATCTGAATAGTGGTTCAATGTCTCTGGTCACAAGCTACCGTTACATGCATTCAACCGTGACAGGGCGCTGGCACGCACGGTTAAGAGTGAACTCAACCGTAGAGCGTTCTTTCGACTATATAGGAATAAGCTTTGAAAGGGTGTTGTGCGCCGCCTGTAATTGTATTGTGCATTTATATAGCACCGCCTATATACACAAAAAACTCTTAGAGGTCCTCACGGACCATGATAGCTCTGATTTTGTAGCTCGGGCTAACACGCATGGTCCGTACTATGGGGAGCTAAAATGGGTTGGTGCCCATTCGAAACAAGCAGCGGCGGTGAAGTATCGCACCCGGTAAAATCATTAAAAATGAGGAGGAGTGTGAGGACTGTACGGTCGCTATAGAACAATCTCTCAAGCCAATCCCTAGAGGCAGGCATGGGCATGAAGTGTTACCGACTTCATTTTTCTTAGCCTCGGCATATGAGGGCCGGTGGCCAGTCAGTTGCCTTGCCGTCTTATCATCCCACTGAGATTGTACAGTCAACTTACTCGTTTTATAGCTGAGTCCGCTAGGGGACGCAAGTAGAGCAGAAATTTCGAAACACCTTTCAGATCTGGTGGGGATTTGAACCCAGAGTGTGGTTGGTAGACCAGCACGCTAACCCCATAGAAAACGTTCTTTAAGATAAGACGACTGGCGTCATTAGACTTCAGGTGGATAACACAAGTGGAACTGGTGGAACTAGCAAGAGAGACACAGGCCTATGTCAAAACGTTGCTTGTCGGCGGGGCATGCATAGGTCCATCGCAAGTTCATTATTTATCAAAATAAATTCGTAAGACTGGAACACATATCTGCATGAATGATAATCTATTGTACACTCATAGTAATCATTTTATTCGAATTTCTTCGGCGCCACAAGAGTTAATTCGTGCAAACCAGCTCATTCGCAGGTGCTCAGACACAGACAGAATTGATGAGGTAGGTATGATCCATTTTCTGTCCGAATTAGAACCAACAGATCAGGCAGCCAGGTATAGGTCGTCAGACGACTACCGTGGAAGGTGTTTAGAATTGGTGAGGTAGGTATGATCAATTTTCTGTCCGACTTAGAACCAACAGATCAGGCAGCCATGTAGGCAGACAGACGACTACCGTGGAAGGTGTTTAGAGTTGAAGCGACGAAAGAGAAAGAAGAATCGTAATCGTAAACTCGAAATTTATAAATCGCTACTTAAAAGCTAAGCGCAGGGCATCAGCTTATAAACGAGAGCTGCGTCAAGTCAGTGAGGTTGTCCAAAGATGCCATGGCAAGAAAGAAGTCCGGTTGCCAGAAGACCAGAGAGAGAAGGGGAAAGGAACTGTTAGGGTGGGTTGTGTTTAAGCTGAGAGAAATGGGAAGGCAGTGGATTAGATGAATAAGGGTGGGTTTCTTGAAGAGGTGAGAAGGGGAAGAGGGTGGATAGAATTTCTTGAAAGTAACTGTTTTAAATTTTGAGTGGCAGATCTTAACAGTAGGTGAAAGTGAAGTTTCGCCCGTGAAGAAGCACAGTCGGTGAGCTGGTATCATGCGTCAGAATCTGACCAATTGCCTTAGCCCTGCATGGGGGCAGTCTGTTTCAAAGAAATGGAGCGACGAATGCCTGTCCTGCATTATATAACGCCACTTTAGGGAGTAATGGAACATCTGTATGAATGCAATGTAACTTTACGCCCATCAGCTCTCCAACGAACAATACAAACCCACCATCAAACAAAATGAGCTTCTAATTGAAGTAGAGTAGGGTAAAGTATCTATTCAATAAATACCTTGATTTTTGTGAGAGATTTTTCCGCCAAAGCCAGCCACCTAAACCCAACTGCAGGGGGCTACACCTTACACTTCGCGTACAGCCCTGACGCCTTTCTCCAAATATAGAGCCGCTGTTTATAGAGGCGTGTACTAACTGAGCCGATAGCAATTATTAGTTTCCTAGGTCAATAGGCTACTGAAGGTGGGGGAGCATCATACACAACAGGTTACATTTTGCTCTACGCGACCAGTTCAGAACTTGATCTGTTCGAACAAAAAAACAAGCAACCGACAGTGCAACAGAATGCCAGCAACTGCTTCTGTTTCTTAACAGTGAAGAACGCTTTCAAAGCGACAAAGTTACTCGTGCAAAAGAGGCTCAGTCGTCGAAGCAACTCATGCGAACAGCGTATCGGAAAGTTCTGAGGGGGCCGTTGACAGCTGAATTAGTAACGATATTTTAAAGAGACATTATTAGTAACGATATTTTAAAGAGACATTAGACATTGATCATAACAATCATGTTATACAAGAGAACCGTACATCTTTGCATTTTTAAAACCAAGACGCAAACGTAGTACACTTACTCAAAGAGATTTACCTTTCGCAACTGTCCTTCCGTGTATATTGTTCGGAGTAAAACTAAAACTCTGCTATGGTACGCCTGATGCAATTCTTTCTCTTCTTTAACCTATCATCGAATATTGCAAAATGCTCCACTGCATTTGGCAGTTGCAAAGCTACATGTACAGGAACGACAAGGGCTACAAAGTCCTCCCTGCAGGCCTACCTGAGTTGCATATAACTTCAAGTGTTCAAAAGTTCGCTTACCTTAGTTGCATAAACTTTAAGTGTTAAGTAATGTTTGCCTATGTAATTCAGAAATAAGATGGTAAATCACAAATACTTCACATTTAATTGGCTGCATATGTGTATGATGTTGATTACAACTGTAACTGTAATCGCAAATTTATAGAAAGAGAAACTCATCACAGGCGCTCACACATAGTACGGTAAGTCAGAATAGGTAAGTCAGAATAGGTAAGTCAGATAAGCTAAGTCAGACTGAAATTCCCTGTTAAATATGATGTCACTGTGACGTCATGTATGGACAAACTACGATAAAAATGGGGTTCATCGAAGAGGACAGAACGATGATAAAATTAATTTTTACACCAAAATAAGAATTTTGGGGCCAAAAGTTTCCTAAGATAATTTCCAGAAAAGGGACGGAAACTCGTGGACCTAAGCTGCTTCTGAGAAGGGCTGATAGAACCGGATCATCAGGTCGTCAGACAGATAGCGGCAGATCACGAACTGCGAGAAGCAATGAAAACATTGAAAAGGTTCAAGATCTTGCATGAGAACTGTATAGCCAATCCAGCTTATTATACATAGAAAACGGCCACCTTAATTAAATTTTGATCATATTCCCATATAGGGCCTATATGGGTCCCATAAAATATTTATGACTAAGCTGGCTAGGATGTGCCCTACTTTTATACAACACCAACCACATAAACCAGAACAACAGAATATAAAAATCGATCAATATGTGCGTGAGGCTCCGCGCGTAGCTGGCATTGCCGTAATCGACCCTGTCGTACAATGGCGTGACTGGCCTCATGTAGCCATATAACAGCTTTAGGACAAAATGTATTTCCTAAGCTATGTACAGGTGTAACACGACTCAAGTAGAGCAACAAGACATCGGCCTCAGACGGCGAAAAACCTCACAAAGAGAAAACAAAACGTCCACCACGAAACGGTAACAAAACACAGCTCCAAGGTAACCAATTCGCCTCAAAAGAATCAAACAAATCATTTACGCATTTGGACTAAGCTCGACTAGTCGAAGGACCGCAAAAGAAAAGGATGGCGCCGGACCAACAGCCAAAATTCAGTCTTATCAGAAGTTAAACATAACACCTTTTAATAAAATTGACTTTCCCAGCAAAATGTACAGAAGACTGTATAATATTTTGAAAGTCTAAGTTATAACTCACTCACTCGGTCCTATCCCATACGCCGTGTGTATGTAGCATACCCCCGACCAGACGGTGAGGGACCCTGTAAAGTTACCAAAAGATTTGTAACAAGATCTAAACTACTATACAATCACAGACGTGATGCGAAAATCTCCAATCACTTATGTAAGCAAACAGTTTTTTAAGTTGAAGGTGCACGTGGAAAAGATTGTCGCATTGTTTCTATAGAGTGTCGTTTTTGATCAACTACTGTTCGCATACGAGTTTTGCTCGTGAAAGATAAGTAAATTCATATCGAAAGAACACATACAAAAAACGTATCCGTGTTACTCAGCGAACTCGTAATAGCAAAGGTAACAAAAATATATTAAAGAGCCATTTGACATGATCATAATAAATCATGTCATACAGAAGAATCGAATATTCATTTGCATTTTTAAACCAACACAGAAACTTAATAGACTGATAGGTTATGCAGACACCCTTGCTTAAAATGATATAATAATAATAATAATTAGCAACTTCTAATGCGCCAATGTCTAATGCACAAGGCATCAACCAATATTGTATGAGAGTTTAAAAGTCTAAGTTATAAATTTAATATTTATTCAGGATATAGGCCCTAATGTCGGAGCAGTTGTATGAAACAATTTATTTACCAATATATATCTTTTGAGCGACTGATGAACGATTCTTATGCAGCTGTGAATGGAAGTATGGGAAATCAAGTGTATCGTAATCGTAATCTCAAGATTTCTACAGCGCATAACGAAAGCTAAATCGCGGGAACCAGCTTATTCACAGGCGCTCAGGCAAAACAAAATCGATAGGCAAAAGGATTCGGTTCCAGGTCAAGATCCAGGAGTCAGGCAGTCAGACAGTCGGACGGCTACGGTGGATGTTGTTTGAAATTGAAGCGAGAAGAGAGATTAGGGGAAGAGGAAGAATCAGGATAAGTTTTTGGAGAAGTGTTTTCAGTCTAGAGTGAAAGATCTGCGTAGAAACTGAAAGAGGTTAAGTGTTAATGGTTCGTATGATGGACCAGACAGCTGTCGCAATTCTGGCGGGAGTTTATTCCAGAAGGGTTGGGCAGCTATGGCTATGGAGCGATTTCCAAATTTTAAGGATGAGGTGACGGGAGAGCGAAGAAGTGTTAGGAAAGATAAGGAGCGAGATGAACAAAGTGGTTGGATTGTAAATAACTGACGAAGGTAGGAGGGTTGGGAGGATTGAAGTGTGTCGTAGGTTAGGGATAAGACTTTGTACTCTATTCGTTCTGGTATTTTAAGCCAGTGAAGTGATTTCACAAAAGGAGTGATGCGACGGTATTTGGGAGATTTGGTGACGGCATGAGCGAGAGCATTCTGAATTCACTGAAGGCGATTATCTGGGTTTTGTCAATATTGAGGAAAAGTGAATTACAGTATGCTCCATTTGCCATGAGCTTAATGTTATTTGTGGGTCTTTTGCAGGATGTAACTGGTTAGGACAGTGAGCGGGTGACTGGATATTTAAAAAAACTAGGTTAATGTTATGCAAAAGCCCTATCATAGCTACATGTCTTATAAAGAAACAGTTTTCGATTTAAGAAGATGATTCAGATGACTGAAACGTTTGTTTTAATAGTTATAATAGTACCTCACATAAAAGTAACAAGGAATCCGTTAACGAAACAAATAGCTTACCCGAGGGTAATTTCAGAGTTCTAGCACCAGCGGTAAAGGTAAACCTGCTCTATTATCAGCCGAGCGCCGTATGAACTTGAGTTGAAACTGGTCACGTGACTAGCCCATTTCCACAGGTACGTGTCTTCATTTGCGCGGGCCAGTGGTGCGCCTTCAACTATCATCCATGAACACCAGAGGGAACCAGTGAACCCACGCACCGACGTCATTGTCTTCAGCGAACGCGACAGTAAGCTTTTTCGTGGATGTTCGCCAGCGTTACAGAGTCACGTGCTATATTAACATTACTATTACATTTCTTTAGGCTACAATTGCCCTTTAATCTGTAGCTGTAGGGCAGTCGAATATTGTGCAATTTTAAAATAAAATCCAACGAAAAATTGACCGTTTACGGATTCAGGCAGCATTTGAGCGTCTGATTGTAACTAGAGGTGTTGGTGATAGTCCTTGATAAAGCTATTCAACCCCATAAATAGGCACCGATTGTCTTCTGATGGGCTTAAACAAATTACAACAGCATGTTTGACGAGTGGATAGAGTTTATTTTGCATGGTGTGCTTGTTAAACTTTTTGTCAAAATGCACAATGCCACTATTACCGTTAGGAAATAATTTATTCATAGATGCGTGTACGGCGATATTGTCATATATCGACTTCAGTATGGGAAAACTGTTAGAGTTCTTCCGGTTTAACTACGATTGCATAAATTAGGAAGCGAAAAAATTTGTAAATATAGCAGTTGAGAAGATTCGTTGAAAAGCGCAATATAAATTTATCTTAATCTTAAACTACAGATTTCTACCAGCGCCCAAAGAAGCTTAGGTCGCGGAAATTAGCTTATTTACATACGCTTAGTCAAAACAAAATTGGTAGGCAGGAAGTCTCAAGTGCTCTGATTAATTACTGTGACACCGTTGAGTTACTTAAGAATCTTTTAAACGGGTGATTTGATTGGCGTATTGATTGATATTTTGATTGGCTGGATTTTTTCTTTGATAGAGGGATTTGTGGAACAGCTTGGTATCTGGTATAAGAGAATGTTCTGCTGAAGTCCGGGTCGCTGTGGCCTGTCTGAAAGAGAGCACGCAGCTGGGTATAGGATCCACTGAGTGCCAGTTGACAACATTCATGGAGAAAAGTAAGAACCCATAACCTTGTAGTTAACTGCTGTAACATACTTATGTAGCACTAGCTGTAAAACGATGCAAACTATTAAAAGTGTCGCAGTGTGTGCTGATATGTAGCATTTGTTTCGTAGATGGACTGTTAGATTTGTGGTTACATGTTGACAGTAAAATAGCAAACATTCAGCTAAGAATAACTGAGTCTTACTGTGAAATAAATAGGCAGTTTTGTGGCTCATTTATCTTAAGATTGATCTGTTTTCATAATTTTCATGCCGTGTGCATCTTTGAATAGTTCTTTCTGTGAGGAGCGCTATACAAATAAGTTTACAATTTCAATACATTGTAATACAACTTAGTGAAAGCAGCAGCAGCTATAGTAAGCACAATACAAATTATGTAAGAGTTTATGATGCACTTCTGCATGGCTATATTGCAGACATCTGCATTTGCAATTTCAGCATTGCTGTATTGCAGACATCTGTTTGTGCTGGTTTAGCAGTGTCTAAATTCAGCCATTATGTTGCGCTTAGTTAAACTAACAGCCACCACTGCTGAGTCCACATTAGGCATGTAGATGACCACCAGTTAACACCAGAGGCACAGTGTGGGCTAGCTGTTTGCTCAGTAATGTAATAGTAATGTTAATATAGCACGTGACTCTGGGAATTAACGAGACTAAGGAAATTTGCAATTTTTTTTCAGTCTAATCTCGAGAAGAGCCAGAGTGTCATCGTGGAAACTCCATCGTGGAAATTTTGTCCAATAAAAATAATGCAACAACCAAAGAAACAGAACTTCAACGATAAATGACAATAGTAAGAAAATGCTTATCTAATTGTCTATTCTTCTGAATTTACATACTTGTTCAGGAGCAAACACATTTGACCAACAGTGGTAAAGGAGTAAATATGTAGCAAGTTTTATACGCCTACATTTCATCATTCAGCCGCTGGAGCATGGCGTGTTAACAAATGCGTTACTTGTTTTCACTTGAAATTTAAGCTTTCTAAAAAAACTGCAGTACATTAATTATCTACTCTATTAGAAAAACATTTAATGACATGTTTTGCGCGATATTAGTTTGAGACAAAAATAGTTTTAACTTTACTTCAAGTGGAAGTTCACAAAGGTTTAGACTTTAAATTTGAGTTTTGTAAAATCTTGACATTAACTAGGATCTGTAGCTCAAGAACATTTGTGTTTATTTGGTCTAACCCATAACCTACCAATATCCCTGCTTCATAATGCAATATGAATGAACAGGTTACAAAATAATGGTAAGTAATAGCGTTCTCTAATGTAAATCTGTTTATGAGACTTAAAACTATCAGATTCTTTCAAGCTTGCGTAGGGCATGTTTATTGTCTCACCAAAAAATGCAAACATTCAAAAGTTGGAGAAGCAGGTTCAGAAAGTCATGCAAGAAAAGCAGGACCGTACCATCAACAACTTACAGGCAACCAGTGGAGATTTGTATTAAAAGATAACCGCAAGCTTGGAGGCAGTTTTCTGTCACAACCAAAATTCTCTGAGTCACCTTGAAACTGTATTTTCGGTGTGTCTCAATATTTCTGTTCCACTATTTCACACAAATGGAACAACTACATAGCTGTCTGTCCTGGTGGGGAATTGAACATCGACTTCTGCTAACCAAGTCACCAACCCTGCCCCTCATGTAGTTTCTGTTCATGCTTCTCAATCGGAGCTGAAAATTTAAAAACCCTTATTCCAAGTAAAATTTACTGAGTTAAGGCTATAAAAAGATTGCACTTGAGCGTCGTGTGTACATAAGTCTTAAACAGTAGGCCAACCACAATAAGGCGACTATTACAATGGTTTGTTTCTGTAATTTGTCTCATCCCAGAAATCTAAGTAGGTCCAAATCGTGTCGTTGATCATGGAAGGCTCGATTGTGACGACGCCAACCACTCCGTGAGCCGCTGTAAGTGAACACCCACGACTTGACGGAATTCCGTGCCATCGGTGTCCGAGAACCTGAGCGGTTCTCTGGAAGAAGAGGTTCGTGTATGGGCGATGGCAGACTCCTTCGACGACGAACGTTCCAGGTTCGGAGAAGACGAGGTTGGCCAAACCAGCTCCGTGAGGTGCGACAACCATGACGGCCGCATTGAACATACGCATCATGTCAGTGAAGGAGGGCGGCGGATTATCCCTGAAAACTACATAACTCAGATTATGCGCATTCGCCGCCTTTTCCACGACTTTTTCAATCAAAGGTTGATTGTTGAAAAAACGATACTTTGTCCGTCGGATGAAAACGACCTTGTTGCGAGTGTCGGACGGGAAGTTTTTCTTGAGATATTTCCGATAGAGTAGAGATAGAAATTGGGTCTCGAGAAAATGCGGAAAGCAGCATGTAGTGGCTCTCGGTAAATAGATAATCTCCGCTCGACACCAACCACTAATAATGCGATCGCTCTTAATTCCCAAGACCGTCAATAGTTCAACAATCCGGCCTTTGTTCTCGTACGCAAGGATCATTATTGATGGGTTTTGAAGTAGAAATTCAATAAAGATGGCTATTCTGGGTGTCGTTTCTGCCAAGCGATGGTAGTTAAGGGAACCGTACGACTGAGCAATGACGAAAACCTCACTGTAGAGGGGAATTTTCTCAACATGTGTCGGGGGATTTAATTTCGCATCTGGAAAACACGCATACGGAACAATCTTAGCGCTCTGAATGAACACATCGCCGGCACCATTTGCTATTCCGGATCTGATTACCCCCTCAAAGACCGACTCACACCTCAACGTGGTGAGGGGGTGAACAACTGAGTAGGAGAATGCCTGCTGAGGCTATGCCAACAGTGGTGAAAGTCTTGACTGAAGTACCACCTCGGGCGCTTCGCGAGTTGGACAGGCTCAGCAGGAACTCTGAAAGATTGGCCAACGTGAGCGGCAGGTCTCGGGCAGCAGCGAGACTTCAGTAGATTAGACGGAAGATCCTGTTACAAGGGACAACGGCGAGTCTACAGAGACAGGAGGGCACTTCCGGTACACCTGGAGCAGGGCTTCCTTACTGCGAGATGGAAAGACTAGGGGGCCTACCATCTTATCATCCCCAAACAGCATCATGAAAAATGGAATCCAAACTTAATCCATACCGGCTCGGACGACGCCCGGGTTCACAAGGTCCGCGTCCCCTGTTGAGCAACCAGGACAGGGTCGGAAAGTCGGCTACTGGAAGAAGAGGAGGAGGTAATACAGGGACGGAGGAGATTGAAGAGAGAGGGAAGTCGGACGATGACATTTTTCAACTCAGGAAGAGGATGAGAGTAGGCACTTGGAACGTGCGAAGTATGATACAGCTGGGAAAAACCCAGGTTCTTGGTAAGGAGATGGAGAGAATGAGGTTGGAGGTATGTGGCTTGGCAGAGGTACGTTGGGGAGGCAGGGGACACTTCATAACGTCAGAGGGACATATGATTGTATATTCAGGAGAAGAGACTCAGGGACATGGAGGAGTAGGAGTTTGGATACAGAAAAACAGGATTAAGGCCCTAATTGGATATGAAACAATAAGCAGCAGAATTTTGGTGGTAAGATTAAAAGCAAAGCCAAGATGCATAAGCATGATACAGGTCTATGCGCCAACAACAGATGGAGAGGAAGATGAAGTTGAGGAGTTCTACCAGATGCTGGCAAAAGCGTTAAAAAACATTCCGAAAAGAGACATTACAATGGTAATGGGAGATTTCAATGCTAAAGTGGGAAAAAGTAGAATAGAACCAGTGACGGGTGGAGAAGGATTGGGGGAGATAAATGGGAGAGGGGAGAGGCTAATAGATTTTTGTATGGAACAGGAGTTGGGTCTGGCCAATACATGGTTTAAACAACATCCAAGGAGATTAAGTACTTGGACATCTCCGGACGGAAGAACAAAAAACCAGATTGATTACATAGGTATCGATCGGAAGTGGAAGACGTGTATCAACAAATGCAAGACATACCCAGGTGCGGACTGCAATTCAGATCACAATTTGCTGGTGGCAACATTGAAGATCAGATTAGGAAGGAAAAAGCAGGAAGAGGTGATAAAAAGACTGAATGTAGAGGATCTGGCTGGAAACAAGGGAATCACCTATGAGATAGAAGTAGCAAACAGATTCGAAGCTTTGAACACGGTAATAGAGGAAAGGTCACCCAACGAATTGTGGAAGGAAACAAAAGACATACTTTTCACTGCGGCCGAAGAAATAGTCGGTTACAGGAGGAGAGACAAAGGGAAGCCATGGATTACCAAAGAAACTGTTGAACTCATCAACAAGAAGCGTGAAGCCAAGCAAAAGGACAGAGAAGAGTATAAAGAACTGAAGGCGGAGGTACAGAGACATCTAAGAAACGACAAACAGAAACAACTGGAGGAGGTGTGTGAAAAGGCGGAAATAGAGAACAAGAAGGGGAACAGTAGATATCTGTATAGAACAGTCAGGTCAATTACAAACAAATTCCAGCCAAAAATACACTGCATACAGGCAGAAAATGGAGAATACATCACGGACACTGAAGGCATTGCTGAACGTTGGAGGCAGTATTGCGAAGAACTGTACGATGACAAAGAGGTGAAGGAGGACACGAATGAATACGAGAGAGAGCCACCCCCTTTAAGATCAGAAGTGGCAAGAGCGATAAAACAGTGTGCGAACGGGAAATCAGCGGGGCCGGATGGAATACCTGCGGAACTGTTTAAATACGGAGGAGAAGCTACAGTAGACAGATTTCATCTTATATGCACAGCACTATGGGAAGATGGAGAATGGCCAGAGGATTGGGCGGATTCAATTTTTGTACCCATACCAAAGAAAGGAGATGCCAGGCAATGTACAAACTATAGAACAGTGGCCTTGGTCGCACACGCAAGTAAGATTATGCTGAGGATCATTTTGGAAAGAATAAGGAATCAGACGGAAGCAGAAGTGGCGGAAGAACAGGCGGGTTTTCGGAAGGCTAGAGGGACAAGAGACCAGATAACAAACCTGAGAATTATTATGCAAAAGGCAAATGAACATCAACAACCTCTTTTCATGTGCTTTGTAGACTTCAAAAAAGCTTTTGATTCAATAGCACATGAAACATTATGGACAACAATGATAGAAATGGGATTTCCTGGACACATAATAAAGTTGTTATCCAAGCTGTACAAGAAACAAAACGCAAAGATCAAAGTGGCAGGAACACTATCTGGAGAGTTCAGAGTCAGGAGAGGGGTGAGACAAGGATGCGTGTTGTCTCCAAGTTTATTTAACATTCTGGCGGAGAGGGTAATGAGAGAGGCTTTGGAGGGTTTTGACGGAGGAGTGCAGATAGGGGGAAGGCGGTTGACAAACTTAAGATACGCAGACGACATAGTACTAATAACAGAATCTGAGAAGGAATTACAAACACTGGTTGAAAGATTAGACAGAGCAGGAAGGAAATATGGAATGCGGATTAACACGGATAAAACAAAGGTCATGACAACAGCAGAAACCAGGTGTCAGATCAGCATAGGTCAGGAAACAGTGGAGCAGGTGAATACTTTCATGTACTTGGGCTCGAGGATCGACAGGGACAGCGATTGTGGAGCAGAGATAAGGGTACGACTTGCAAAGGGATATGCAATGGCTACAAATCTTAAAAAAATATGGAAAAGCCATGGCATATCACTGGTAACAAAGATGAGGCTCTTGATGACATTAGTATGGCCGGTGGCACTGTACGGATGTGAGAGTTGGACTTTGAGGAAGGAGGAAGAGAGGAGGATAGAAGCATTCGAGATGAAATGTCTAAGAATGATCATGCAAATATCGTGGATGGAAATGCGGTCAAATGAATGGGTACTGGAAGCGGCTGGAGTAGAGAGGAATCTTTTGAAGACAGTAAGGAAAAGGAAATTGATCTATTTTGGCCACATCATGAGGAAGGAGGGAACATGCATCGAGAAGGAGATAATACAGGGCACAATACCGGGAGAACGGAAAAGAGGAAGACCGAGAATAAACTGGTTGGGCAACATCAGGGCATGGACTGGGCTAACAATGGAGGAGATGCTCAGGCTGGTGGAGGACAGAGGACACTGGAGGAACATTGTGCATGATGCGGCCGAATCTCGGAACGAGGAAGGCTGAGAACAGAACAGATCTGATTATGTGCAAAGGGAGAAGTACATGAGGCAATTCGGTAAAAAATTGGAGTGGAAATGAGGCCGGATAATAATATCCCTTGTATGGAGGCTTTGCGTTTAGTGCGAGCAGAGATAGCGACTTCGGGATGGCTCCACGAGTTGTGTTTCGATTGCACGTCCAGTTATTAATAACGTCAAAGCTGAATTCCACTTTTCCAGGAGTCTCAATCCAAGTACACAGAGGATCAGTGGCAGTCGACTCGTAATACTCTTGAATGAGCAGGTTTGAAGAATCGGTTAACGAACTCCATTCCTCTTCTTTTTGTTGAGGACTGCGTAGCCACGGTAGAATGACGGTTGTTATTTGCGAGTACTTGGATAGATCCTTAAAGAAGGTGTCGTTCCACTCGGCGAGCAATTCTAATTGACTTGGTGCGCTTATATTCCAGTCTTGAGTTTTCTTAAGTGGCATCAGCTGTTGAACTCTTAAGCGTTCAAGCGCAACATTGAACAGATGAATGCGTTCGAGTATACTGCCACACGCTGGGAGGAGAAGGGCCGAAAATGGATGGGTTATTTTCTTAAATGTCGGTGCGGCGTGGGGACAACTGTAACTACCCATCAGTATCTGCTCACCACTGTCACTCCATATGATTGACTGAAACTGCGTCAGCGAAACGTCGAAGATATTCATCAGAGGCACAAGCGTAAAGGTTACTATGAAGAACAGAAAGATGACGCAGCGTTTTGAAGCCAAGTTCTGAACTTCTTGCATGCTGGGTTGTCGATTTCTGCTTAATTAATTCACCTCCGAAAACATGTGCGCAGAACTGAAATTTAAACCAATTAATTACATGAATCCAATTATTTAGCACAAAAGCAGTACACCAAGCAAATATATCAGTATGCTGACAAACTAATCCGTCATCACAATACTAAAATGAACATTTGTTTATATATATACAAACAAGTGTATATATAAATTTATAGATATATAAACAAATATATATATATTATTTTACTCCATCGAATCTAATCGTATGGCTTCGTTATCGTAAGACATAATGCATCAATCGGTGGCCACTTCCGGTGAATAGTAAACGTTATAAATCGTTGGAGAAGCCCGACAGAAATCCGATGCATGAAGGATCGATTCATTGTGATGAGGGGGTAAACAAATTACTGAGCTCAGCAATGAATGCTGAGGCTATGCCCTCAGTGGCGAAAATATTAAGGGAACTTCGGCTTAGTACGTTACATGTTGAAATGAATACAAAGAAACACAATGAATGGCTCGGCACGGCATGACAATACCCTCGTGTTTCCAAAGAATTTTTTCAAGTGAAATTTGCAATACCGTGGTAGAGCCGCATGTTCTAGACTTTTGCGCATGAATGCTGTATTAAAGACTAGAACTGTGAGTTGAATAGTTAGCCTGTTCATTGACTTTTCATTCGATAAAAGAATAACGAGTCTTGGTACCTGGGTGCAAGAATTCTTTAGTTATAGAAGAAAAAGGACAGAAGAGGCATTGGTTGAGAGTAGGCCTACATCTCGACACACCCAAAATGCATACAAACCAAACAATCCAACGTGGGAATATATTTTATAGTACACGCCACACAAACGCGCAGTTCATTATATGAAGAGGATTTTCTACTCAAAACTGAAACGCAGTCTAGCTTAAAGACAGAACTTGGACTATATTTAAGTGTGAGGCGGGCGCACACTAATGGGTAGAATGGCCTGATGACGAAGCTAAAATACCTGAACGAATAGACTGCGATCATACGAGATGTCTAAGTGCAGACAACGTGTACTACTGTTTACGAAGTCTAAACAAACCGCATGAATGTTCAAAGCTAACTGTCGTCTGCTTTAGGATGCAGATTTAAGAGCCTAATCATGAAGAATTTGAACAACTGGTAATGCACAGTTAAAGGCTTTTAGTGGTTTGCTCGAAGTTAACATCTCAGTCAACTCCTCTTCCTAGGCTGACAAAGGGTAACGTGTCCAAGTGGTAGGCAAACTATTGAGCTCAGGATGTTTGCTGAATATTGTGCAGAAATCATCTTACAATGCTTACCATGGACTTAGCACTGTAACCTTACTATATAATCTTACTCTGTTACTCCTAGTTCAAAAATGCTGGTCGTCCTTATTCAAAATTGAAAGACCAGGTTCTCTATTCTTTCTTTAATGTCGAAACTTAACTTCATTTATTAACAGTACGATGCTTTTTCACATCTACAGATAGTCGCAGTTAAACAATGTCTGACAATCAGCACTTCTTCAAAATCAACTTCACATACTTAATTCAAATTTCAGTCTGGACAGGTCTGTTAACGTGCGACCAGTACTAATACAATATATACAGTTCATTAAAATGCAAGCAGTGATAAATGGAAAACAGCTGCCTCCTTATTTACGCTAAACAGGTGTCAGCCAATCAGGAAGCGAGCCGTATGTCAGCTCTAGCCCTTTCCACAATTAACAAGTGCGCGTTCCCGCTTTATCCTACACCTGGGCGGCCAGCAAATAATCAAACCCTGCCTAGCGAGCAGTTTCACACACACACACACACATCCCTCACGCGCCGCTAAGTACACAAATGCGAACAAACTAAGCCTGAAGAAACAATTGAGCTGACAATCTGTTTTGTACGGCTAACTGCCACATCCGTTTGTCCAATTATCGTCTATCGATCCTTTATAAATTGGAAACTTTAGTACTTTCTCAGCAGCGGGAATAAATCATACAAAATTCAACATTAAGATGAGGTGTAGTACATAGTATTGTAAAGTATAGGTCAAAAGAAGGTTATGCGTATAGAAGGTAAGTTAGCAATGATGGGCACTAAGTGCTTAAATATATTAAAGCAGTTTAACTGCAACTACTTTTCACTTGCTTTTGAAGGAGTATAACTAGTAGTTATTGACTAGGTTTAGAAAAAGTAGTAAACTAATTTTTAAACTACTTCTGTAACTACTTTTGATCATACTGCAAAATGGGCACTGAATGATTACATAACAGGTGTAATTATTAATTTTCCCCCTGAAATAAAATAACGAGTAATATTCTTTAGGTAATGTTCATTGCTTTTTATGCAACTGTTAAATTCTGACAACCAGTGAGAAAACATTTCAAATCTCTGAGCTGAATACACATGCCGCTGTTACTGTGTTTGTATTGCTCAGACTGAGAAAACGGTGACAATGTCTGTATGTATTAGCTTTCAACGCCCAACTTTTAAACTACCTTGTTTACATTCGCATTAAGTTTGTGCTGCCTATGTGACTATGACTATTATGTCTAGTTGTCTCCTTCAGGCACAGTTGCATCAAAGATCTTAGTGTACAGAAGGAGTGACGCTCCCTATCACTGCTGTGTCATTCGTGTGTTTGGTGCTCAAGAAAACAAAACAGCAGCGCCACCTAGCGCTTTAAGTAATACGACCTCGCTGACTGGCCACACAACTTTTTCGATAGCCGCGCCAGTATGCGATTGGCATTTTATAAGGTAATGAAAGACCTTGTACTTTGGGATCAATGAGTGTCACATCTTAGTGTACTATAAGATCTTTGGTTGCACACTATGAGGCTGTTCATCGTAGTTTCGTTTCAACAAACGTATCCGACAGATACATGGCACGAAAAAGCTCTCTTTCACTGCGATAACTCACTTCCATCTTCTTCTTTCATTGAAATTATGGCAATAGTGTTTTGCCAATTTTTAATTTACAGCTCTACGCAGCTGTCATTAGAAAAATAATCAAAATAATTCATACCAGTGGTCGATTACCACGTGTGTGCGTGATTAATAACTGCTTAACTTAAGTTCAAGCAAGCTACCACAGGTCCACAGGACATCTAAGGACATCATCTAGTATCACTGGCCGTTAACGTCTATGAATTAACATTACCAAGAAGAGTCTTTTAAGTAGCATAACAACTGCGTAAACTATTACAATGTTTAAGCTACTTGCAATGTACAGAAGTATATAATCAATTAGCAAATAGATATGTGTGGGATAGAAGTAGTTTATACATTACAAACTGAAGAACAGTCTTTGATTGTTTATACATACGAGTAGCTTCACAAGTGCGTAGATTTACATTTCCTAACTGAATTGCGATGTACAGAAATATATATTTAATTAGCAAAAGCATTCACAGAATAGAAATAGAAATAGTTTATACACTAGAATGTAAGAACAGTCTCTGATTATGTATAGGCCTACACAAAATAAACTTCACAACTGCGTGAACTATTAAATTTTCTAAGTAATTTCACTGACAGAAATATACATCAATTAGCAAATAGTGATCATTCAGAAATACCTATCTGTACATACCTAAGAGGAACAGTACTTCTGTGGACAAAAGAATCTGATTGTCTAAGTGCATTTGTGGCCATTCACCGAAACTACGTTGCGAAATACATTCCCCTCACCCCTCTATCCAATTTCCTACCCCACCCTAACAACCATTTACACAACTCCGTTTCAACTGAATTATTTTCAACAAGTGGCCGAAAGTTTTATATGCAAAAATACATCGGATTAATAGTCAACAAACTAATCTATAGGTACATGTCATGTGAATCTAAAAATAGACTACAACCAGTTTAGACATATTGTATAAAACTGCAGTCAACCGATACAAGCCACATTGGCATGCTCTCAATATGCGATCGCATACTTTGAAGTGGCGAGGCAGCCTAGTTCGCTCGCCAAGCTCTGTAAGAATGGAAATGGCTATATAAGTTTATTGTCTGGACGGCGAATTCTATTGTTCCTTTATTACACGCTTCTGAAATCCTCCCGAAGAAAGCCTTCAGAATCATAATCGTAATCCCTAGATTCTACAGCGCCCAACGAAAGCCACATCACGGGGACCAGCGTGTTCACAGGCGGTCAGTCAAAACAAAATTGATCGGCAAAAAGGGTTCGGTTCCCTAATGTCAGTGAGTTCGGCTGAATAAATACTACAATTTTCACTAACCCGACATTTACACTCTATCGGTAGACTAGGAATGGTAAACGCAACATGAACTATTTTCCCGCTTTAGACCCGTCAGTAAAAATCCGTACATATGACTGATAAGTATAAATTAATTCTTAAGATATTAAGTCTGGTTGGTCCGATTTTTACCCAAGAAATTAGTTTAGCGTTAGGTCTACAGCACAATTTTTCAATTCTCCAAAATGTCCTATCTTCGTCTGTTATTTACAATTCAACCATTCTGTTCAACCCGCTGCTCTTCTGCTCTATCGTTTCTCCCCTCCCGTCACCTCATCCTTAAAATTGCAAAAAGAAGACCACAATACGTCTTAGTGACTGCATTTTTCCGGTGGCCGGCCGAAACGTCGTGCCCAATCTGATACTTAATTTACTACGAGTACACGATTCATGTAAGCTTTCATGAAGAGGTGCAATACAAATTTACAATTACAATTACAATGTCATCAGCTATAATCTCATGGATAAACTGGTACGGACAAATGTTGACAAAAATCACATATACCTAATATTTCGTGCTAATCATTTTTATAGAGAACATCAGCATTCATGCCTCAGAATTATATATGAATGTATGTCTGTATGTATGTAAGCATGTATGTTTGTGTATGCATGCATGCATCTATGTATGCATGTATGTATGTATGCATGTATGCATGCATGCATGCATGTATGTATGTATTACGTATGTATGTATGCATGTATTTATGCATGTATGTATGTATGCACGCATGTATGTATGTATGTATTACGTAGTGCATGTATGTATTATGTATGTATGTATGTATGTATGTATGTATGTATGTATGTATGCATTTATGTATGCATGCATGTATGTATGTATTCATGCATGCATGTATGTATGTATGTATTTATGTTTGTATGTATGTATGTATGAAGGCACATAATGTATAGCACCTCGTAACACCTCGTAAAGGTGCTACATACACGGTTATATAACCGACCTAAATACAAGCCAACTCCGAGAGGCAGCCATGGACATGAAGTGTTACCGACTTCATTTTTCTTAGCCTCGGCATATGAGGACCGGTGGCCAGTCAGTTGCCTTGCCGTCTTATCATCCCACTGACAGTGTACAGTCAACGTACTCGTTTTATAGCTGAGTCCGCTAGGGGACGCAAGTAGAGCAGAAATTTCGAAACACCTTTCAGATCTGGTGGGGATTTGAACCCAGAGTGTGGTTGGTAGTCCAGCACGCTAACCCTTTAGAAAACGTTCTTTAAGATAAGACGACTGGCGTCATTAGACTTCAGGTGGATAACACAAGTGGAACTGGTGGAACTAGCAAGAGAGACACAGGCCTATGTCAAAACATTGCATGTCGGCGGGGCGTGCATAGGTCCATCGCAAGTTCATTATTTATCAAAATAAATTCGTAAGACTGGAACACATATCTGCATGAATGATAATCTATTGTACACTCATAGTAATCGTTTTCTCCGAATTTATTCAGCGCCAAAAGAGCAAAGTCGTGCAAACCAGCTCATTCGCAGGCACTCAGTCACAAACAAAATTGATGAGGTAGGTATGATCAAGTTTCTGTCCGAGCTAGAACCAACAGATCAGGCAGCCACGTATAGGTCGTCAGACGACTACGGTGGATGGTGTTTAGAATTGGAGCGAACAAAGAGAACAAAATAATCGTAAATCGTAAACTCGAAATTTATAAATCGCTACTTAAAAACTAAGCGCAGGGCACCAACTTATTCACGAGCGCTGCGGCAAGTCAGTGGGGTTGTTCAAAGATGCCGTGTCAAGAACGAAGTCCGGTTGCCAGAAGACCAGAGAGAGAAGGGGGAAAGGAACTGTTAGGGTGGGCTGTGTTTAAGCTGAGATAAACGGGAAGACAGCAGATTAGACGAATAAGGGTAGGATTTCTTGAAGACGTGAGAAGAGGAAGAGCGTGGATAGAATTTCTTGGAAGTTACTTTTTTAAATTTTGAGTGGGAGGTCTTAACAGTAAGTGAAAGTGAAGTTTCGCCCGTGAAGAAGCACAGTCGGTGAGCTGGAACCAAGCGACAGAATCTGACAAATTCCCGTAACCCTACATGGCGCCAGTCTGTTTCAAAGAATTGGAGCGACGAATGCCTGTCCTGCATTATATAACGCCACTTTAGGGAATAATGGAACATCTTCATGAATGCAATGTAACTTTACGCCCCTCAGCTCTCCACCGAACAATATAAACCCACCATCAAACAAAATGAGCTTCGGATTGAAGTAGGTTAAGGCAAAGTATCACTAAATGCCTTGATTTTCGTGAGAGTTTTTCCCGCCAAAGCTACGCCTTATACTTCGCAGACATCCTGAAGCCTTTCTGAAAACGTAGGGCTGTTTTATAGGGGGGTGTACTAACTGAGCCGAAAACAAGTATTAGTTTCCTAGGTCAATATTGAAGTTGGGGAAGCATCAAACACAACAGGCTACATTTTGCTCTACACGATCAGTTCAGAACTTGATCTGTTCGAACAACAAACCAAGCAACCGACAGTGCAACAGAATGCCAACAACTGCTTCTGTTTCTTAACCGTGAAGAACGCTTTCAAAGAGACAAAGTTACTCGTGCAAGAGAGGGTCAGTCGTCGAAGCAACTCATACGAAGAGCGTATCGGAAAAGTTCTGAGGGGCCGTTGACAGCTGAATTAGTAACAATATTTTAAAGAGACATTAGACATTGATCATAACAATCATGTTATACAAGAGAACCGCACATCTTTGCATTTTTAAAACCAAGACGCAAACGTAATAGACTTACTCAAAGAGATTTACCTTTCGCAATTGTCCTTCCGTGTAGTTGTTCGGAGTAAAACTAAAACTCTGCTATGGTACGCCTGATGCAATTCTTTCTCTTCTTTAACCTATCATCGAATATTGCAAAATGCTCCACTGCATTTGGCAGTTGCAAAGCTACATGTACAGGAACGACAAGGGCTACAAAGTCCTCCCTGCAGGCCTACCTGAGTTGCATATAACTTCAAGTGTTCAAAAGTTCGCTTACCTTAGTTGCATAAACTTTAAGTGTTAAGTAATGTTTGCCTATGTAATTCAGAAATAAGATGGTAAATCACAAATACTTCACATTTAATTGGCTGCATATGTGTATGATGTTGATTACAACTGTAACTGTAATCGCAAATTTATAGAAAGAGAAACTCACCACAGGCGCTCACACATAGTACGGTAAGTCAGAATAGGTAAGTCAGAATAGGTAAGTCAGATAAGCTAAGTCAGACTGAAATTCCCTGTTAAATATGATGTCACTGTGACGTCATGTATGGACAAACTACGATAAAAATGGGGTTCATCGAAGAGAACAGAAAGATGATAAAATTAATTTTTACACCAAAATAAGAATTTCGGGGCCAAAAGTTTCCTAAGATAATTTCCAGAAAAGGGACGGAAACTCGGTGGACTTAAGCCGCTTCTGAGAAGGGTTGATCGAACCGGATCATCAGGTCGTCAGACAGATAGCGGCAGATCACGAACTGCGAGAAGCAACGAAAACATTGAAAAGGTTCAAGATCTTGCATGAGAACTGTATAGCCAATCCAGCTTATTATACATAGAAAACGGCCACCTTAATTAAATTTTGATCATATTCCCATATAGGCCCTATATGGGTCCCATAAAAAAATTATGACTAAGCTGGCTAGGATGTGCCCAACTTTTATACTACACCAACCACATAAACCAGAACAACAGAATATAAAAATCGATCAATATGTGCGTGAGGCTCCGCGCGTAGCTGGCATTGCCGTAATCGACCCTGTCGTACAATGGCGTGACTGGCCTCATGTAGCCATATAACAGCTTTAGGACAAAATCTATTTCCTAAGCTATGTACAGGTGTAACATGACTCAAGTAGAGCAACAAGACATCGGCCTCAGACGGCGATGAAACCAGCGAAAAACCTCACAAAGAGAAAACAAAACGTCCACCACGAAACGGTAACAAAACACAGCTCCAAGGTAACCAATCCGTCTCAAAAGAATCAAACAAATCATTTACGCAAATGGACTAAGCTCGATTAGTCGAAGAACCGCAAAAGAAAAAGATGGCGCCGGACCAACAGCCATAATTCAGTCTTATCAGAAGTTAAACATAACACCTTTTAATAAAATTGGCTTTCCCAGCAAAATTTACAGAAGACTGTATAATATTTTGAAAGTCTAAGTTATAACACACTCACTCGGTCCTATCCCATACGCCGTGTGTATGTAACATACCCCCGACCAGACGGTGAGGGACCCTGTAAAGTTACCAAAAGATTTGTAACAAGATCTAAACTACTATACAATCACAGACGTGATGCGAAAATCTCCAATCACTTATGTAAGCAAACAGTTTCTTAAGTTGAAGGTGCACGTGGAAAAGATTGTCGCATTGTTTCTATAGAGTGTCGTTTTTGATCAACTACTGTTCGCATACGAGTTTTGCTCGTGAAAGATAAGTAAATTCATATCGAAAGAACACATACAAAAAACGTATCCGTGTTACTCAGCGAACTCGTAATAGCAAAGGTAACAAAAATATATTAAAGAGCCATTTGACATGATCATAATAAATCATGTCATACAGAAGAATCGAATATTCATTTGCATTTTTAAACCAACACAGAAACTTAATAGACTGATAGGTTATGCAGACACCCTTGCTTAAAATGATATAATAATAATAATAATTAGCAACTTCTAATGCGCCAATGTCTAATGCACAAGGCATCAACCAATATTGTATGAGAGTTTAAAAGTCTAAGTTATAAATTTAATATTTATTCAGGATATAGGCCCTAATGTCGGAGCAGTTGTATGAAACAATTTATTTACCAATATATATCTTTTGAGCGACTGATGAACGATTCTTATGCAGCTGTGAATGGAAGTATGGGAAATCAAGTGTATCGTAATCGTAATCTCAAGATTTCTACAGCGCATAACGAAAGCTAAATCGCGGGAACCAGCTTATTCACAGGCGCTCAGGCAAAACAAAATCGATAGGCAAAAGGATTCGGTTCCAGGTCAAGATCCAGGAGTCAGGCAGTCAGACAGTCGGACGGCTACGGTGGATGTTGTTTGAAATTGAAGCGAGAAGAGAGATTAGGGGAAGAGGAAGAATCAGGATAAGTTTTTGGAGAAGAAGTGTTTTCAGTCTAGAGTGAAAGATCTGCGTAGAAACTGAAAGAGGTTAAGTGTTAATGGTTCGTATGATGGACCAGACAGCTGTCGCAATTCTGGCGGGAGTTTATTCCAGAAGGGTTGGGCAGCTATGGCTATGGAGCGATTTCCAAATTTTAAGGATGAGGTGACGGGAGAGCGAAGAAGTGTTAGGAAAGATGAGGAGCGAGATGAACAAAGTGGTTGGATTGTAAATAACTGACGAAGGTAGGAGGGTTGGGAGGATTGAAGTGTGTCGTAGGTTAGGGATAAGACTTTGTACTCTATTCGTTCTGGTATTTTAAGCCAGTGAAGTGATTTCACAAAAGGAGTGATGCGACGGTATTTGGGAGATTTGGTGACGGCATGAGCGAGAGCATTCTGAAATCATTGAAGGCGATTATCTGGGTTTTGTCAATATTGAGGAAAAGTGAATTACAGTATGCTCCATTTGCCATGAGCTTAATGTTATTTGTGGGTCTTTTGCAGGATGTAACTGGTTAGGACAGTGAGCGGGTGACTGGATATTTAAAAAAACTAGGTTAATGTTATGCAAAAGCCCTATCATAGCTACATGTCTTATAAAGAAACAGTTTTCGATTTAAGAAGATGATTCAGATGACTGAAACGTTTGTTTTAATAGTTATAATAGTACCTCACATAAAAGTAACAAGGAATCCGTTAACGAAACAAATAGCTTACCCGAGGGTAATTTCAGAGTTCTAGCACCAGCGGTAAAGGTAAACCTGCTCTATTATCAGCCGAGCGCCGTATGAACTTGAGTTGAAACTGGTCACGTGACTAGCCCATTTCCACAGGTACGTGTCTTCATTTGCGCGGGCCAGTGGTGCGCCTTCAACTATCATCCATGAACACCAGAGGGAACCAGTGAACCCACGCACCGACGTCATTGTCTTCAGCGAACGCGACAGTAAGCTTTTTCGTGGATGTTCGCCAGCGTTACAGAGTCACGTGCTATATTAACATTACTATTACATTTCTTTAGGCTACAATTGCCCTTTAATCTGTAGCTGTAGGGCAGTCGAATATTGTGCAATTTTAAAATAAAATCCAACGAAAAATTGACCGTTTACGGATTCAGGCAGCATTTGAGCGTCTGATTGTAACTAGAGGTGTTGGTGATAGTCATTGATAAAGCTATTCAACCCCATAAATAGGCACCGATTGTCTTCTGATGGGCTTAAACAAATTACAACAGCATGTTTGACGAGTGGATAGAGTTTATTTTGCATGGTGTGCTTGTTAAACTTTTTGTCAAAATGCCCAATGCCACTATTACCGTTAGGAAATAATTTATTCATAGATGCGTGTACGGCGATATTGTCATATATCGACTTCAGTATGGGAAAACTGTTAGAGTTCTTCCGGTTTAACTACGATTGCATAAATTAGGAAGCGAAAAAATTTGTAAATATAGCAGTTGAGAAGATTCGTTGAAAAGCGCAATATAAATTTATCTTAATCTTAAACTACAGATTTCTACCAGCGCCCAAAGAAGCTTAGGTCGCGGAAATTAGCTTATTTACATACGCTTAGTCAAAACAAAATTGATAGGCAGGAAGTCTCAAGTGCTCTGATTAATTACTGTGACACCGTTGAGTTACTTAAGAATCTTTTAAACGGTTGATTTGATTGGCGTATTGATTGATATTTTGATTGGCTGGATTTTTTCTTTGATAGAGGGATTTGTGGAACAGCTTGGTATCTGGTATAAGAGAATGTTCTGCTGAAGTCCGGGTCGCTGTGGCCTGTCTGAAAGAGAGCACGCAGCTGGGTATAGGATCCACTGAGTGCCAGTTGACAACATTCATGGAGAAAAGTAAGAACCCATAACCTTGTAGTTAACTGCTGTAACATACTTATGTAGCACTAGCTGTAAAACGATGCAAACTATTAAAAATGTCGCAGTGTGTGCTGATATGTAGCATTTGTTTCGTAGATGGACTGTTAGATTTGTGGTTACATGTTGACAGTAAAATAGCAAACATTTAGCTAAGAATAACTGAGTCTTACTGTGAAATAAATAGGCAGTTCTGTGGCTCATTTGTCTTAAGATTGATCTGTTTTCATGGTTTTCATGCCGTGTGCATCTTTGAATAGTTCTATCTCTGGGGAGCGCTATACAAATAATTTTACAATTTCAATACATTGTAATACAACTTAATGAAAGCAGCAGCAGCTATAGTAAGCACAATACAAATTATGTAAGAGGCAATGATGCACTTCTGCATGGCTATATTGCAGACATCTGCATTTGCAATTTCAGCATTGCTCTATTGCAGACATCTGTTTGTGCTGGTTTAGCAGTGTTTAAATTCAGCCATTATGTTGCGCTTAGTTAAACTAACAGCCACCAGTGCTCCGTCCACATTAGGCATATAGATGACCACCAGTCAACACCAGAGGCACAGTGTGGGCTAGCTGTTTGCTCAGTGAATGGGGCCGTCTGGGAATTAAATAGACTAAGGAAATTTGCAATTTTTTTAGTTCAGTCTAATCTTGAGAAGAGCCAGAGTGTCATCGTGGAAACTCCATCGTGGAAATTTTGTCCAATAAAAATAATGCATCAAACAAAAAAACATAATTTCAAAACCCTTCTTCCAAGTAAAATTTACTGAGTTAAGGCTATAAAAAGATTACACTTGAGCGTCGTGTGTACATAAGTCTTAAACATTAGGCCAACCACAATAAGGCGATTATTACAATGATTTGTTTCTGTAATTTGTCTCATCCCAGAGATCTAAGTAGGTCCAAATCGTGTCGTTGATGATGGAAGGCTCGATTGTGACGACGCCAACCACTCCGTGAGCCGCTGTAAGTGAACCACTACGGGGTGAGGGAGGAAGGGTATCACATTACCTTTTGCCTTGGATCCCCAACAGCCCTGAAGCACAAACATGGCAACAGTAATCACCCGAATGTACAATTTTTCACAGGTTAAATGCACGAAAACGAGTTTCTAATTCACATTGACTTTATTCTCAAAAGCCAGTTTCGCATAATACTCTGGTAAATGAAAAACACAGTTAACAGGTCAAACAGAACAGTTCTGCCATCTGTTCACTTTCCTTTGCAATCTGAATATTTTGCTATCTCACACCGTTTTTATTTTTTATTTTCTCTAGGCTGCTGAAGTTCAATGGCTTCATCTTCACCTCGCTGGTCTGTAGGTGACATTCTCAAGCTGAGTGAAGTGTTTGCGTTTTTGGAATTTCTGAGAATTCAATTAGTTTATCTTTCAGTATTGTGTAGAATGTTGGCTCAAATGTAATTATCAACTCTTCAGTCACATTAAAAATTAAGTAATCTTTATAATCTTGTGTGGCAGTATCTATTTTCTCATAGTAAAAGCTGCATGGTTTTTTTGGACAGCTAGATGAATTGTTGTTCACTTTAGGCATGGTTTGGACACAAGCTCAAGCGTAGGCCTTCTGTTTTATGGATAGCTCTCTGAGTCCGCCAATTCCTTAGTGCAATTTTTCAGCATATTATGACAATTGCCCGGTCCATTTTGAGCAAATTACTACGATGGCTTTCCAAATACGAAGCGTATGTGTGCTAGTTTTTATGACTTCGTACACTACACTTTGCTATGCTGCAATTGAGGGGAATTTGAGGATTGCGACTTTTAGTTTCTTTACTACTTTTCACTGCCACCTCCACTGTCACATTTTAATGAACTATTGCACGTTTGATACCCTCCAGGCATGATGTAATTTTCACTCACTCGATCTAACTCCCGAAAACTGCCGTGGGCACGAAGAGTTGCAAGTTTCATTTTCTTAGTATAGGTATAGGCGTATTGGCCTAATGAGGACGAGAGGACAGTCCTCCGGGGTTGCTTGATCTTCCCACGCTAATCGGCCCCTAAGCCAGCAACTGACAAATGCCAAGGTCCTGGACATGGCCCAGTGCGTCGCATGACTTTCCATTTACATCCCACCATACGCAGATACCAAATTCTACTGTTTGGGTATAGGGCAAGTGCGAGAAAACAGCTGCCCACGTTCATTACACGGTGTCCGCTCAGCAAGTTCTCGATCACAGACACGGCGCACTAACCCATTTGACCACCCTGTCGCACAGTGGTATTTTCGATGTGTCAATATTTCTGTTCCACTAGTTGGCACTAGTGGAACAAATACATAGTTTCTGTCCTGGTGGGGCTTCGAACATCGACTTCTGTTAACAAAGTCACCAACCCTGCCCCTTATGTAGTTTCTGTTCATGCTTCTCAATCGGAGCTGAAAATTTTAAAATCCTTCTTCCAAGTGATATTGCTGAGTTATGGCTTTAAAGAAATTGCACTTGAGCATCGTGAAGGCATAAGTCTTAAACAGTAGGCCTGATACTATAAGGCAACTATTACAATGACTTGTTTCTGTAAGTTGTCTCATCCCAGAAATCCAAGTAGGTCCTAATCGTGTCGTTGATGATGGAAGGCTCGACTGTGACCTCGCCAACCACTCCGTGAACCCCTCCAAGTAAACACCCACGACTTGACGGAATTCCGTGCCATCGGTGTCCGAGAACCTGAGCGGTTCTCTGGAAGAAGAGGTTCGTGTGAGGACGATTGCAGACTCCTTCGACGACGAACGTTCCAGGTTCGGAGAAAACGAGGTTAGCCAAACCAGCTCCGTGAGGTGCGACAACCATGACGGCCGCGTTGAACATACGCATCATGTCAATGAAGGAGGGCGACGGATTATCCCTGAAAACTACATAACTCAGATTATGCGCATGCGCCGCCATTTCCACGACTCTTTCGATTACAGATTGATTGTTGAAAAAACGATACTGTGTTCGTCGGATGAAGACGACTTTGTTGCGAGTGTTGGACGGGAAGTTTTTCTTAAGGTATTTCCGGTAGAGTAGAGATAGAAATTGGGTCTCGAGAAAATGCGGAAAGCAGCATGTAGTGGCTCTCGGTAAATAGATAATCTCCGCTCGACACCAACCACTAATGATACGATCGCTCTTAATTCCCAAGACCGTCAGTAGTTCAACAATTCGGCCCTTGTTCTCCGGTGCAAGGATCATTATCGATGGGTTTTGAAGTAGAAATTCAATAAAGATGGCTATTCTGGGTGTCGTTTCTGCCAAGCGGTGGTAGTTAAGGGAACCGTACGACTGAGCAATGACGAAAACCTCATTATAGAGGGGAATGTTCTCAATGTTTTCCGGGGGAATTAATTTCTCATCAGGAAAACACGCATACGGAACAATCTTGGCATTCCGAATGAAAACATTGCCGACACCATTTGCTATTCCGGATCTGATTATGTGCAACGGGAGAAGTACACGAGGCAATTCGGTAAAAAATTGGGGTGGAAATGCGGCCGGATAATAATATCCCTTGTAGGGAGGCTTTGCGTTTAGTGCGAGCAGAGATAGCGACTTCGGGATGGCTCCACGAGTTGTGTTTCGATTGCACGTCCAGTTATTAATAACGTCAAAGCTAAATTCTACCTTTCCAGGGATCTCAATCCAAGTACACAGAGGATCAGTGGCAGTCGACTCGTAATACTCTTGAATGAGCAGGTTTGAAGAATCGGTTAACGAACTCCATTCCTCTTCTTTTTGTTGAGGACTGCGTAGCCACGGTAGAATGACGGTTGTTATTTGCGAGTAACTGGATAGATCCTTAAAGAAGGTATCGTTCCACTCGGCTAACAATTCTAATTGATTTGGTGCGCTTATATTCCAGTCTTGAGTTTTCTTAAGTGGCATCAGCCGTTGAACTCTTAAGCGTTCAAGTGCGACGTTCAATAGATGAATGCGTTCCAGCGTACTTCCACACGATAGAAGGAGAAGGGCCGAAAATGGATGGGTTATTTCCTTTAATGTTGGCTCGCTGTGGTGACAGCTAGAACCACCCAACAATATCTGCGCACCACTTTTATTCCATATATTCGACTGAAACTGCATCAGCGAAGCGTCGAAAATATTCATCAGGATGACGGCTGTAAAGGTTACTGTGAAGAATAGGAAGACGACTATGCGTTTTGAGCCCAAATCCTGAACTTGCTGCATGCTGTGTTGTTGATATTCCTTTAATTAATTCACTTTCTAAAACACGTGCGCGGAGCTGAAATTTAAACCAATTAATTACATGAAAACAATGATTTAGCACAAAAACATTATATCGAGCAAATATATCAATATGTTGACAAACTGATCCATCATTACAGGGTGATGAAGGATTAGTTTAAGTACTAGTAAGAATAAATGAATATATATATATATTTGTATATTACGTTACCCCTTCATCCATTTTAACTAAATCACTTCGTTATCATGACGCATGAAGGTGGTCACTTCACCTGAAAAGCAGTCAAAATTATAATCCGTTGGAAAAACTCGATCGAAATCCGATCGATCAAGGATCGACTCATACGTTATTGTAGTTGAGAAGTGAACAATTGAACAAAGGGATGATTGCTGAGGCTGTGCTACCAGTGATGAAAGTAGCCGATTAATTGAAATACCGCATAGACAGGTTGAAAGGCCTAGCCGGAAATCAATAACAGCTGGCTAATCAGTCCTAATAAAGCCTGAATAATGAGGGGGACCAGATGGATGAGCACAGGTGCGTCGCGCATAAATAAAACGATAAATCTGTGGCACATGACTAACAAAACACAACACCCCAGGCCTCGGGCATTGCCCGGGTGAAGCTACGTGAAACAATCATCCTAATGGTAAACTCGAGATTCCTACCGCGCCCTTCGAAAGCTAAGTCGGGGGAACCAGTTTATTCACAGGTGCTCAATAAAAACAAAATCGATAGGTAGGAAGGTCATAATCGACTTCATGTCAAGATACAAGAAGAAGGCAGGCAGACCGTCAGAGGGTTACGAAGGATGGTCTTTTGGGCGTCGAGATAGACTAGGGGAAGAAGAGGAATAAGGATAGGATCTAGGTGACATTCTCCAGCTGAGTGAAATGTAACCATTAGCTTCTTTGGTACTACTGAGAATTGTTTTAGTTTATCTTTGAGTACTGTGTAGAATGCTAGCTCAAATATAAACCATTAACTTTTCTGTCACATTAAAACTTTAGTAGTCTTTATGAACTTATTTTGGCAGTCATAATTTTCTGGTAGTAAAGACTGTAGGGTTTGTTTTTTGGACAAGCAGATAGATTAAAGCCTATTGTTCACGTTTGACATTGTGTGCACATTAGCACAATTGTTTGGTTAAATTTCAGCATATTATGACAATAGCTACATGAAGCGTAGCGAGCCGTCCTCCTTAATCCGCATTTGCTTTGTAATCTTGACATACTTACTTGAATAGTTTTATATCTAGCTGACTAGTTAACATAATTGGTTTAAAGTTAGTCAAGAATGATTAGATTTAGTGTTAGCTTAAGCCGGCCAGCAACAATATAAGTAAATAGTTAAATGGAGGCCAGTTTAGCTAATTTATGAATATTAAATAGGTTTTACTGGGGTTTGTTATGTATTGACTAATCACGCCAAAGAGATCTGTTGTTCAACGTGGACAGTTTTAACCATGACAAGGCGAATTTGAACGGCAGCCATAACTCACCAAACGATCGGTCTAACCGTTGAAACTGCAAGGCTAAGCAACGTAGTGAAGAATTTGAAAATTCTGACATCATCAGCAGACGATCTTCTGAAAAGGATTTAAGCGTGAAAACGGTTGAAAATCGACAGTCTTTCGAAAGGTAGCAGACGCGAAGGTCGTTGTGGACGCCTCGTAATTCTCAAGTAGGAGTCTATTCGATCGATTTGATGGTACTAAGTCGCCGTTTACGATTTGTAGAATCGAAGTCTTAGCTGCAAGGAGCAGTCTTAAGGACGTACCTTTCGAAGTGTGTCGAACTTGAAGCTGATATCAGACAATGTCGATTCGTCGCGGGTGGGTACTAATCGAAGGAACTTAGAGCGTCGTATTCGAACGTGTCTTTGTTCGTGAAACTGTGGACTAACTCATCATCGAGTTTGGTCGTCAAAATAAGAAACTTTCGATCAACAAATAGCATTCCATGTGACGTAGGCGTCCCTAATAAGCGGAACATAGTTCTATCTGGGATTGCCTGTTGTATCCCACATGAATTTTCTTTTAAAATGTAATATGTTATATGCTGTTGTCTTTTTGTGAAGCAATAAAAACTGAAATGAAAATGAAATGAAAGAACAGTAACTGCTTGTCTACCAAGTAGTAACCCAGTGTGTTTTACAGGAATCGCCATATTGCCTCATGTTGAAGGACTCTGGGAAAATCGCACTGCCACATGAAAGATGGAAACGGATCCATACTTCTGCTGAAGGACTTTGGAGTATCTGACGTGGAGAAGCTCATCTTGGGGAAGTTAAATTACATATTACCTTTAGCATAGATAAATGCTGGCCTTCTATGTAAGGTAATGAGATTCTTTCATTGCATAAATGTAAATGGACTGTTGGATATATTACATTGTATTGTCTTTAATAAAACTTTTGAAAGACATTTAGCGAGCCATAAACTATTGATAAACTAATGATAACAGTCAATACTTGAATAAAGTGAACAACAGCATATGATCAATGTCTGTATTACGTAGCGGACTCAAGTAATTATATAGTGATCTGTAGACATCAAACATAAATAAGTAAGCAATTTATACAGATAAAGAGATTTCAGTTAAAAATGAAGGTAACCGCTACATATATCTGGGATGCTCGTTGGAGGGATTGCGTTCCACATTTCGAGATCCATTTGTTAGTAAGAGTCTGATTTAGTGGCTATAGGTGCGTTAGTAAGTTCTTCGTGTGATTCTGTGCTGAGAATTAATTTACAGCACATAGGTTTTTGAATATTGACGTGGCACCTGGTGCAGTAGTCTATATTGGGCTGAGCTCTACGCTAGTCCGTGTTTTGGGCGGAGCTTCACGCTAGCCTGTAGATTGTGACGTTGACATTTTACGTCACTGTTGCTGGTGGGCAGGTTGGGGGCAGATTAGCGAGGTGATAGGGGCACGATTTTAGTAAGTGGCCGAAGAGTTATTTAGCGCTGTATTTTGCCTATTATTTTGGGCATTGTTATTCTTAAATAACTTATCATGGCGGGAGAATTCCAAAAGTGGATGAAGATAGGACAGGGCCTTGGCTATGAAGACGAGGGTCTGAGGAGTTTCGTGAGCGAAAGACAATTGGAGGTGAAGGAAGAGAAATGAAGGCAGGAAGACTCCGAAGACAGGAAAAGAGCTGAAGAAGCCCAAGAGAGGGAAAGAGCTGAAGAAGCCCAAGAGAGGATCAGAGTGGAGGAAGCAAGAAGGTGACGGGTGGAATTAGAGGCTTCAGAGAGGAAGCGACTACAGGAAATGGAATTCGAGGAGAGAAAACGTAAAGACGGTGGATATCGGAGAAAGTTCACGCAAAGCCGAATAGAAGTTGGTGAGACGTCGGTACAGTTCGTTGAAAGACTGAGGCTATATCTTAAAGAGTGGTTCCAGATGGCTGGATTAGAAGAGACATATGAAGACCTCGAAACACTGATTCTGATGGATCAGTTTTTCATAACCTATCCAAAGGATATGAGGACTTTCCTTAAGCAGAAAGGAAAAATGTCTTTGGAAGAGATGTTCGCAAGTGTCGAAGCATATACCGACGCCCATATGATTGAGGAATCTGAGTGGGTTCAAAAGGAGGAAACCAAAGGAAACAAGCCCAAATAAAAATGAGAAGACGCAAGGTCAAGATGAAAACAGGGCTAAATTCGTTGAGAATAAACAATCTGGAAACAGGTATCAACCCAGATCAGACTTCAAGTCAGGTTGGAAGTTTGATAAATCAAGTGAGACGTCGGGAAGGCGTTCATCTCCCTTTTAGGACGAATCCCAAGGCCCTGGACACGGGGTCAGTGCATCGCAGGACTTGCCGTTTACTTCTCAGCTTACGCCCGTACGGTCCGTACCAAAGTGTACTGCTTGGTGACAGAGACAAGTGTGTGCAAACAACTTGCCCAGGGTCGTTACCCGGAGTCGAAACCGCAACCGTATGATCATTGACTAAACGCGTTCCCGTTAGACCGCCGTGCCACGGACATACGTATATGCAAACTTACCACTAACTGAAGAAGAACTGTTTCCCAGGATAACCCCCGAGAGGCAAACATGTGTATGAAGCGTTAGCGACACCTTTTTTCTCAGTCTCGGCAAATATATGCATGTATGTGTATATGCATATGGTTATTTATATATCGCATTTTAATAAACCTCGCAAACGCTTTAGAAGACGTCTGAGGGTGGGTTGCCAATCCTTACAATCGCCGCCTCACTTCCCACCGAAGTGTACTGCCAGTGTACTTATTTTTAGCGGAGTTCGGTAGAAGGCGCCGTTTGAACAGAATCTCGGAATATATTTTAATCATTGGTAAGATTTGAACCCCAGACCTATCGTTTGACACACCAGCTGCACCCTAACCAATAGAGTACCACACATTAAACGATAAGGGTGAACAATTAATGCCGACATTAGATTTGAACTAACACTATTCTTCAGGCATATAACACATGTGGAACTGTATCACATCGATCAATTCCTGGCCTCCTGTTGTGCAGCGATCGCTTATCACTGGACATGTAAAGAGGCGAGTCATAAGGAAGTCCAAATGTGAAAAAACAACCGATTGCGTATAGCTTTTATCAGACCTAGCAAACCATTACCTCGCCGATGGCTTAGCAAGATATATTGAGTCTTTCTGCGTACGGTTTTTCAAAACCGCAATGTCGCTGAATATCGTTTAAACTGTTGTCTGTTGTTATTCAGTATTTACATCGGGTGAGTTATGTTTATTCAATTGCAGATTCTGAAGCGCATTTTGTCTTAACATATTATGTAGGCCTAGTCGATCTGAACTCAAAACTTACCTTTTCAAATACTTATCTCTTTTAAAAAACCTACCTCATTCAAGAAATTAATATCTTTCAATATACTTGTCCTTTCAATTGACTAAAACTTACCCCTTCCAAAGGACTTCTTTCAAAAACAACTAAAAACTATTTTCAACAAGTAACACGGTTCAAGAAGGAGAGGTCAACGGCCACAGTAGCCATACGACATCGTTTGTTAAACCTTGGTTCAGTCATGCTCAATATATATCAACTGCCAATTTCACACGCTGCATCCTACACATATAATAATCAACAACAACGTTAAAGAATATTCTCAACTAAATATCAAATATCAAACAATCCATCCTAGATTTTCAAATAGTATTAAGAAAGCATACGGTGGATTAACAGTTCTACTTCTGATGTTCATAATTTTCCGAAGATATACGAAGATATAGTATATGCGTTCTTAACAATTATCTTAAAGCTAGCTTGGTAGCAGAGCGGAGACGCATCGGCTTTCCACCTCTGCAACCCGGGTTGAAACCTCAGCCCGCCATTTTAATCCGAATAAAATCATATTGTCGAATTATGTTAAATTTCGGAGGCCACAATCCTCGATAGGAGTGCCTCCATAAATCCAGTGAGCAAAAACTTATTTCAATTAATTTCTTGATTAATTTCGAAGACTTTGGTTCCATTTCCCCACAGGCCTACAATCAACTGAGATTTCTCTGGATTGTAACATATTCTCGTTGGTGTAGAGATTCCATGCTTATCCTTTGAAAGAAGAGTTCGGCTCCAAGAAAAATCTCCATCAAGTAGAATTACTTTATGAAGCCAGATGTCGATCACAAAAAGGCGATTGTTGATGGAATCGAAAGCCAAGTGACACGGCTGGCTTAATCTTTCCGACACATTCCAGGGTATAAAGACGCTGAGGACTTGTCCACTGCTGGACAGTTTACTAATGACCCATATTTCCAATGAAGACAATTTCATGCTATGACTAATGAAGAAGCCACCAGTGGGAGTCTGAATGACATGCTTTGGCTGTCGGATGTGGTCGGGTAACCGGATGCTACTGATGAGAGCAGCATTCGATCCATAGATCTCAAGTTGATTGATGGAATTTTCGACCTTTAGGATCAACAAATGTCCTTCAGGTGACACGGAAAGAGTAAAATATTCAGATATCTCAAGCAACCATTTTGTTACTCGGTCGTTGCTCAAATCTATCTTCCAGATGCATTTCTTGCCTCCGTCACTAATGTATAAGCATTTAGAAGTGTTGCTGTATGCCATATCTTTCGGATTCTCAATATTTCTTATGTCGATTAACTTCTGCTGTATGCCATATCTTTCGGATTCTCAATATTTCTTATGTCGATTAACTTCTGAAGAGCAAATGGCTCCAGATCTTCATAAACACTGAGAACCTTTGGACTTTCAAGAAGGATGTAGATTTTGTTTTCGGCGTAAGCTACTCCATTAACCAAGGAAGAAGGATGTAAAATTTTCAACAAACTGACATTATCTGTAACTTGAACAAAAGCAAAATATAAAATCAACTATTATTATTATAATATCCATGTTATAGGCCTCTCTAGAGGAACTGTAAACCTGCAAATGAGCCAAACTAAGCTACTAAAATGTAAAGTAAGGCAGAGCAAAACATGGAAAAGCAAGACAACATGTTAGGTAAATGTAATGTAAGATAGCATGCTTAAGCGCCATCACAAAATCCAAAATCTAGCAACGGGACAAACAACGAGACATACCTAACTGTAGTGGCATAATTTCAATTTCCGCTCCTCCCTCAAGATTATAGTCAATTAAATCTTCTCAGTAGTAAGCACTATCGGAGTTTTGCGGGCCCATAATTATTCAAATGTCAGTTCGGCTTTTTTCGACATTTACCTGAACCTTTTTTCTCGAATATTACTACGCGTTTTCGAAGGTCTGTGACAGTCTGTCGTTCAGTCTCCAAGGTCTGTCGAAGATGTTCGTTCTGCTGCAGTAGCCCGATTGCTTCTGAGGATTCGTCATCGATATAACTGATGTGAGTTTCATCAATTGTCGGCTGGGACTGAACAGCGTCGTCCATGGCGCAAAATAAAGCGACTGCAACGTAAAATAATTTAAACATGTCTTCTCTTAAGTTGCAGTATCGGTTCAAACAGAAAACCGAACTCCGATGAGAGCCTTTAGATGTAGATTTCAACAAATTTCTCGTTTTCGCATCAAATCGACATAGGCTAGGCTTCCAAATATGTGTCCTTCAAGTATCTAGACCTACAGCAACGACTTCCTGCGTAAACACCTTATTAATCAAACAGAATTTGTAGTTCACATGATGTTTGCATTTTATATATCTTTTGTGTACACGGGAAACCAATTAGCGTCAATCCTAATTTATATTAATTTATAACATCAGGAATTGTTGAATGATTTGTGTAGCCTGTTGAAAGCTTTGTCAACATGCGCTGTTTTAGAGCTTAATCGGGGGTAATTTGTTACATCCTTGATGTATTTGCTTTCTGATTCTGTTCCTGGTTCGTAGTTTTCTTGATTGAATTCAGTTTTAGTTCGACATGTTGGAGAGTTCGATTTAAGCCCCCGTTCGCGATCCTTCCACATCATCGCTACAAAAACTGTGACAAAAAACGATTGTTTACTTGATCCCTTGATTGTGGTTCGGTTCTTTAGGCAAATAATGATTCAAGTTATGTTCATTTCAGAAAAAAACATGCTTCGGGCTCTAGACAGTTGCTTCAGTTCTTGCCCCATCGCAAGACAGTCGATTATAAGCTTGCATTGCTGTTATGCACCTTATAATGAGCTGATTCTAACACCACTGATCGTCTTTGATTATTCCAAAAAATAAGGTCGTCGTAATTTTCTGCAAGACCTGACTTACTTGTGCCTTTCCTTCAAAGTTTTTGGAATCGCCACTGCCCCGACACTCTGATAACCATGCTGACGCCTTGAGTACTCAAGTATGCATGGGTCTTAGCTTACATTATCGAACTCTGAGTGGCCGCCCTTTTGCCGATTGAGCTTGTCCCCAAGTTTCTTTTGGATCGACCACAGCTATGCCAAGGCCCATTTCCGTAGATTAAGTACAAGTAGAGTTTAGAGTATGAAGACACCGTGCGACCGGTGACAGGTGACCAGCTATTTGGCCATTTGTATTATGTGGATCAGACTGGAGGGGCTCGTTGCAGTTTGAGGGATGCCGTATGGTTCCGCAATATAGGATATGGAAACTTTCGCCACATCTGAGCATAGTCGGCTAAATGCACCAGAAGCTGTAACAGTTAGCTAAATTTAACTTTTAAATAGCCAGAACGCGCATAGACTGTGTGCGCTAGCAGATGTTACTGCGTGTGCTATCCTCAAAAATCGTGCCCCGCAGCTTAGAGGGAATATTATTGCTTGCTATTTCACTCCAAAACTTCACCCTTACCCTCCCACTTACACTGGTCGAAGCCCAGCCCTTTAAGTCCCTTAGTACTACGGGCATGGACAAAACCGAATTTTTCGATGTTCACTTGGCTCTTATAATTGGTTTAGATATGCTTTTTAATAACCTTTGAAAGCTAGATACCTACTTGTTCTCTCTCTTTCACTTACTGTCTATCTCTCTAATTCTTTCCGTTTGTGTGTCTGCCAACTTATCTCTGTGCCCCATGACTGATAGTGTCTGACAAAATTGCTTGCATGTTATAGCCTTGTCTGGTGTAAAGGTACTTAGAAGGCGCTATATAGATGTCAAGTTACATTATACTACTTTACACACTTCATAAAGTAGTAATTGTTGAGTGTATATGGCGCAACAGGCACTCGATCGATCGCACAGAGGTACCTCGAACATAAGTAGCCTATTCATCCAATTTTGGATGATTGCTAATTGATTTGTAATTTACAAGGAGCTAAACATTTCGAATATTGAAGACATGTCTTCCTTAATTCTCGGCTGCACTAGCGAATCAGGAAGTATGCTAATTAGAATGAAGTGAAGAGAGAGTCGAAGATCTACTCACCCTTAGGCCCTACACTTGGTGTCGTAATATGTCGGTTTTAGTGCTGCGTCCAAAGCCAAAATCCTTGATGGAAAATCAAACCCCGATCTTGCCTCAATATGAACTGCAGCATCGTGTCTTGGTATCCCATTGTTGCTGTTGCGCCAGATGTTCAAAATTCAGTACATGTGAAATTGACAACTCACCAAATATCAATTCTGTTTACGCTACTTATAAGGGCAAGTTTCTGGTTGTTGGAGAGCTGTTGCCGTGTTTATGCTTTGGTCGAAAATCAGCAGAAAATAGCATGAACACCGATAGCGGGACAATTTTACCATAGTCGAAGAGGCTTTGATAGAATGCTAACTTATTACTTCACAGACATTCATTGTTCTAGTTGAATTGACTGAAATTTGGTCAACTCATATGCGAGGGACTATGATAGACAGCAGAGTCACATCAATCCGTGAAGCTCTGAATTCAAAAGGGAAAATCTCTGGTGGGACGAAGAACGGAATGTGCCTATCGGTCAACAGAGACTGCCACAGAGATCCTATCGAGGACAAGCAGAAAAGAATAATATTCTTCAAAAGGTGTATAGCTAAGATCCAAGCCAAAGACACAGTTGAATCCAGCATGCAGTGAGGGATGTTCTATAGATTACGTATAAAAATAATGTATCTATAACTATAGATTTAGTAATAAAAAATATCTATATTTAATCTGGTGCTGCTTAGTTAGGGCTAGTTAAAAATTGGCCTGACGATTGATAAATAGAATAACTGTTGTTTTGACTATTTGATAAAGATGATTTTATTTTGTGGCGAACATGAAATATTTTTATGTAGCAAAGCCAAGTGATAGCAAAAGCCTACTCTATTTCTAGGGTGTCACCAACGTATTTAAAATAAAGCAGTGTTCAGACAGCATAAAAACTGCTTGAAGTCACAGGTACTTGTAATTCAGCACCTCCCTATCAGTGAATAAGAGTTTCAGAGCTATTATGACTGGTCTTTAATCACCTTGTTTCATTCCAGATCCAGCCATCATTTTGATTTTTTTATTATTAACAACAAAACACAAACCCTTACATGTGATAACTGTTTCAAAGTACATCACAATATAAAATTGCAAGCAACGAAGATAATTATCTTGTTGTAATAAATGAAAAGGTTATAGAAAAATTAATCAATGCTTAGTTGTGTGCATAGCTTATTTACTTACCTACTTGCTTGCTTGCTTAATTACCTACTTAGTACTTAGTTCTTTCTGCAGGTCTAGACAACGCGCAATGCAGCTTCTCCGTTCATGTCTGTCGATCTCCAGTTTTCTTGCCTCGTCCCACGACATCTCCAAACATCCAAGATCGTCTCTGATGGTCTCTGGCCATTTCTTTCTTGATCTAGCCTTCCTCCATTTCCCTTCAGGAATCAAGTTCATTGCTTGATTGACTCTAATATTTTTGTCCATACTAATTTCAACTCCCATCCAGTCTTCTCTTTCTTGTAATAGTCTCTATATCCTCTTGTCCCGTCCTTCTGCTTTTATTCGCTAATTGATCATCACACGAAATGTGCAGAATTCTCATAATCTATAATGTGCTGCTTCCAGCATTTTCGTGTTTGCCACCTTCATTTGCCAGGTTTCAGATCCATCCAGCAGAATGCTTATTTTATGGCTTTACATGGCCGAATCTTGGATCTTCACACTGCAACCGTTGTTCCCATCTGTTCAAGACTTCCAAAGCAATATTTGCCTGTCCATGCATACCTACCTGTCGCAGCTGCTGTCTGCAGTCATTAAGCTACCTACCGAGTTAGCAGAAAATCATCCACGACCTCAACCTCGTTGTCGTCGGTCATGATCATACCCGTTACATTACATTTTCGCATCATCATGACGTTGGTCTTTTCCGGATTGATAGTGAGTCCCGCCTTCACTGCCTCCTGCTGAGCGTTAGATGTTACTTCTTTCGTGCCTTTCCAAGTGTTGCCAGCAATGCGATATTATTCTAATTAACTCGCACCGTGCATATCGCTTGGCTATAGTTAAATAAAAGTATTTTATGCACGCATCTTCATGCCGATACGTCACGCAATTTGCTATCACACCTGTTGACCGGCAGACACCTGCCACAAAACATTTGAATTGAAAAGATCATTAACATGACTATAAATTATACGCAGAAGCTCGTTTGTAAATGGATCGAAGCACCTAATCAAAATGAATATGACAGTTTTTCCACGTAGTAGTCAGCCAGGAAACGCATAATCCTACGATCAGTCATATATTCGATTGTTCCACTGGCAGTAATGCAATTAATCTTCCTTTTCACTATATTCGAATTCTTCCTGCTGGTCGTAATGCAATTGTTCTTCAGTTTCACTGTAGCCATAAGATTCTCGTCTGCAGGCATCTGATGGATTGTAAAACGATTCTGAAAGGAAAAAAACAATTACGCAGTCAGTTTTCAGTTTTGGCGCAAAAGTGAAGTTCACAGGTTCGGTAAACGGTATTCAATTGTACTGCACTGTGATAATTCTCGAAGATACCTCATTTTATATTTTCTTTCTGTCTTAGATGTCATGCATGGATGCATGTAGCCTCAACGTCGAAGCCACATATGGAGGTCTAGGCCGAGGCGTCGAAACTGAAATCGGGGTCGTGATTGTGAAAGCGGGTATCAGGGCAAACCTTTTGAAACTGCAATATTACTCTTTTGTTAACTCACCGAATGATTCGTGGATGTGAGCAAGAACAGCAGATTCACAGCTTTCTAGAGTGTATGGGAGATAAATTAAAGTTGCAAGATTGTTATAAAGCCTGGGGAGTCAAACTCCGATAGTTGCAGTGAAAGGCTTATAAACCTTTAGCAATCAAATAGAATGCCGTCTAGGTAATGACGTTTTGCTTAAAACGCTTACCTCGCTCTAAGAATTCCGAGGTCTGCTGACGCCTGCTGAAGACGGGAACATCTGTAGAAATATTAGCAGATTTAGTGCCAAAATTCTTTAATTATTTAAACGAGCAACGCCAGAAACAAAACTACACAAAAGTCTATAATTAAAATTTAAACATACACCTTAATTGCTTGTCCAACTTGAAATTAACTCTATGCAATTCTTACATAAGTAATCACGCTTCTTTGAGAACTAGACTATACCATGGACGGTACTAGATCAAAATTAATGTCAAATCCTGCAATAATAATAATAATAATAATAATAATAATAATAATAATAATAATAATAATAATATAATAATAATAGCAATAATAAAAACAACAGCAACAATAACAATAGGAATAATCGAAAAACTTGTATAGCGCCATCGTAAAAGTTACTTAAGGCATAAGTCGATGGTCGCAAAATCGTTGTACGTGCACAAATTCCATAAGTTCGGTCAAAAAGACAAGAAGGGAACCAGAGAAGACATAGAAATGGCCCACGGAGGAAATGAATCTAAGAAAAGTTGACTTTTAGTCGAGGTCTGCAAGGCCAAAACAGAGAGAGAGAGTTCCAGAGTCTATGGTCAACGACAGAAAGGCATGCCTGCCGAGAGCTGACCTTGTACATGGAATTGACTATTTAAGAATTCAAAAGACCTAGTCGAGTAGAGACACGTCTTGGGAATCAGTACAGAGTGAAGACAGTGAGATTGGCTGAAATGTAGTCTTGTATACAATTACCCCAGTCTTGAAAATTATTCACTTTTCTATGAGCAGCTAATGCAATGATTTTAGGATAGGTGATATACGTTCATATTTTAGGATTTCAGTAATAGCGCTTGTCATTGTATTTTGGAGCCTTCGAAGCTTCATCAAATTTGCTTTTGAAATGCCAGTAAACAGCGAGTTGCAACAGTCAAGACGGCTGCAGAACACGGCATTAGCCAAACAAACCCGGGCAGAAATGGGAATGAGGCGTCTAATCCTACGGATATCACGGTAATAGCAGTGTACAGACCTGCATATAAAATTAATGCATTCACTGAATGACAGGTTGGAACCAAAAACAGCAGCAAAATTGCGGGATGAAAAGCTGCGTTGTATGACAGAGGTGCATAGACTGAAATCTCTTAGTTAAATTTATTCAGTTGCTGTGAACTTTTCAAAAAGGAGAAACTCAGTTTTGGATGGTTTTAAGAGCAGTCCATTTTCTGCCATCTAAGATTGAACTTGGTTAAAGACGTGACAAAATTGGAAGAACAGGAATTATCGAAGGAAATATAGAGTTGAGTATCACCAGCGTAAAGATAGTGCTTCAGACCACTCTGACTCGGTAAAGCGCTTAGTGGAGTGGTGTACAAGGAGACAAGTAAGCGGCCAAGAACAGAGCATTGAGGGACGCCGATGGTGAGTGGTATCCGACATTGCTTCATTGATTCAGAAAGACTGAATACTTGTAATAATGCTCAAGGCAGCAGTTGGTGGGGTAAGATATGACTGGAATCAGTTCAGGGCCAGAACTGATAAACCAAACCACTGTTCAAGGCGAAGTAGCTAAGGTAGCGTGGTCAAGAAGAGTAAATGCAGTCACTTTGCTAGTTTACATGTAGCAGATAATCTCATTGTGGACTGAAAGAAGAGCTGTCTCAGTGGAGAGGAATTTGCAATATGCTGACTTGAAAGAGAGCAGTAATGATTCTTAAGACTGGTGTCCTTCCAGACGATTTTAACAACTCGCTCGAGAAGTTTAGAAGTAAAATTAAAGTTTGAAATTGGTTGGAAGTTTGACATAGTATCAGCATCCAAAGACGACGTCAGCATCCAACGATGGCTTCTTTAGCAAATGGTGCACTATTGCATGAGAGAACCATGATGGTAACGAGCCCTTAGCAGGCGGCCGATTCATTAATGTCCAGATGGCTGTACCAAGCACCTCACAGCATCTTTTGAGGTACATTCGAATTGCATCTGGGAGACACTGTTTGTCAGGAGATGGAAAAGCGAGTGACCGAATTTTACCCGGGACTAATAGATTCAAAAGTATTTGTGGTCATGGGATAATAAAAAGCCATTTGATAATTCAATCCCAGAGAATTTCAGCCTGATGTTGGATTTCTTGTCACTAAAGAATTTAATAAAACAACAGCCAGAGCCGATGACGAAGAGGTCTTGGGTAGCGTGCTTGTGTTTTCCTATTGTAGTAACTTATCGGGGGCCTTTCAAAGGACCTCGGGCAAGATGGGTTTTCTAAAATTAAGTTTGTGGGATAGGAGGATTTGGCCTAGGAAACTAGGTTACGAACAATTTTACACTGTTCTTTGAAACATGACAGAAGGGAAGTCGTGAGCGTCGCCAAGTGCGTTCATGTTGATTAACGTTGACTTCAAGCTTTAGCAATTCAGAATCAAACCAAGGCTTGATGCAATTATTTCATTCACAACCTGTTAGGGCAAGGATAGACAAGCGCTACAAGTCCCTAACTTTAAAATAATTTGCATCTAGATCAAAATACCTTTGATTTGTCCACTAATGTTCTTGTTTTGATTCAGCCAGTTCTGCAACGTGGATATCTGAAACAAGTTCCTTTGGGAATTGACTTGAAGAAGCATTCGAGAATTGTGTTCAATTTCCAGAGTTGCTGCTTTCTTATGAAGCTCAATAGTTGCCTGACATACATCAGAAGCTGACCCATTTTCTGCCAGACTACGACAATATCCCTCGCAGCTTTCCAAAATGGCTAAATGTCTATCAATCTTGTCCTTTTCCACCTCAATTTCTTTTAATTTATTCAATTTCATCGAACCAAGCTGATCTAATAAGGCTTTCGTGTGTTGATCCACGAGAAGTTTCAGCTCTTCACCTCTAGAGATGATTCTACTCTCAACATCTGCTATTTCAACCAGAATATTTTCTTTTGCATTTTTCACTGTTAAAGACTCTTTGAGAATGTCTGCCTTCATAATTGACGCTTTGCCTGAATCCGATAAAAGCGTTTTTCGAAAATCCGGAACGATTTTGTTGACATCAGTGCATCTGTGCCGCTGATGGTTCTCAGCAAAGCACATCATGCAGATAGCTGTTTGGCATGTCATGCAAAACATTTCCAGTGGCTTCGTACGATGTTGATCGCACACACTTGAAGGGAAGCTTTCTGCTAGCTTTGCTGGATCAATCTTACTTCCCAACGCCACTATATTATGAGCTTTTAAGACTTTGTTCTTCCTGTGATGCTTGCAACAATCGAGACACAAGTTCTGGTGACATTCCACGCAAAAGCTTTGAGCCAGAGGAATCTCAGGAGTTTCTTCAACATCCTCCAGACAAGCATCACATAACGTTTCTTTGGATGGTGGACTTGATATTTTGGATATATCGACAATTCTGGACATAAAGAAATTTTTTCTCAAGCCGTTCAATCCTTCTTTTGGAACAGAAAATTCTTCACGACACAGTGGACATGGTATACTTACTCCAGGTTCTCTGCTCTCTCCAATTTTCTCAATGCACTTCAAACAGAAAGTATGAATGCACGGCAGAAGCCTGGGGTCAGTGAAGACCTCGGTACAGATGCTGCACTCCGTTATTGCTTTCAACTCGTCGGCCATGTTCGCATTCCTGGCTGCCATACCTGAAATTACTAACCATGATCTCGCATGTAAACCACGGTAGAACTAAACAAACACTGTAAGACTTTGTATCAAATTTAAAAACCTACATGTAACTTGGATATCTGAAACATGCAAGACATTTTCGCTAAAGTTCAGGAATAAACATGCCAACAACAGCCCTAGACACATAAATTATATATGATGATGTACACCGTGTAGTATAGATGCCAGTTTTTAATGTCATTTAGGTCTAAACTTAAGACTTGTGTAAACTTGCTTATCTATAGTTGCCTGACTTCTTCTTTCCATAACCTATCTGATTTCGACCTGGCTTCTCCATTGAATTACCCAGTTTGACTATGGTTTCCAGTGATGGGCAATATTTAAGTACCGCAGTTGACAACTAGCAGTTAAACTACTTTTTAAGTAATAAAAACTGTTTAACTACACTTTTAAAAAGTATCTTAATATGAAGTTAACTACTTTTCTAACTCTTTTTGAGGCAAGAGAGCTTTTCAGTTGCATCCTTGACCAACTTGTCCCTATTGTCTCCAAACTATTTTTGTATAACAGTTGACAACATTGCTTCATGGGCTGTATTTTCGGCTATAGGACAGCTAACTGGTTATGAATTAATAAGTGATAATGTATAGTTTAATAGTTCATATTTGCTAAACGATGCAGCTTTAAAAATTAACTGTTGAGACGAAAAATCTTACAGTATGAGCAAATGTAATTAGAAACGTAAGCTAGTTTAAAAATTAGTTAACTGCTTTTTCTGAAATCAGTTACTAACTTTAAGAATAGTCTAAAAGTAGTTGTAGTTAGACAATTTTTAAGTATTTAGGCCTATTGCCCATCACTGAAGGTTTCATTTGAAGCGGCCACCGTTAGGTGTCTTAAGGGTTGTGATAACAGTGCTATGGAAGTCATTAGATAAGATTAGATATGGTAGAATGAACCAATCCTAGAGTATTGAAAGAGAATGCAAAGAAACGTTTTTGATCATTCTTTACAAATTCTAACTCATTTAGGTGAGCGAGGAGCGCCTTCAATAGGCCCTTCGACGGCGCTGTTTTAATGCCCAAGTACATACATGCAATTACACACTATCCTACGTTGAAAGGCCAAAATGATTTCCACAATTTTATTTTATTTTTTGAACTCCTAATATTGAATAGATATTATCTGAACTTACCGTTGAATTTAAACTAAAGTAAAAATCGAGACTGTTGAAAGACGGACTTTATTGTGGGAAATCTAGAGTCAAAAGCGAAAGCATGGGAAAATCCGTTTCGATATCTCGTTCATACCTGTCTCTCCAGGTAAATTGCTTTAGCGCTGTCGTTAGCAAACTCGGTGAGATAGACGTCTGTGTATCTGTCTGCCTGAACGAGGGTATTTATATACTTACATACTTTACAGACTTTCTTAAATAAAGCCAATCTTTAGTCTATTATTGAGATGAAAACGTTTGATCCTATTTGATTTATTTAGTGCCAGCGTATTTATAACGATGAAGCATCATTTCGACTGCATAAAACAATTGCGCCTGAATAAGATCCATAAAATAGCAAAATAGCAGAAAGAACTAAATTGATATAGCAAGAAATAATACAGTACGAATTTAAACAGACTGCTCTAACAATCACATAGTAATTGTCACAACTAAGCTCTGGAAGTCATGAAACTGGATATGGGTACAACGTACCTTTTGTTTGCTCAGCTATTCTTTCTGTCTGCCTGGCAGTTTAAGTAGACCAGAATTCGTCTGGGCTTAGCTTCTTCGATGTGGTTGTGTCGAAACTAGGATCACTCAAATTAGTACGTTACTCTACCCTACTCTACCCCACTTTACTCAGCTCTGTTCTGATCTAAACCAGTCTACCCTATTTTCCCACCCGACACTGCTCTGCTCTTAATTACTCAATCTGCTCTGTTCTATTTTACATTGCTGTATTCTATATTACTTTACTGTACTCCTCCCTATTTTACACAATTCTCTCCTACTCTATTCTGTAACCTCTACTACGAAAGAACGCAACTCATTGGCTCTCATTGCGTCGATCTGCGTGCACTCTGGGAATTACGTCGGGCCGCTCCGTTAAGTTTGGTCTTGGTAGCTTGAACTTTTCGTTCACTAAAAATGCTAAGCTTTGTAGATTTGTTTTGTTTTTGCAGGTATCAGCTTCTGTAGCTCAAGAACTCTGTATATTCGATTTTTTGAGTAGTTTTACTGTAAGGAATCAACTGAAATACGACTTGGAAAATGTCTTAGATGCACACAGATCAAGCAACATCTGCATGTCTTTCCGTCTAGGCACAGACTGACTCACTGACTATAGAACACACCTATCTAATGTACAAACATAAACATCGAGTGCAAGACTGCATACTGCTTTCAGCAAAATATATCACGCTTTACTGACTTAACATATGATAATACTTAATTACCATAACTAAGAAACAAAGCGTATCAGATACAGACGCATACACGCAACTGGCGTGTACAATTAGGCCTATGGCCTATACTTGTGACATCTAATCTACTCTATTTATCTCTAATGTCTTTTCTCTATCTCTCTCATTGTTTATTGTCTGCGTTTTCGTCTCTTTCCTTAAGCATGTGTGTATATGTCGATGTGGCTCTGTGCGCCTGGTTAAAGTCCAACATACGTATTCGTGGTCTTCTCATACAGTTACGCGTACGTGTGTCTCAAGTGCTAACAACTTCATATTCTTCGCTTCTAAATATGAATGTGGGTGCTCCGTTAACCTTTATCTTTAGCCAGCTTATCTTAGTAGCCATTGAGTATAAAATAGAATGCATTCCCCTTTCGTATCTTCAGTTCATTGCCAACTACAGCAACGATCGTAATATCCTGTTTGGACGTTCGCATCGAAATTTGGCATATGCAGTTATTCTGTACAGCATGTGTCTAAAATACCTATTCACTCGAACAGCGGACAGTCTGAGTTGTACTGCGTTGAATCTCGTAACATTCTTTCTTTTTTTTATTTATTTCAAAAACGAAAATGATTCGGATACAAGTTAAGCGTGAAATAACCAGGTTATTGAGGATACAAACGACAGATCAAGAAGTAACCAGCGCTTCGCTTAAATAGTTCCGGCTGTTACCATACAATGCAGTTGGCGACAAAGATAATTTAATATATTTTAACTGAAGGAAATATCTCTACTAATAGAAAATAAAATGGGTCATATTTATGAATATATCTTAACTAAAGGAAATGTCTTAAAAGAAAAGAAAATGGGTCTTATTTATGACCTCTAAGGCAAAAAGTGAAACCTTTGATCTAAAAATGCAGAACTTGCTACAGTTGTCATATTTAGAAACGTATGCAGTTGTTTTTTAAATAAGCGCAACATATGCAAATTGCGAATCTGCAAAACTCATGTATTCCATATTGACGGTCCAATCTATTTGATGTCAAAACACCTTATGTTTTTTCGCTCAAATATGGGCCTATTGCAGAAGTTTCCCTACGAATTAGTGGAATCGGTATGGAGCTGAAAACCATGTAAGAAATAACTGACAAAAGCATGAGGCAATAATCTTCGCACGTAAAAATTTATGTACGTGATCTATTTTTAGAATGTTCAAAGTTAAGAACACATTGTCTGTATCTGTTCCACGAGGGGCTAATGTTTAGTAACAGTTCTCACAGTGCATCGTTGCAGTATTGATAAACCAGTTTAGTCGAGTGGGATAAATAATCATTAACAAAGTCAAAAGATATACTCAACTAAATATTGCCAAATATCAAATACAATAATCAACAACAATGTCAAAGGATATCCTCAACTAAATATTACCATTATCAAACACAATAATCAGCAACAATGCCAAACGATATTGTCAACTATATTTTGCCAACAATCCATCCAAAATCCTAAAAGAGCAACAAGAAAGCATGCGGTGGCCAACAGTTTTACGTCTAGTATTAGTAATTTGTCAAAGAGAAGCGAATATATAGTATATGCGTTCTTAACAGTTTACTTTAGAACTAGCGCGTAGGCAAAGCGGAAAATGCATCGGCTTTCCACCTCTGCAACCCAGGGTTGGAACCCAGGCCCGTCATTTTATTCCGAATAAAATCGTATTGTTGAACGGAGAGGATAATATCAATGATAGGAGTGCCTCCATAAATTCAGTGTACACAAAGCTTGTTTCAATTAATTTCATGATTAATTTCGAAGACTTTGGTTCCCTGTCCCCATTGGCCTACAATCAGCTGAGATTTCCCTGTACTGTAACTTATTCTCGTTGCTGTAGAGATTCCATGTTTATTCTGCGAAACAACAGTTCGGCTCCAAGAAAAATCTGCATCAAGTAGAATTACTTTATGACCCCATATATCGTTCACAAAAAGGCGATTGTTGATGGAATCGAAAGCCAAGTGACACGGAAGTATAAATCGTTCCGACACACTCTGGGGTCTAAACACGTTGAGGACTTGTCCACCGCTGGATATTTTACTAATGACCCATATTCCCAATGAACTGTTGTGATGACTAACGATGAAGTCACCGGCGGGAGTCTGAATGGCATGCTTTGGCTGTCGGATGTCGCCTGGTAACCGGATTCTACGGATGAGGATGGCATTCGATCCATAGATCTCGAGATGACTGAAGGAATTGTTATCCTTCAAAATCAGCAAGTAACCTTCAGGTGACACCGAAAAGGTGGAGGGTTCAGATATTTGAAGCAACAATTTGGTTACCCGGTCAGTAAGCAAATCTACTTTCCAGATGCATTTCTCGTCTTTGTCACTGATGTATAAGCATTTAGAAGTGTCGCTGTATGCCATATCTTCCGGATTCTTAACAACATTTATATTGATTGACTTCAGAAAAGCAAACGGTTCACGATCTTCATAAACACGGAGAGCATTTGGACCATCAAGAAGGATGTAGATTTTGTTCCCAGAGTAAGCTACTCCATTAACCAAGGAAGGAGAATACAAAGTCTTCAAAAAACAGACATTATCTACAACATAGGCAAAAGCAAAATATGTAACCTATATTATATTGTTATATATTATAAAACCCATCTTACGGGCCTTTATATAAGACAGTAAACCTACAAGTGAACCGTATGTAGACTAAGGTAATAAAATGGAAGATTAAGCAAAGCAAAGCGTGAAAATGAAAGTTAATGTGTTAGGTTTTGTAAAGTATTGTAATATGCTGAAGCGTAATCACAACACCCAAAATGCAGTAACAGGACAAACAACGTTGAAAACAGCAGCGGCGTAACTTCAAATGCTGTTCCTCCCTCAAGATTATACTCAAGTATGTGTCCCAGTAGTGAGTAGTCCAAAGCGTCTGAATTTAGCGGGCCTATAATTATTCAAATGTGAATTCGCATTTCTTCGATACCTACCTAAACCTTTTTTCTCAAATATTGCGACGCGTTTTCGAAGGTCTGTGACAATCTGTCGTTCAGTCTCCAAGGTCCGTCGAAGTTGTTCGTTGCTCTGTCGTTCAGTCTCCAAGGTCTGTCGAAGTTGTTCGTTGCTCTGTCGTTCAGTCTCCAAGGTCTGTCGAAGTTGTTCGTTGCTCTGTCGTTCAGTCTCCAAGGTCTGTCGAAGTTGTTCGTTGCTCTGTCGTTCAGTCTCCAAGGTCTGTCGAAGTTGTTCGTTGCTCTGTCGTTCAGTCTCCAAGGTCTGTCGAAGTTGTTCGTTGCTCTGTCGTTCAGTCTCCAAGGTCTGTCGAAGTTGTTCGTTGCTCTGTCGTTCAGTCTCCAAGGTCTGTCGAAGTTGTTCGTTGCTCTGTCGTTCAGTCTCCAAGGTCTGTCGAAGTTGTTCGTTGTTCTGTCGTTCAGTCTCCAAGGTCTGTCGAAGTTGTTCGTTGCTCTGTCGTTCAGTCTCCAAGGTCTGTCGAAGTTGTTCGTTGCTCTGTCGTTCAGTCTCCAAGGTCTGTCGAAGTTGTTCGTTGTTCTGCTGTAGCCCGATCATTTCTGAAAGGTAATGCGTTAGGTTTTGTAAAGTATGGTAACATGCTGAAGCGTAATCACAATACTTCCAATGCAGCATCAGGACAAACAACGTTGCATTCCTATCTGCAGTGGTGTAACTTCAAAGTTCAATCTTCCCTCACGATAATACTCAAGTATGTTGTTCCAGTAGTCCAAAGCGTCGGAATTTAGCAGGCCGATAATTATGAAAATGTCAATTCGCCTTTTATCGACACTTACCTGAACTTCTGTTCTCGAATATTACTACGCGTTTTTGTAGGTCTGTGACAGTCTGTCGTTCAGTCTCCAAGGTCTGTCGAAGATGTTCGTTCTGCTGCAGTAGCCCGATTGCTTCTGAGGATTCGTCATCGATACAACTGATGTCAGTTTCATCAATTGTCGGCTGGGACTGAACAGCGTCGTCCATGGCGCAAAATAAAGCGACTGCAACGCAAAATAATTTAAACATGTCTTCCCCGAAGTTGCAAGATCGATTCAAAGAGAAAACGCCGAACTCCGATGAAAGACTTCAGGTAAAGATTCTAACAATTTTCTTGTTTCCGCATCAAATTGACACTGGCTAAGTTTTCAGTCGTGCGACGTTCATGCAGCTTCTTCAACGATTTCCTGTAGAAACACCATTTTATTTTCAAACACAAATAATTAATTCACATGCTGTTTACATAGAATATCTTTTGCGTGCACTCTAAGCCAATTAGCGTTAATCCTAATTTATATCATCTGGAGTGGTTGGGTGACTTATGGAGCCTGTCGAAATGTTTGTCCACATTCTCTTTTTTTGCAGCTTAATCGGAGGCGATTATTTTATTATATCCTGGGCGTTTTTGCGTTCTCATTCGGTGCCTGGTGAGGTGGTTTTTACTGGCTGAATTCTATTCCAGTTCGACTTTTTAGGGAGTTCGATTTAATTTCGTTCGCGATCCTTCCATGCTATAGATAGAAAAACTGTGACGAAAGGCTATTCTTTACTTGAATCCGAGGTTTTAATCAGTTCTTTAAGTAAATAATGACGAGTTATGCTCATATCAGAAAAACATTGATACAGTTCTAGACAGTTGCTTCAGTTCTTGACTCAACTCAAAAAATGTGCCGTCGATTATAAGCTTGCCTGACCATTTCGCACTTATGAACAAGCTGATTCTACCACCCTTGATCATCGCTGAGCATTCAAGAAAAAGGCCCTTGATAAATTTCGGCTCACTTGCCCTATCTTTCTCCTAACTATTCTGACACTTAAAAAACGTCTAATTTGGGGATTGAGCTCGCACCCAAGTTTCTTTTGGATCGGCCACAGTTACACCGATCTGTGAGTCCTAACTGAACCCTTTGTCTCGAGTACTGGGACGCCTCAATAGAGGGTTACTTCTGGCACACCCTAACAGAATGGTTACTTCGGGCATACAACGTAAAAGAAGGGTTACACGCTAAAGGTAGGTTTCTTCTGTATCACGAGTAAGGATCACTTTTACATCATGGGTTAAGTTGACTTCTGTATCATTGTCAAATGGAGGTCACTTCTGCATCACTGCAATGTTAGGGTCACTTATGTATCCCTCAGGCTAACTCTAGAGACAGCGATGGGCATGAAGTGTTCGCGACTTCATTTTCTTAGCCTCGACATGGAGAGGGAGTGGCTAGTCGTCTTTCGCCGACATTATGCAGCCAATGTATTCGTTCTTACCAGTTTCACGCCAGTCTTTAAGTGAGTAGGCTAAATGGTATCAGACATCTCCTATGGTAAGTAATGAATCTGGACGATCTCTAAGTCAGTGATGGCTCTAAAACATACCTAAAGTAAGTAACGATCCTCAACTACTTATAAAGTAGGCTAAGTTTGACCGTAAACCACAACTAAAGTGACTATTTGTCCTGGAACAACTCTAAAGTAATTGCTATTTCTAGAACTATCCTAAAGTAACTGCCATTTCTAGTAATTTGCTTATAATAAATTGCAGAATATAAAATTGTATACATGAGAAATGTCAAAAATTAGCCTGTTTTAAAAATACACTGCGCATGTCTGCGGCCATGTTGCCGCATGTTTTGCCGACTCCGTCATTTTCGGCAAATTCTTCGCCTCAACGTGAATTCTGCTGAATAATTCTTATATGTTCGGACTATTACTGCTGCCGAAATGTCTGTCAGATTTTTCTTTTGTTTCTGCATACGACGTTGGGTTTGGCTGTATGTATCAATCTCTGTTCTCGCTAAACAATGGTAGCGCAATAAACAAAACACGAGAAGTAAGAAAAACGACAAATTGTTAAGGAAATCATACCTATCTGTGATGTTATACTATTGGTAGCATCTGGGAAAATTCAGTCAATTATAATGACTGAGAAACTCATGTACGTCGTCCACAGACCTTCCATCCAAATTGTATGTAGAAAGCAGGATGTATAAATGAAAGCGCCAAAACCCTTAATTCTGCAAATCATAATTAAAACCCGGATGTATTCTGCAGGCCATCACGCGGACTTTGTGCTAACAGTATCCTATAACCACCAACATAAGGCTGCGATTTAGACTCCGTGTAACGACCTTGGGCAAATTGTATGCGCACAGCGTGCCTCTGTCACCAAGCAGTAGAATTTGATACCGGCGCAAGCTGGGAGGTAAACGATAAATCCTGCGATGCATTGGCCCCGCGTCCATTACCAGGCGCCTTATCAGCGAAGTCTCGGCCGGGTTATATTCAGCCAGCATAGCATCCGATGGCATTAGCTATCGTATATAGAGCATATAACCCGTGTACTTAAAGCCTTACACTGGCTTCCTATTCAGCAAAGAATTTCTTTTGAATTGAGGCTTATAATTTACAAAACATTGAACTCTGGCCAACCACAATTCTTAAAAGGCAGCCGTCACTCCTCAAACTCATCATTTTTCAACCAGATCATCTGAATGCCTTTCTCTTGTTGTGCCAGAAACTAGAACTGTTCTTGATAAGCGAGCTTTTTCGGTTGCTAAACCGAAATATTGAAATTCGCTTCCTGCATCTGTGCGTTATGCCCAGTCTCTTATGTCATTTCGTTCTCGACTTAAGACTTACCTTTTTCAGTTGGCTTATCCGCCGTAGGCTGCCTCTCTGTCTTAGTAGGCTGATCTTCTGGATATTGACCTGAATGCGTCTCAGATTTGATGCGCCATCGGTTGATGCCTTGTGCATTAGACACCGAGGCTCTAGAAGTTTCAAAATTATTAATTAATTACTTAATCTGTGGTTTTATCGCCTGGTGTGAAAGGCGATGAGGCATTGGATGTCGTGTTGCGGGCGTTGAGGGTCGCAGCTGGCCCACGTGACAAAAAATGTCCGGTCATTTAAGCAAACAGTTTCTTAAGTTGAAGGCGCACGTGGCCAAGATTGTCGCAATATTTCTATAGTTTGTCATTTTTGATTAATAATTGGTTGCGTGCGGATTTTGTTCGTGAAAGAGAAGTATTTTTATATCGAAAGAACACATGCAAAACACGCATTCATGTTTCTCGTGACAGCCCATGTAATAAAAATATATGAAAGGTCCATTGACATTGATCATAATAAATCATGTTATATATAAGAATTGAATATTTATTTGCATTTTTAAAGCAAGACAGAAATTTGGTAGATTTATTCAATACGCTTACTTAAAATGATACAATAGTGTAAAATAGTTTTAAAATCTAAGTTATAAATTTAATGTTTCTTCAGAATATTATGTTGGAGCAATCGTAGGAAATAGTTTATTTATCAATATTTATCTTTTGAAATTGAGCGACCGATTAACTACTTTATGCAGCTGTGAATGAAAGTACGATATTCCAAGTGTATGCCCCATTTTCCGTCCTCTGAATTTTTGAGTGTATTGGAAGAAGTAAGTGGTTAAGCCAGCTATCGGTTGACTAGATGCTTTTAAAACGCTTAAGGGAAGTGTAACGCACCAGCCTGTCACAGTCATGGAGACGTTAAAGGCCACAGCAACCATACGATGTCATGTTCGTTAAATCTTGTATCAGTCATGCTGAACTAATAATGGCCAATTTCACATGACGCATCCTACCAGAAAATATAATAACCAACAGCAACGTTAAAGGATATTCCGAACTAAATATTGACAACTTTCTGTCCTATTTAAAAAATAATACCGAGAAAGCATGCTATCGGTTTGATTCTGATGTTAATAAGTTGCCGAAGATATACAAAAATATAGTAGAACTGAATGCGTTCTTGAAAGTTATCTTAAAAATAGCGTGGTGGCAAAGCGCAAAAACGAATCGGCTTTCCACCTTTGAAACACAGGGTTGAAACCTCGGCCCCTCATTTTAATATGAATAAAATCGTATTGTCGAACTATATTAAACTTCGGAGACCACAATCTTCGAAATTCATTGCACATAAAGCTTGTTTCAATTAATTTCTTGATTAGTTTCGAAGACTTTGGTTCCATATCCCCACTGGCCTACAATCAGCTGAGATCTATCTGGATTGTAACATATTCTCGTTGGTGTAGAGATTCCATGTTTATCCTTTGAAACAAGAGTTCGGCTCCAACAAAAATCTCCATCAAGTAGAATTACTTTATCACTCCCGATATCGTTCACAAAAAGGCGATTGTTGATGGAATCGAAGGCCAAGTGACACGGATGGCTAAATCGTTCCGACACATTCCATGGGTTAAACACGTTGAGGACGTGTCCACCGCTGGATAGTTTACTGATGACCCATATTCCCAGTGAAGGCATGTAATGACTAACGATGAAATCACCGGTGGGAGTCTGGATGGCATGCTTTGGCTGTCGGATGTCCTCCGATAACCGGATGCTGCGGATGAGGGAGGCATTCGATCCATAGATCTCGAGATGACTGAAGGAATTGTTATCCTTCAAAATTAGTACGTGACCTTCAGGTGACACTGAAAAGGTGAAGGGTTCAGATATTTGAAGCAAACATTCTGTTACTCGATCAGTAAACAAATCTATCTTCCAGATGCATTTCTCGTCTTTGTCACTGATGTATAAGCATTTAGAAGTGTCGCTGTATGCCATATCTTCCGGATTCTTAACACCATTTATATTGATTGACTTCAGAAGATCAAATGGTTCCCGATCTTCATAAACACGGAGACCAGTTGGACCATCAAGAAGGATGTAGATTTTGTTTTCGGCGTAAGCTACTCCATTAACCAGGGAAGGAGAATACAAAGTCTTCAACAAACTGACATTATCTACAATATGGCCAAAAGCAAAATATGTAACCTATTATTGTTAAGCCTATAATATCAGTCTTATGGGCCTTTCTAATTTTTCTAGAAGAACTTTAAAACTAAACCAACGATATGTAAACTAACATAATAAAATATAAGGCAAGGCAAACCAGAACGTGAAAAAGGTAACGTAATTTGTTAGGTCTTGTAAACTATGAAGCTGAAGCGCATTCACAATATCCGCATTGAAGCAATTGGACAAACAACGTTATAGACCTGTCTCCAACGGCGTCACTTCAAAGTTCCACACCTCCTTCAAGATTATATTCAAGTATGCAGTGGCGGATCCAGGATTACTTGCATGTTGGGGCAAGGGATACTCAGAGGGGCGCATGTTCTGGCAGTCCACCATGCATGGGTCTAGTCTGAGGAGCGCCGGAATTTATAACCAAGAGGAGTGCTGCGGGGTGAACCACCCTCAGCCCATCACCGATAGCTATATACGCCACTGAAAATATGTTTCCCCAGTGTCCATAGTGTCGGGGTTTAGCGTGCCCCTAATGATACCAATGTCAATTCGCCTTTCTTCGATACCTACCTGTGCCCTTTTTCTCGAGTATTGCGACGCGTTTTCGAAGGTCTTTGACAATCTGTCGTTCAGTCTCCAAGGCCTGTCGAAGATCTTCATTCTTCAGCTGTAGCCTGATTGCTTCTGATAATTCGTCGTCGAAACAACTGATGTCAGTTTCATCAATTGTCGGCTGGGACTCAACAGCGTCGTCCATGGTGCAAAATAAAGCGACTGCAACGCAAAATAATTTAAACATGTCTTCTCGGAAGTTGCAAGATCGGTTCAAAAACAGAAATTGAATTCCGATGATAGACTTCAGATTAAGATTCCAACAATATTCTTGTTTTCGCCTCAAATCGAGACTGGCTAAGCTTCCCGTTGTGTGACCTTCGAGCAGTAGGCCTACGTCAACAATTCCTGTTGAGACACCGTAGGCCTATTAATGAAACGCAGATTAGTAGTTCACATGTTGCTTAATTATACAGTAAACTTTTGTGTGCACTATAGGCGCCAATTTAGCTATTATTTTAATTTATGTTGTCAGAAGTTGGATGATTTATGAAGCCTGTCGAAAATTTGTCCACATGCTGTTTTGGATCTTAACCATAGGCAGTTTATTATATCCTGGATGTTTTTCTTTCTGATTCGGTTCTCGATGCTTAGTTTTCCGGGTTCAATTCAGTTCTAGTTCGACTTTTTAGACAGTTTGATTTACGCCCCGTTCGCGATCTTTCCACGCCTCGCTACGAAAACTGTGATGAAAAACGATTGTTTACTTGAACCCGTGGTTTGGTTAGTTCTTTCAGTAACTAATGAATGGTGTTATGTAGGCCTACATTTCAGAAAAATATGGTCCATTACCAGGCACCTTATCAGCGAAGTCTCGGCCGGGTTATATTCAGCCAGCATAGCATCCGATGGCATTAGCTATCGTATATAGAGCATATAACCCGTGTACTTAAAGCCTTACACTGGCTTCCTATTCACCACAGAATTTCTTTTGAATTGAGGCTTATAATTTACAAAACAGTGAACTCTGGTCAACCACGATTCTTAAAAGGCAGCCGTCACTCCTCAAACTCATCATTTTTCAACCAGGTCATCTGAATGCCTTTCTCTTGTTGTGCCAGAAACTAGAACTGTTCTTGATAAGCGAGCTTTTTCGGTTGCTAAACCGAAATATTGAAATTCGCTTCCTGCATCTGTGCGTTATGCCCAGTCTCTTATGTCATTTTGTTCTCGATTTAAGACTTACCTTTTTCAGTTGGCTTATCCGCCGTAGGCTGCCTCTCTGTCTTAGTAGACTGATCTTCTGGATATTGACCTGAATGCGTCTCAGATTTGATGCGCCATCGGTTGATGCCTTTGTGCATTCGACACCGAGGCTCTAGAAGTTTCTAATTATATTAATTAATTACTTAATCTGCAGGTTTATAGCCAGGTTGTGATAGGCGATGAAGCACTGGATGTCGCGATGCGAACACTGCGGGTCGCAGCAGGCTCACGTGATACAAAAATGTCTGATCATTAAAACAAACACAGTTTCTTAAGTCGAAGGCGCAAGTGGCCAAGATAATAGTCGCATTGTTTCTATAGTGTGTGGTTTTTGATTGATTATTGGTTGCATGCGGATTTTGTTCGTGAAAGAGAAGTATTTTTATATCGAAAGAACACACGCAAAACACGCATTCACGTTACTCGCGACAGCCAATGTAATAATATATTAAAGAGCCACTGGCATTGATCATAATAAATCAGGTCATACTTAAGATTCGAATATTCATTTGCATTTTTAAAGCAGGACAGAAACTTGAAAGATTTAATCAGATAAGCACACTTAAAATGATACAATAATGTAAAATATTTTTAAAATCTAAGCTAAAAATGTAATGTTTACTAAGGATATAAGGTTGAAGCAATCGTAGGAAATAGTTTATTTATCAATATTTACCTTTTGGTATTGAGCGACTGATTAACGATTTTTATGCAGCTGTCTATGAAAGTATGGGATTTCAAATGTATGCCCCATTTTCCGTCTTCTGAATTTTTGAGTGTATTGGAAGAAGTAAGTGGTTAAGAGAGCGATTGGGTGACTAGTGCTTTTAAATCAACAGGTAAGTGTTATGCACAAGCCTGTCATAGTTTTGGAGGCCACAGCAACCATACGACGTTTTGTTCGTTAAATCTTGTATCAGTCATGCTGAACTAATAATGGCCAATTTCACATGACGCATCCTACCAGAAAATATAATAACCAACAGCTACGTTAAAGGATATTCCGAACTAAATATTGACAACTTTCTGTCCTATTTTAAAAATAATAGCAAGAAAGCATACGATCGGTTTGATTCTGGTGTTAGTAATTTGCCGAAGATAAGCAAAAATATAGTAGGCCTATATATGCATTCTTAACGGTTATCTTAAAAATAGCGTGGTTGCAAAGGGCAAAGCGAATCGGCTTTTCAACTCGGCAACCCGAGATGAAACCTCGGCCCGTCATTTTAATCCGAATAAAATCGTATTGTCGAACTGTGTTAAACTTCGGAGGCCATAATCTTCGATAGGAATGCCTCCATAAATCCAGTGCACATAAAGCTTGTTTTAATTAATTTCAAAACTTTGGTTCCATATCCCCCTTGGTCTAAAATCAGTTGAGATCTCTCTGGATTGTAACATATTCTCGTTGGTGTAGAGATTCCATGTTTATCCTTTGAAACAAGAGTTCGGCTCCAACAAAAATCTCCATCAAGTAGAATTACTTTATCACACCCGATATCGTTCACAAAAAGGCGACTGTTGATGGAATCGAAAGCCAAGTGACACGGCTGCCTTAATCGTTCCGACACACTCCAGGGTATAAAGACGTTGAGGACTTGCCCATCGCTGGACAGTTTACTAACGACCCATATTTCCAATGAAGGCATGTAATGACTAACGATTAAGTCACCCGTGGGAGACTGAATAGCATGCTTTAGCGCCCTTGGATGTCGTCTAGTTACCGGATACCACGGATGAGGGCAGCATTCGATCCATAGATCTCGAGGTGATTATGGGAGCAAATGGTTCCAGATCTTCGTAAACACGGAGAGCATTTGGACCATCAAGAAGAATGTAGATTTTGTTTTCGGCGTAAGCTACTCCATTAACCATGGGAGGAGAATAGAGAGTCTTCAACAAACAGATATTATCTGCAACATGGCCAAAAGCAAAATCTGTAACCTAATATTATTATAATGCCCATCTAAGGGGCCTTTATGTAAGACTGTAAACCTATAAGTGAACTATATGTAAACTAAGGTAATAAATTGATAATAAGGTAATTGTTTTTCCTATTGCTGCATTTCGGGTATCGTAATTGTGCTTCAGCGTATTACCTTACTAAACAAAAACCTAACACATTAATTTTTCTTTTCACGTTTTGCTTTGGTTTTTAATTACATGGATTATATTTTGTGTGCATGAGACCCCAATTTAGCTATAAATCTAATTTATATAATCATGAGGTCTTGGAGGATTTATGAAGCCTATCGAAAACGTTTTCCACATTCGCTGTTTTAGAGCTTAATGGGAGGCAATAATTTTTATTATATCCTGGGTACAATTGCGTTCTGATTCTGTTCCTGGTGCGTGTTTTCTTTAGTTCAACCCTAGTTCGAATTTTTACACAGTTCGATTTAAGCGTCGTTCACGATCCTTACACACCAAAGCTAAAAACTGTGACGAAAGGCAATTGCACCCTTAGTTTTTGGTTCGGTTCTTGAAGTGAATATGATTTCCGTTAGGGGTCGTCCATACAGGACGTCCGCAAAGCTGGAGGGAAGGAGAGGTCATGTAAATGCGGGGAATTGCGGAAAAGGGGAGAGAGGGTTATGGCGTATGCGGACGTCTGCATATAAATTTGGTATACGCGTATAGGTTTTAGTTCAACCCGTGCCTTAAACACCAACTTCAGTCAGATCGCAGACGCTCTGTACTGCATTGGTTTCGTCATTAGTAATGTTGCGTTGCAGACAGCTAAAGAAACATTTTAAGTGTTCAACTTATCTTAAGTAGCATCTGTATGGATCTGTTAGTTGGGGGTATAGAGCTTATCATACCCAGCAAACGGTTATTGCGCCTATGGCTTAGCATGATATATTGTGTCTTGCTGTATAAGGTTGTTCAAAACTGCAAAGCTGCTGAAAATCGTTTTAAATGTTGTCTGTTGCTGGTCAGTATTTACATCAGGTGAGTTATGTTTATTCAAATGCAGATTCTGAAGCGCATTTTGTCTTAACATATTATGTGGGCTATAGGCTCTTCAAAAAATTGATATCTCTTAACATACTTGTCTCTTTCAATTGAAAAAGACTTACCTCTTTCAAAAAACTTACCTCTTCCAAAAGACTTACTTCTTTCAAAAACTTGCCAATTTCAATAGGTTTGTCTTTTTCTAAACACTTGCCTCTTTCAACAGACAAATCTCTTTCACTGGCCTCGGATGGAATATGTCATTGGGCTTGGGTAATGTTTCATTGGCCTTAGCGGAGTGCGTGATTGATCTCGAAGAGAAGGCATCATTGACCTTGGGAATACGTCAATGATCTTGGGAAAATGCGTCATTGATCTATGGTTGAATCTGTCATTGGCCTTGAATGAGTGCGTCATTGTCCTTGGGGGAATGCGTCAATGGCCTTGCGGAATGCATCACTGACCTTGGGGAATAAGTAATTGCTCTTGAGAAATAACATGACCCGTAGATGACCCTTGTCGTACAATCAGCAATGTCTACATGTTAAATTTGTTGTCAGGTACAACAGGGCTTATACTAACTAATCCTCAGAACGCAGCCGCTGCTACAGGAGGGTATGCCATCTTCATTTGTTCATCGGATATCTCATATCCATCCTGGAGATTCGACAACCTTAACATCGTCATGTCCAACTGCGTTGTTCACGCAGATTATGCTGCAGACCGTAGCACCAAAGTAACAACGCCGAATACCTGCAACCTCATCGTGTTGAATGCTTCGCTTCCGAGGGCTGGCAACTACTCTTGCTTCATAACAGGCGTGAATGATGAAAATTCGCCATTCTGACCGTACTTGGTAATTGTAATTGTAACCGTAATCGCGAGATTTCTACAGAGCCCAAAGAAAGCTAAATCTTGAGAACCAGCCTTAACCACAGGCACTCAGTCAAACAAAATCGATTCTCCTAATCTTAGTTATAAATCTCCGGATTTCTTCTGCGCCCAAAAACCCCAAATGGTGGGACCTTGGGAACTAGCTGATACAATTAGCTTATTAAAAAATAAAATCGGTGAGGTAGGTATGGTCAGGTTCGGTTCCAAGTCCAGATCAAAAGTTAGGCAGATGAACAGCCAGAAACGGTTACGGTGGATGGCAAACAGCAAGGTTTTTGAGGACTACTATGCTGGAAGAGATCATACACTGTAGACCTGAGTAGGCACACATGTATAATGCGTAGGTTTTATGTTTCTAAGATAGGCCTACATGCAGTCGACGGGGTCGGTCGGACAATCGTTTAAGGCAGACTAAGCTAAAAGTTCGTCGAGGCGAACATTCTTGTCCTCTATAGAGTAGCTCTGCCGTAGAGTAATCATTCGTCGAAACATTCGCGTGTGAAAGACACTCATATATTCAGAAGGACAATAAAACTAATGAGAAAGCCTTTTGACAGACCTGTAGATGGCTATGTTTCAGCACGCTTGTAAATTTTTAAAAGGCGCTATATTAATAAACAGATACCTAACTACATACATACACTTGAAATTTTCGATTTCACGATTATTTAGCATACATCTATGACGTCAGCCTTGGTGACGTCGTAGGCCTATATCTGCCTAAATATAGCAGATAATTATAATAATAATAACTTCATTGGTAATAATAATAATAATACTACTACTAATAATAATAACTTTGGAGTCTGCCACGAGTCGGATAATAATAATAATAATAATAATAATAATAATAATAATAATTATTATTATTATTATTATTATTCTGTTGGAAGGCTCCTGTCCAAGCACAGTCACTCCCATTCTTTTTGGTGGTACTTTAATGGCCTTAAGGAAGAAGTCAGGTGGGCTTCGCCCCATTGCCATAGGATATGTTTGGCGCCGCCTGGCCTCTAAATGCGCTAATTCTTTTGCTTTGAACAACCTGTCCGGTTACTTCTCTCCTCTGCAACTCGGGGTTGGCACTCCTGGCGGCTGCGAAGCGGCGGTTCATGCCACTCGTCGATTTCTTGCTTGCTTGCCACAAGACTCGGTGCTAGTGAAGCTTGACTTTAGCAACGCATTTAACAGTCTTAATCGTGGACCTATGCTGGAAGCGGTGGCAAATCTGGTCCCTCAACTATACCCGTACTGCGATCTTGCTTATGGAACACCTTCAGTTTTAAAATTTGGCGACTTTTCCATCTTATCACAAACTGGCCCTCAGCAGGGGAACCTTTGGGTCCTCTCCTCTTTTGTCTGCCTCTGCAACCGCTGCTTTCACGTCTGTCCTCTTCCCTGGTACTGGGTTATCTTGATGACCTCACGCAGCCACAAATGCAGGGACAGCGGCAGAGTTGGCTGCTCAGAGGAAGATCACCAAATATACCGATTTATCGGCTTCTTATCAATTCATCCCTTTGGCCTTCGAGACCGTTGGCCCGATAAATTTACAGGGCCTGGAGTTCTTATCTAATCCTGGCTTTGAATGAGGACCCTGCTTTCCACGGGTTTAGGAGCATGGCTTTCGAGGAGATGACTCTGCTGGGTGCGCCGTTGATGCCAGGTCCAGCTGTCGACAGAGCAATTGGAATGAAGGCTGAGATCTTGAGAGAGCGATTACAAGATTATCTCTGCTTCACGCACATGTCGCTCTGGTTCTGCTGCGGAACAGTTTAAGTGTTCCAAAGCTGCTATACGTTTTGCGTACATCCGTTTGTGCTGAGTCCCCGGAGCTCTCGGGAAAGGCGATTCCAGCTATTGGGTCCAACATAGGCAAAGCTTCTAGACTGCGCTGTAGCAGTGCGCATACGAGGGACAGTCAGAAGTCCAAGGGAGGCCGACCGGAGAGTGCTACGGCCTGGAACCAAGGAGACTGAAATGCAGAAGTCCCTAAGATATGATGGAGCAGAGCCAACGAGACAATTACGCATAAGCGTTAGGATCTTGAACTGGATACGCTGCTGAATGGGAAGCCAGTGTAGAGTGTCCCGTATAAAGGAAGTTATATGGCCATACTTGGGACGCCTCCAATAAGACGGGCAGAAGCAGTGAAAACAGATTGAAGCTTGGAAATATTGGCAAGTCAGAGTCCAGGAAAGATAGCGTTACCAAAGTCTACCCTGGTGCAGATAAGGGCATGAATTAGAGTAGTAACGGCATGAAAGGAGAGGGAGCGGCGGATGGTACGAAGCTGACGAAGGTGGTAAAAGCATGAGCGGGAGACACTGTTAACATGATCGGTCAAGGAGAGTTCCCGGTCCAGAACAACCCCAAGATCACGAACTTTGGAACAGAATAGAATGTCCGGAAACCTCTGGCGTAAGGATGATGAATCAATCTTTGCCAGCTGAGCACGACCACCAAGCCAGATGAACTGGGTCTTAGCAGAGTTCAGTCGGAGGCGATTAGAGGACATCCAGAGACCAAGGGCAGATGTTGCGTCAAGAATACTCTCAACCAGAGAGGAAGCCGCTTCCGCTGGGCCATGAACGAAGGCCTGAGTGTCGTCTGCATACTGATGGACAGCAACACCCATGGGAAGAAGAACCCGTGCCAGGTCGGCAGTGTAAAGAATGTAGAGGAGAGGGGCCAGAACAGAACCCTGAGGAAGGCCAAAAGGTATAAGGGACCAGGTGGAACGTGTAGGCCCAAAGATAACAGAAAGAGAGATGGTCTGTCAAATATTTTAAACGTGGACCTTGGTGATGACCATTGGCAACAGGCTTCGTTGCCAGTGAGAGATGGTGGTCTGGGAATTCGCTGTGCATCTACGCTGGCATTATCCACCTTTCTGGCTTCTGCTGCGAGTACCAGCGAACTTCAGGCTTGCATTCTGCCACCGGAGTCGGCTGAGATGCCGTACGAACGCGTGAGCTTAGCACTCACCGCATGGATGGCCCTAACAGGTGCGGAGCCACCAACGGGAGCAGCATCACGCCGCCAAAAAGACTGGGATACTCGTTGGATAAGCAAGGTCTGCACGGATCAGCTAGAGTCCGTTAGCAGTCCGTGCGATCGCGCTCGCCTCCTTGCCTCACGAGCACCACATTCCGGTGATTGGCTATTGGCTCCTCATGTATCTGCTTTGGGACTGCGTCTCTCAGACGAGGAGGTATGGTTGGCAATTGGGGTGAGACTGGGCACAACACTTTGCGAACCGCATTTATGCCACCACTGCGGGGGAAAGGTCGACGTCAGCGGACTACACGGCCTGGTTTGCAGAGCAGGAGGCGGAAAACAACAGCGGCACAGTATGCTGAACGACGTCATTTGGAGAGCGATGAACAGAGCCAAAATTCCTGCACAGAAAGAACCTCTTGGCCTATCGCGGGAAGACGGAAGACGCCCTGACGGTGTGACGCTCATCCCTTGGTCCCGTGGTCGGTGCCTAGCATAGGACGTCACAGTACCGGACACCTATGCAACGTCCCATCTACCTTACACATCGGTCAGAGCAGGTGAAGCTGCCGACCGCGCAGCCTCGTCCAAAAGGATGAAGTACGCCACCATCACTCGCTCTCATGCCTTTGTGGCGGTGGCTTTGAAGAGCAGCCGAGCCTGGAGAAAGGAAGGACTGGAGTTTATCACAGAATTGGGAAGTCGGACAACAGATGCAACCCATGATCCTGTGGAGACCTCGTTCTTGTTTCAGAAGATTTCGGTGGCTGTTCAACGAGGGAATGCCATCTGCCTTTCCGGAACATTGCCATCATGCTCTGAACCCTCTGGCGATGGCGATTATTAACTGAATTTAATTTATTTTAATAAAACTGTAATAATAATAATAATAATAATAATAATAATAATAATAATAATAATAATAATAATAATAATAATAATAACAATAGATTTGTTTCATAACTGAAGTGACGTAACAATAGACTTGTATCCGTTTCATAATTCAAACGAATTAGCAATAGATTTGTTTGATAATTGAATGTAATAATAGGCTTGTATCCACCTCACTGGTTCCTAAGGAACGTTTGTCATTTCTGACGCGTGGCCTTTAAACGTTGCAGCCTATAGAATACATTGTACTGGTCACATAGTAAATATATACGATGCAGGAAATAAACTTATTAACATGAATTTCTTCTTTCTGTTACATAATTACACTTAATTTGCATGTTTTAACATGTTGCTAGCGCCCTACTAAAGTGTACGTTGCAGATAAAGGGGCATGCATTTCGACACCTGTCATCCAGTACTTTCCTTGCAAACCCGATTGGCTGGGTTTTGACGGATTTGTGCAATATCGACAGACAGCATACACATTGAGTGAATGTTGTCCCAGCGTTTTGCTGGGTGCGATATACGAACATATAGGTCTAAGCCTACTATGAGACAGTGCATAGAACAGCAGCAGTACACACTGTATGTTGTATATGTTCATATTGGGCACAACGGCGAGCTGCTCCCTGCGAAGATAAGTACCCTATACTGGGCAATCAAGTATTCATAGCCCCGATGTATATCCAGCCTTTAACTTTAGTATGCACGACAAAATTTGATTTTTCATTCGTTATGTACTGTCTTTTTACGTCTTAGATAGAACTTCTCGTAATAATGGAACATGTACAGTGCAGTAAAAACTATTGAAACAATTGCACTGTTACCGACGGCGTTCCACTTTCGGAAGCTACCGCGGGCTGTCAACCTGGAGGACAGAACTACGAACTTGCCAAGTGTGTGTAATGGGTTCGAACCCTGATTGGTCGAACTTGCAGTTCGACTTCCAACAGCGCCTTACTACTATCCCATAATAAATGGAATCGTCTATCACAAAAGGCCAGACTTGTGGAAGGAATGAGGTTCAGTTTTATCTCAGGGATATGTTGTACAAACAGCAACATAAAGTTGAGTATCATCAGCATGTTGCTGGACCATTGTGTTAGGCATGCGTGCAATTTTTCAAATAGGCGAAATTATAATTGAAAAGAGGGCCAAGGACAGAACCCTGAGATACACCTGAACGACAGGCAATAGGATCAGAGCGAGATGAGTTTATTGCCACTCGTTGAGAACGGTCATTGAGATGAGAAGATATCCCGTGAAGAGAGGAGCCAGTAATTCCAAAAAATGTATAGAATCGAGACATATCAAATGCAGCACTCAAGAAGAGATGCTTTGCTAGAATCCATTGAATTAAATAGAATGTTAACTGTGCCTGTAAATGCAGTCTCGTTTAAATGGTGTTAACGATAAGCCAGTTGACTGAAAAGGACTAAAATTCTGAGGTTTTATATGCCTCTGAAGACGTACGAGAAATAGGCGTTCAAGCACTTTAGAGATATTATTCAGATTGGAAATAGGTCAATAAGTTATCAAGATCAGGTTTTTAGTAGAGATGTCACAAGAGCAGTTTAGTAGCAGGTGGAAAACAGCCTTCGCAAAAGGAGAGATTAGCTGACTCCTGTCAGCGTGGGCGGTGGCGAAGAGCTGCATGCTTTCTGCCGGAGTCGGCGACCGAGTGTTGACGAAGTGGGACCTGTATCATTAAGATTCGCCGATTTAAAGAAAAAATGCGATTTTGAGAACTTTTTGGTAGATACATTGTAGCGGTTACTTCATTTTATAACTTAAATCTCTTTATCTATATTAATTGATTACTTATTTAAGTTTGATGTCTAGGGATCACTATATAATTACTTGAGTCCGCTACGTGATACAGGCATTGATCATATGCTGTTGTTCACCTTACTCAAGTATTGACTGTTATCGTTAGTTTATAAACAGATTATGAATAGTTCATGGCTCGTTAAATGTCTAGTTTAAAAGTTTTATTAAAGATAAAACGATGTATTATATCCAAAAGTCCATTTACATTTATGCAATGATAGAATCTAACTAGCTTACTTAGAAGGCCAGCAATTATTTATGCTAAAGGTAATATATAATTTAACTTCCTCAAGATGAGCTTCTTCATAACAGATTCTCCAAAGTCCTTCAGCAGAAGTAAGGATCTATTTCCATCTTTCGTGTGGCAGTGCGATTTTCCCCAGAGTCCTTCAACGTAAAGAGGCAATATGGCGACTCCTCTATAACACGCAGGGTTACTACTTGGTAGACAAGCAGTCGCTGTTCTTTCGATGATTTGTTGATCGAAAGTCCCTTCAATCGACGACCTAACTTGATGATGAGTTAGTCCAAAGTTTCACGAACAAAGACACAGTCGAATACGATGTTCTAAGTTCCTTCGATTAGCTAACACTCGCTACTAAACCACATCGTCCGATTTAGCTTCAAGTTCGAAAACACTTCGAACGGTAAGTCTTTTAAGACTGCACATTGCAGCTAAGACTTCGATTCTACAAAACCCGGCCAACACAGACCTACCAGTACAGCAGAAGGAACTGTGCGGCAATTTGTGCACTGCGTTTGTGTCTTTGGTGACAATATCGCCATCTAGGCAGTTCATCATAGCAGCAGTCAGATAAAACAGCCTACTTGCGAACGGAATTGCACAAGTTTTCAACCATTGTCGAGAGGTAAGACAGGTTTGAAATCTATCGTTAATTAGCCATGATAGGGAGATCATGGCCAAGACGTTTGAGAGACGGAAGCACAGTGTCCCGTTTGTTGGAGCTAGGAAGTTTACCCTCAGCCATAGAAGTGGAACATAAATACAGAAATAGTAGCAAATCATCAATAAATTCCTTAATAAGGAAAAAGGCGGTAATGTATCAAGTTCGCAGGACCTGGCAGGCTATTCCATTAGCTGGCGCCGAAGGTCTTCAGTAGAAAAAGGTTGCCAACCCGACAGCCGGCAGTCCTTCGGAGGCAAAGATGAGGGTGAAGATCCTTGAGTAGAGCGGCGTACCAAAGCAACTTTATCACGCATGTAATCCGAGTAGTCAATGGCGGAGAATGGTGGCTCAGTGGGCAGCCCAGGAGTAGAGGACCGACCGAGGATGCGAGAGAGCGAGGACCATAAGCGACGCGGATTTCCACTCTACCGCTCGATCATCGATTCCCAATAACGCATCTCCCTGGTATGAAATTCGGCATGCATCCTTCACAGTTGGTAAATCCAGACAGTGCGGTCTTCATTAATCCACGTATGTCGAAAACGCCGCTCAAGTCGTCTAACATTTCAACGAAGGGCCCAGCATTCATGGTCGAACCACGGAGCAAGCGGCCTTCGACGAACCCTCACAGACCGAAGCGGGAGTAGGTTGTCTAATAAGTCGCGTGTCGTGTGTTCATAGATGGCACAGAGCTCTATGTGGAACAGCCAGCTCAGTCTGAGAGGTCCCGCAGAGGGGACCATTCTGAAGTGCAGTTCGGAAGGCAGCCCGGTCCACGTTTCTCCAGCCACGCAGGCGTCGTACAGCATACACGTAGATGGGCTGAGTGTGAAAATAAGGAAGTGTGAACCGTATGAGACTATGGTCTGAGAGCAAAGGAGGTTCGATAACCACATACGAGATGACAGCATCCAACCAGCCTCCAAGAAAGAGTAGGCCTATGCGTGGGCTTGGCAATTTGTTGCAGAAGTCCGAATTGCTTGATAAGATCACTAAAATTGGCAGTTTCTGAGGAGTCAGAATTTTCTAGATGTATATTTAGATCCCAAGTGATAATCAATTGCGAACTGTAAGTAGCCAAAACTTCTAGGAGATGAGAGTTCAGTAAGAAAAACCGGTGAAGAGAGAGGGGAAGATAAAGGGTGATGGATGGAGAGAAGCCTGATAGGAAGTAGCACGCACAGGAGAGGCACGTGGCCTCGAATATAGTCGGTGAATCGGAAGGGGAGTAGTTCTAGTGGGAACTGAGGCCCCCTGGTAGAACACTATACCGCCGTAGTTTTGAGTCGATGTGCCTAGATGGAGGCTTGAGGGACGGGTGAGTGAAGAGGTAACCTGGAGGAGCAGCACGACGTATTGGAACGCCTTAAGAGGAATGCCTGATTCAGTGATCACAAATATGTCCAATTCGTATAATAATATGGTGTTGGCAACGTCCATGCATTTATTTCCCACAGAACGCACATTCCAAACTGCAAGTTTAGATCCAATTGCTTCGTTAATCCTGCCCTCAGAAGAAAGAGATAGAGCAGACGAGGAGGAAGGAGAGGGGAGGAGGAACATGAAGAGGAAGAGGAAGAGGAGGAGGACAGAGAGCATGTAGACGATATGCACGCCGCTATCTGCCGAGTCGGTCGCCAAGGTGTAGAGCGAAAAGCCGCTTTCATGGCCCACATCGCGACTGATAGTAAGAGTGATAGTGTCGGCAGGCTTGTAAAATCAGTTGAAGTGCACACGCGAATAGAGGGAGTGTCCGCCGCTAGTTCTATGTGTAACAAAATTCGACCAGTGCTGTCCAAACCGTGAAGAATAAACACATAAGACGAAAACGAGATGACGATCGAAAAGTACACAAATCGGGATATCTAATCCAAGAAAAATTCCGTAAGGTAGAAAATCCACAAAACTGATATAATCAAAACTCGAACTAGGTCGGCTGTCACACGCCGAAGCGCACGCATTAATCGCAATGCAATCTAAGTAAGTAAGTAAGTAAGTAAGTAAGTAAGTAAGTAAGTAATGCATTTGTCAACACGCCCTCTGTCCATCGACTGAGCGGGGAATCGTAGGGTGGGGGGAAACTAATCACATTCCAATACGCATGAAAACCATGCCGGAATCGATAAATCTCCGAAACGCAGACTCGGTCGGAGGAGAAATCCGAGAAAATAAAAGGATACCAAGCGTATGGCCCATATCATGAGTTGGTGAGATGTGCTTGGTAAGATCGAAGCCAGAATGGGGGTCCTGAATCTTTGTGAAGCTCAGTCCAAAGCATTGGATCATGTGTGTAATAAAGTCGCCGGTTGGCCTACTGCGAGCTCAGAAGGGGAAGAGATTGGGAATTCAAGCAACGATTAGAATTCTAAGAAAAAGTACGAAAGTTGTCAGCAGCAGCAACATACAGTAATCGATTCACTGTCGTATCGCATTGTGATTAATAAAAGTTGCCGATAAAGTTGTTTAAATTAAACTTTAAATAAACACAGAGTACGGCAAGTATTGATAAAGACGAGGCAACCGTTATTCAAAAGTTCTTGGTGGTTCTCAATCAAATTTGCTGGCCCCCTGTTTTCGTTGTAATCCTTGTTATGGCCTAGTTTAATCCCCATAACCCCATTTAATGTCGACTGACTACCTAAGCTAGCCATATTCAACAATAAACAATTACACTATATGCTGGCATGCTTAATCTACTAAAATTTTCACACGCCAACAGTCAGTAATAAAACTATTAAGATACAGCAAAGTTTGTACCTGTAAACCGTATTGATTAAATTGTATATATAATATAATCAATAATCAATATATATATGTACAAGTACAAATTTTGTTGTATCTTACATAGTTTGTACCTGTACAACCGTATTGATTATATATACATACACACATATATAATCAATACGGTTGTACAGGTGTATATATATATACAGGTACAAACTTTGTTGTGTCTTACAAAGTTTGTACCTGTACAACCGTATTGATTATATATACACACACACACACACACACACACACACACACACGCACACACACACACACATATATATATAATGTACCGGTACAAACTTTGTAAGATACAACAACCTCTCTCTTCTAATCTCCCTAATCTCTCTATTTCCGCTCCAATTTCAGATATCATCCAACGTGGCCGTCTGACTATCTGCCTCCCTGACTCTTTGTATGTTGACCTGGAACCAAACCCTACCTGTCAATCGATTTTATTTTACTGAGCGCTTGGGAATTTTAGCTGATTCCCGCGATTTACCTTTAGTTGGACGCTTCAGAAATCTCAAGATACGATTACGATTCTGTCAGCTAGATAACGCTCATGTTTGGTGCGGTATCGTTTTAAAGTCTGTGGTGTCGCTGTGGAAGATCGTTGGCGCCAACTCTCTCGTTTTAACCAAAGATGTTAATAAGGGAATGGTTTTAGCACAATGGTGCAAATGTCATATTTTGCTCACTTATGCTAGGTGGGAATAGTGGTTGATGATTTTTCCTGTCAGCAGTTTGGCATTCTTATAGTGTCGTGGTCCAATGTGCCGTTAGCATGTGGGCGCGGCTGAATGGGCGTGGCTTCAGCCCATGGACATATGCTGCAGCCCTGGCCGTGTCAGCTCAGCGGTGTCCGAGTTTATGCAGTAGGATGCACTGCACTTCGGTCGGCGGCAGACTAGCGTTCGCTGTACTGACCGCTGCTGCTGCTTCATGAGAGGCCTACCTTGCATTATGGACAAACTGGAAACGCGCAAAATCCGTATTCAAACGTATGAAAGGCTCAGAGAAGGACATGATACCTAGTTACTTGGATGAGTTCATGTGGCGCGAGCGTTATGGACAAACTTTTCAGTTATCGTACCTGAACATCTTGCTGCATATATCCGAACGCTACCCGTGCTAATTTCTGTTTTTGAACATTTACACTTGGATTATTTTAAATTTTGTCATTCACTATCTGGAAAGTATTAAAATTCTGAACAGGTATGTGATCAATCATTGAGCTGCACATCCTGTTGAATAAACCCCTTACAGCCGGATGCGCAGGCCCTGCAGTCACGCGCACATTCTAATGGAAACATTGGACCACGATAATATAAGAATGCCAGCAGTATTTCTGCGCTGTCTGCTAACAAAAAAGTTGTTTGTGTATTTATTTGTAAATTTAATTTTCAGTTGTTAGAGACTCGACAGGTATGTGTTTGTGGTATTTAGCGATCTTATGGGTGCGTAATAAACCCATTATTGAAGATATTATGATTTAATTGCGAGTTTACGTCTACGACAAATTTTAAAATCACAACATAGATTAATTGAGCACAAAATTGTGCAGAAATTGTTGCCAGATAGAGCCAAACAGAATTTTTTTAATATTTTCATAACTGAAAGAGATACAATTTTTTAGTATTTAGAACGTTGTCATAAAAACTGAAGAAAATTACAGGAAAAGCCTAAAAGTAAAACACACTGAACTTTTGATATCTCTGTTGTTTTTTGACATGTAGGCATAAGGTAAACACCATTCTTTAGCATCTTATCTCCTCTTCCCATTCATCTGTCAAGTTTTTGAGGAAAATTTTTGTTGGGTATCCAAGTTGCCTCCAACTGTACCCGAACAAATTTGCTATATGTTTATCTTCTAGACTGTCGACATACAAATTTTAAGTGACAACATATGGTAACTGAGCACAAGAAATGTCCAGAAATTGTTGCCAGATAGAATCCCTAGCATAGGTTTTGTGTGTCTTGGGGAGGAAATTGCATGATTATACATTTAATTACACATGCAATTACTTTACTAATCATTTACTATATTTAAAAATTGTGTATGTATGTGCAGCTCGCTCGATATCAGGGGCCTGAAACAGCCGCTATTTTTTCTTGGGTGCAAAACTGGATACAAAACGACCATGAAGTCAGATCCAAAAGTTAAATGCAGCCTTATTATGCCATCTGCCAAGAACTGTGGAATGAGTCTATACCATGTGCCGACAGGCATTTCAGTGCAAGGATCAGGTTTGTGAGTTTCACTTCCTACCACAGCATGTTATTCGTGTATATAAATTTACTGTGAGAAATGTTGCCATCATTCTGCCACATACATAGCCTTGGCTACATGGGGATGCAGTGCCATGTGTTTTTTCAAATCTTCCAAGCTACTTAAGCCAGGAAGGGAGGCCACCACAACGAAGAGTTATCAAACATGGGACACAAACACAGTCACACACCAAAGAAGATATCAACACGAATAGTATTATAGAATCACATGTGGAAGAAGCTGGAAATGCCAACAGCATTGCAAAATCACAAAATGAAGTGGCTTGGAAACACTGACATCATTGCTGATAACTACTATGGAACTCATTCTGGTGTAGGTAAAAAATAACCTTTAATGACTTCCTCAGTTTTCACCTTTACGTTACAGCACCTGATTGGGCCATAGAGCTAACAAGTCTGCAATTTGCTTTGGGAAAATTATTCTGAAAGACAACTGCTTACAGCAGACTGTGTGTATGTCTGTTTCAGCTGAAGAGCTATTCACTATTTTCGGTAGATACAGAAAGCTGCCCCTAGAAAATAGGCTGCACAGCGGGGTTGAGCATGTCCCTGGAATGAATGAGTGTTATGGTGCGACAAGTAGTGGTAGGGAGTACCTGAATAATGCTATGCATCGAAGTTCCCATTAATGGTATGCATTTGTAATTCTTATTGACATGTGGCATTGACTTATGTGTTCAACTGCCAGTTTTTTAGAGAGCAGGCTTTCATGGCTGGATGCCTGGGAGACGTACGGTATGTCTCATGTCCGGATAGTGATAGGAAGAGTCTGTCACTTTCGGCATTCCAGGGACTACGTGTAACTCTTCTGTCAATGATCCAGCTGTCACCAGTACCTCCTCAAGTCAGCAGATGCTGCTTCTATGTAGGTCTTAACTTTACTCTTCAGTCGAGATCCTCTGCAGTTAAGTTCAAAGTACTTTTAATTTGTCATTATGTGCAAAATGGGACAGCCATAAATAGTGAAAATGATAGCTTCATGCATTGTTCAAACTGTGGATAAAAGCACAAAACTTTTTTTACTTCAAGAAAAATTTATTTTAAGACTTTTTTGAGCCAGAGGCATGACTTAATTCGAACTGGAAGATAATAAATTATATGATTGAAAATGTTTCACAAAATCGTGGTCATTTGACTATTAGCTCAACCATTTGGGCAAATTTATTGGGCTATAAACAGTAGTGTTTGGGCTGTGGCTATAATTTTCTGTCCGCCATTCTGTTATGGGAGTTTGAAAATTATGCATTTATAGGTTTTGTTGCAAATAAATTGCGCAAGAGTTTTTTTAAAATCGGATTTACTGAAAAAGCCATACTATATCTGTCCGGTAGGTTAGAATTCAAGTACATGTCGGAAACACGGTTGTGGCGAAGCGTTGCTTGTTAGTGAATCCAACAGTGCCGGCTAGCAAACTACATTTGCCCTTAAATTGGGCGGAGTGTGTGTTGTGCCAGAACAAGACTCGCGAGAAACTGCAGTGTCCGGCTAATTCACTTGGTTTGGACAAAAGCGCTGGATATGAGTCCTTAGCTAGAATATTGCCAGACTTTGATAGCCTTGGAGCACTACCACCTCCCTCGATTTGTTACACTTAGATGCATGTGGAGGTTTGCTGGAAGCTTTCCAACTAAATGAAGCCAAATGGCATAAATCATGTCGTTCAAAATTTAGTACAAGGGAATTAAAACGTAATTCTGCCAGTGTTGCAGAATCGTCTGCTAATAGTTCATTGGCAAATGGTGCAAATGTTGTTTCAGAGCAGTTGGGCGATGATATGAATAACAGGCAAGCATTCAGAAATCCTTTGTCGGAGATGTTGCTCACCTTGCCAGAACCATGGAAGATTTTGGTTATCCTTTTCAGGATGAGCATGACATTACTGCATTGCACAGTAGGAATATTATAACAACTGAGTCATCTGATGCTGTTTGGAAAGTACTTTAGATTGGTCTTTGTCAGTGCCGCGACTTTGTTACAACATGGCTAATGAGTAACTCTGTTTCCCTGTTTGCTGTGCTGAAACGCAATAAGCTGTGCATCTTTGCAGCTGCAAAGCCCACCACAGCTTCATAGATGAAGAATGAGGTCACTGCTTCAAGGAATGATTCTGTGCTGTTCTCCAGGCTGTACATAGCTTGCCAAATTTGTGACTTAGATGAATTTTTCCGGCATGAAAACCAAGTTTTCCCCCCATCATTATCAGATGCAAGAAGTCTTCATCTGTGGTCCAAATCTGATCTGTTGTCATGTCTTCATAACCTGTGCCAACCAGTGCTGACTGCACCGTGTGTCGTTGGTTTGGTTGTTGATCGTGCAGCTATTGTAAATATGCGGAAATCTAAGTCTGTCACCACAATTGCAGATTATGATGACAGAGTCTTTATTCCATATATTAAGTCGCAGCTTGCCTTTGGGAAGCGCATTGACATTGTATGGGACCGTTATGAAAGTACATGCTTAACTTGTGCCAAACGTAGTTCTGGTATACAGCGCCAGATTATTGAATCAGGCCCAATTTACATAACTGGCCTGACTTCCTAACCAGTGATCACAATAAGACACCATTGTTTACTTTTCTAGCCAACAAATTCTCTGATGTGTCGACAGGTGTAGGTAAACATAATGCAGTTACATTAGATACAGCTGTTGTAAGTACAATACCAGACCATGATACTGCTCAACTGAATCCATGTAGACATGAAGAGGCAGAGAGTCGAATGTTTTTGCATGCCACTGACTTGGTTCATGCTGGGCATCAGAAAATCCCGATTAAGACCATTGATGCTGATGTCGTTGTCCTGGCTGTTGCCTTTCAGCAGAAAATAGCTTGTCATGAATTGTGGGTGGTATTTGGGACAGGACATCGTTCATCATCAATGAATTCCTGCTCATGAGTTAGTATGCATTTTGGGTCCAGAGCGATCCTGTGCACAGCCTGTGTTTCATGCGTTCACTGGCTGCAACACTTCATCAGCATTTGTTGGCCGGGGCAAAGACTTGTTGGGAAACTTGGAACAAATATCCTGCAGTTACAGCAGTCTTCAATGAATTGAGTCATTTGCCTTGCGCAATTTCCGAAACCTGCTTAATCATACTGGAACACTTTATCATTTGTTTACATGATCCATCGAGTCATTGCAACTGCGTGGATTCAGCTTGTAGAAAAGGTAGAACCATTGAAAACATTCCACCAACACAACTTGCACTTGTGCAACACGTTAAAAGCACGATGTATCAGGCTGAATACGTTTGGAGTCAGGCATTAATCGCACAGCCTGTGTTACCAGATCCTGCCGATTATGGATGGTTGTTAGCTGATAATATATGGCAACCACTATGGATGACTCTGCCACGAAACATTCCAGGTGTTTCAAAGACAACTTAATGTGTGCAGCACTTTATGCATGCGATGCCGAGTGCAGTCAATGAAACTACATATTTTATACCCTTAATATATGTGTGTTTGAGATGATATTAAAGGTAGTGACTTCTTCATAGTAATTGATTACATTACAGGTCATTAATAACTGAAAAAGAAAAGGAGACAATTTCTCTGTACCATACATAATGAGCATAATTGCTGGTCATTATAACTGCCAATGTAACTGTTAAAGTTTTTTATTTCTGTTGAGTCAGGGCTAGTCAAGTCAGTTCCCCAAGTGGTAGTAAAATGTTGTGTTCTATTACTGCTGTGCTTCTAAAATCACAAAAATATAAAAAATATATTTAAGGTCAAAAATTAAAAAAACACTAAAAACCTGTAACTCTGCCACAGCTATAGTTGCTGTGCGAGTCCCGTAATACCAAAAGAGGAGGGCAGGTTTCAGTGTTTCAGGTTGTTTTTCTGCTCATTCTTTAAATATTTCTAGCATTTATGTTTTGCAGTTGTGTACTTTGACCTTATTTTAAAGGGTGATGGCGCCATATAAATCGCTGCATCCCTTTAAATTTGGATTCAGTATGTATTCTTTGGTGTATGTGCCAAGCTATAATCTCCTGTGATCATTATATATGCCTGAAGTTCACATTTGTTTATACATTGCAGTTGTGTACTTTGACCTTATTTTAAAGTGTGGTGGCGCCATATAAATCGCTGCATCCCTTTAAATTTGGATTATGCATATTATTTTCAGTATATGTGCCAAGTTTCGTGCTTTTATCCACTTGTTGAACAATTCACTGTTTTTTTTAACCTTAGCCACCTCACTAAAAGTTTAAAATAATAGGCTGATAGATCACACACCAAGCACAATATATTTACCTTTACACCACCAAAATGTTGTGCAGTAACCGTTACCTGTGCATTTAAATTGATGAAACACTAAGTTTCCTAAGCATAAGCTCGAGACTTCTACAGTGCCCAATGAAAGCTATGTTGCAGGAATCAGCTTATTCACAGGCGCTCAGTCAAAAAAAATCGATGGGCAAGATGGGTTCGGTTTCAGATCAAGATCCAAGTGTCATTCTGGCGGGTCGTCAGATGGCTATGGTGGGTGGTGTTTGGAATTGGATCTGCAGGATAGATAAAGGGAAGATGAGGAATCAGGATATGCAGAAGAGGAGTATTTTCGGTTTTGAGTGGAAGACCTGTTTCTGTGTATCTTCCAATTTTTACACGTTGCGGTAGTGAATTCTTGTCTGTGACAGTTGCTTTATGATAATATTTATGTATGTTTCTTTTTAAACACTTCTTTAGGTTGATACACCAGGTGTGGATGTGAGGACCGCCCAACAGCCAGCGTGTTTATGCAGTTGCCTGCTGTCATTTTACAGTCTTTTTGCTATTACCACATCATCGCATGAGCTGCTATTCCAACCAACAACAGCATCAGGCAATGCTCCATGTTCCACCAGTCAAAGCTACAAAACGTGAAGCAGCTGTTGAGAATGCTACTGAACGCATTGATAGCATTGGAGCCCTCATTAATGATGACAACTGTGTGGATTCCGTGGATGTACCATCTCTGGCTGCCCTCTCAGCTACCATAATAGAATTGTGTTTTATGTTTCAAGGTTGTTAATAAATACTTCCAAAAAATTATGCTATGCTCCAGGTCCATTCTAGTCATTTCAGGTGATCATAACCAACTCCCACAAGCCTTGATACTCAACATTAAACTGCAGTGGCCTTCAGAAGCTCTGTTTTTTGCATTTAGAGAAGTTGAGTATTACATCGGTTCTCACCTGGCCATTTTTTTGGATCCTGAGGCTTTTACAGAACTGCTAGAGCAGACACTGCCTGCTTTTATACCATTGCATTTGAAACTGTGTGACCTGTAGTCGAGCTCTGTCTGTGCAGAAATTGCCATATTTTATCTTGTCACTTGTTTACACTGGCATGTTAAGGAAATGAATCAAACTGCACAATCATCACAGTTCATTAGGCAACAAAGGATGAATGCAAAACTACATTGAGATTTTGCATGTGACATCTTATTAATCTTATAACTTACTGCCATTATAATGTCACACTGGGCATCAGTCGATTGCTCTATAAAACAGGTCTACAATGTGGTCAGTTCCAAGGGTCAGTTCAACGAAACAGAAAGGCAACTTAAGGATGATAAGCATGCTGAAAAAATCTTTTCTTTCCAGTCTTTGCCCCTTTTCGTTCTTGACTTGTCTTTACTATTGTTTTGTATTATTTTATATATGTCTTGGTCATTGATTGTAAGAACTGGCTGGGTAGTACTATGATTGGTTACAGTATATTTGTGATTGCTGTTTAAAAGCTTCTTCATTTGACAAATCATTTATTCAGAATTTGAAGGACATCACTTATATTCTGTTGATCATAGATTTGAACCAATAGAAATCATCTATCTTATCTTTCCATAATACATATCTGTAGTCCATAAGGATGAAGGGATGTGCTGCAACTGTTCTGTAGACAACTGTTTGGAAATCCCACAGTACCAGTGGCACATGCTAATGTTGTTCATGCAACAACATTGACTTTTACTTGCCGGGCATGTATGATTCCACTACTGGACTGTTTCTCAAGTGCCTTTACAATACAGAAGAATTTGAATTCTGTGATTTCTATGGAGATGCAAGAAGACAGGATTGTCGATGTTAGTATTCATGTTGCTGTTTGTAATGAACTGAACTATAAAATGAATAGATTGGAATACACGATCTATGGGAAGATCAGGTAGCGAGGGAGAGGACTGGTCACTTGTCCTTGTGTGTTGAGAGTTTGAAAGTGAAGTCTGTAAACTTCTTACCCATTTACCCATGGCTTCTTCTCAGGACTGAACTTTATATTCTTCTTGTAATGATATGGTGAAGCAAAGCATGTGTTGTATTGTGACGTATTTCTTATTTTGTTATGTGCCTTTGTCAACAATATAATGCAGAGTTTCCACATTGGACGATCTTTCAGGTAGGCTGCAAATTTGACAACAGTAATCCAATAGCCAGACTACCACCATTCATTATGTGTAACTTGGCAATAAATTTATAATTTCACTTTTCAAATTGCAAGTTATGTGGTGAAAGGCTAATGCTTATGTAATTTGGTAGCATGTTTCAAAGCAGTACGTGAAGTAAGTAAAGTAGGGCAGGTGCTAATTTCCTTTTCATAGGTCTTTGAGCTGGCAGTGGAAGAATCCCAAGGCCCTGGACACGGGCCAGTGCTTCACAGGACTTGCCGTTTACTTCCAGCTTTCGCAGATGCCAAATTATACTGCTTGGTGACAGAGGCATGGTGTGCACAAATAACTTGCCCAGGGTCATTACATGGAGTGGAACCTGCAACCACATGATCAATGACCAAATGCCTTACCGATAGACCACGCCATACAAAGAAGTGTTTGTTCTCAATGTCAAAGTCATTGCTAAACAAATGAGTACAAGTGGTGAATTCTGGAAATATGGGATCATCAAGCAAAGATGTTGTTTACCCTTTATGCACTGGCGATGAACAACAAACAAGTGATCATTTTGAAATGAATTGACAGTGAAACAAAAAATAACACAATTAAGAAAAAATCTATAATAAAAAATGCATTCGAGTGGATGAATTTCTGTTTTTTGCTGAGAAGTTACATTGTATCAAATGAGCTACAGGAAATAAATTGGATTGCTTAACTGTGACCTGGTATCCTTTTTCTTGTTCAGAATGTGCTCATGACATTCTTGGGACGCATTGTTCAGCTTTTCAGACTTGGTCAGCGTCAGCGTCTGCTACATGTCAACGGTATTAGCTGTGGCTTCTGTGAACTAAACTAGGAGATGCTGGCCGGTGGTCAAGGCTGTGAACCTTGTCACTGCAACCATTCCGGTTCACTGTCCACGCAGTGCAATGAGATCAGTATGATCCATGACTCCTCATAATTCATTCATTCATTCTGTGGAACCATGATCCATAACTCCTCTTTATTCCATCACTCATTTGTTCATTTTCTTATTCACTTAGACAGTGTATGGACCAAATTTTGCGAAATGCCTTTGGAGGGTGGGGTCATCACGTAATCAACGATACCTTGGAAAGTATTTTAAATATTGCAGAAAAATTTTGGACTTTTCCATCCAATACATCTTGCAACATGTAGTTAAAATTTCAGCCAATTCTGAGATGGTCGAGTGGAAACTTTTCTCAGAATTGGTTGAGTTGAGCTGGAATGACCCTAGTGACATTCAACACAAGTACCAACCTGGTCAGAGAGGGCATGACTGTTTTGTGTCCCAGGATCTGTTCTGGGAGGTGATCTGAGGTCGCAGGGTTTCCATACGTTTCCTTGCATGCTCTAAGCAGCAGCTTCGGTTGCATTCTTGCCTTATTTTTTAATAGCTTCAACTTAGGGTATGTAGGGATATGTTTTGCATGTTTTGGTGCAATGTAGCAACATCCATATAGCAATTCTATGGCTATGTTGATATCGGTAATTTGACTTTGATGTTTAGGGTTATAATTAAATCTTTATTAGAACAACTTGGATCTGGGATGGAATAAATTACATCTTGATTAAAATTGATTATTACCTGATTGTACCTGGTATAGAATAAATTGATCTTGAGTAGAAAGATATGTGTATTTATCTCAGTTAGAATACCTGTAGATTATACTATGCTAAGAGCAGTTTAGAAGTGGCAGCTAAGGCCGTTAATGTCATTATGCAGTTAACCTATGAGCATATGTACTTCATTAAAAATTGAGGTCTTACACATTGATTAGAATCAATTAGATATGGACTAGAATAATTCAGATTTTATTAAAAGCGAGTAGCTATCCATTTTACTCGAATTTACATCAAAAGCTCATTATACAACTGTCTTTGGCAGCCATATGAAGAACTACCTTATAACAAGGTTGTGTTATAATGGGCTTATTTTGCATAACTGAAATAATTCTTGGGATCCTTGTTGCCAATCATGTCATGTCTGATTGATATAAATAAGAGTGCTATAATGATTCTCCTGTGTATTTACTTCTGCGTTGACAGGTTCTTGAAATTAGGGTTTATGAATGCCCAGCTATTAGCATAATTTTTTTGGCAAACTTTGTTTTAAAGCTTGCATCTGTGGTACTTGTAGATCCGCAATCTTACAATGTAAACATCAGACAGGTCAGTGCGAATGCACACCTGGATTTGCAGAAGATATCTTGAGAAATGCTAAAATATATTTTATTTACTGTTTACCTTTACTCTGTATGTTGTTATTTGTTTTGTCCTAGGTCAAACAATGATTCTGATCTGACTGGGAAGTGGAAGGAGTACTGCCAGAAGATTGGAAGTGTGCAAATTTCATCTCTATATTTGAAAAGGGCTAAAAAACTACCGCCCGGTGTCATTGACATCGGTGCCATGCAAGGTTATGGAATCATTGCTGAGGGATAAAATGCTAAGACACTTAGAAACAAATGAACTCTTGTCAGTAAGCCAAAATGGTTTGACAAAAACAAATATTGTCTCATTAACCTTCTAGGAACACTGGAAGAGCGGACACTTGGTCTGAATGAGGGATATGGGATTGATGCAGTCCTTCTGGACTACCAAAAGGCTTTAGATTCAGTGACTCATCTAAGACTGATGAAAAAAATGTAAAGGACCTGGAATTGAGGGATGTTGCTGAAATGGATTCAGGACTTCTTAATGAATTGGAAAATGAGCCTGGTGCTTAATGGGCTAGTAACAGGCTGAGCAGGAGTTCTCAGCGGAGTTCCACAAGGATCAGTGTTAGGACCACTGTTATTTTTGATCTATTTAAATGAGATATCTGACTTACTTTAATGCTTCCAAGTGCAGACTTATGCAAATTGTACCAAGGAAGAAACTTAACTGTTATCTAAGGGATGGGACAGATGTTGTGAACCTAGAACAGAATCAAATTGAAAAAGACTTGGGAGTATGTAATGATATAGATCTGAAGTGGAGCCTGCAATGTAGAAAAGCAATGTATTCTTCTATAATAATAATTATTATTATTCAGTACAGTATTCAGAGCCTGTCCCTGCTCCCCAGACAGAACAAGCGCACAGACAACCCAAATACGCACAGAACCAGAACAACCCTCACCAGTTTGAACCGAAACAATTCATGGACTGCGAACAGAACGCACATGATATTCTCCCTCAGGGCTACAATGAAGTCCTAAAGGACTGTCGGTCCCATTCCGGCATGCCTATATGACGCGCCAGGGCGACGGACTGATCGGATTTAACGTTTACGACGTATATAACATGTATTTATGTGTTTATTTATTAATTCCTTTATTTATTGTCACAAACGTCAACATATAATAATAATAATAGTTGTTATTATTGTTATTATTAATACTAAATAATAGTAATATGTGGCGATTTAGTCAAATAACTTGCTTATTTACTTAGATATCTGATTACTAGATTATCTGATTACCCTGATCAGTTTATTACTCTGATCAATTTACTTAAAAGACCTTTGAGCATTATTACAGTTGAAGTGATTAGATTAGATTAGACTTTTCCGGACGACGATAACTTAATTACCGGTATGCTGGACAATGGTGGTGCGTGTATTATTACAATTAGGCCTAATTATTTAACTTTTAGAGTTAAGTGCTCATTGCACCCATAGTCTATGATTGCACCCTAGTGAGTATCTGCCTATAGCATAGTTTATTGTCCCCTCTGCTAATTAATTCCAATTTCTTTTGTCAACCAAAAAATATTCGAAATAAAATCTTCATTTTACTAAAAAGACCAAAAACCTAATTCGGACATTTTAGGTTTTCAAAACCTAAAAACTTGTAAACTGTCAGCTTATTGCACGCATTTTGGAGACAGCACTGCACTGTGACGAACCTTTTGACCTTACAGGAATTAATGCGATTATCTCTCCGCTGACCCGCCAATTCCCGGCTACTTTGGTGAATGACGTCAAATACAAGAAACCGACGTCATATCAGCCGACGGTTAGATTCAAATTACGACTACTACTCAAAATGGCCGACTAAGCAAAAGTTGCGGAAACGAATGAAAGCGAACGTTTTGCTTCAGGCGGCGCTGAGGAACAAGATACAGACGCGGGACAAGACGGAGGTGATCCGACAGGCGGTGTCGCAATGGAAGATTCGGAGTCGGAAGGTAAGCAAAATGTAAAATATCTTTTTGTGAGGTCCTTAAAAGGCGCAATCTAAGCATTAAGAAGCTAAATAGGCCTACTCGTGTATTTTAAGTAAAAGTAGGCCTACAAATATTTTATTACCTTGTATTTTAAACACAAGTACAAAATATTTTAAACAGTTTTTAAAATGGTATTTTAATTTTATTACTTAAAATACTGTCTAGCAACATATTAAATTTCAGGTGCTAACCCTTATGCGTAATTGTCTCGTTGACTGCTCCATTATATAAACCTTAGGGCTGCCCTTGCACTCCAGACTGTTCCTGGTAATCACTGTGCTACAGCTCAGTATTGAAGTTTTGCTTACGCCGGACCCACCAGCTGGAATCGCCTTTCTCGAGAGTTGCGGCTTGAGCACCTCAGTTTGACCCCTCCGCAGTTTCGCAAGCGCCTGAAGTCTGTATTATTTGACAATGGTCTGACTGGTCTCATTGGTTCGGGTGAGGAGTGATGAGTTTATTCTTGAAGTGGTGCTTTATAAATGTCAGATTACAACTACGATTACAATTGATTTGCAGATGAGGTGCCAAAATTGTTAACTGGATACCAGTATTTCCTGAAACAGCGTCTGGGCCAGAATTCTTATGTCAAATTTCGCATTAGAATACGAAGACTTGCAAAAGTATGGAAAGCCTATCCAGACAAAGAAAGGCTTCATTACAAGAGGAAGGCAACGGAATATAATGCGAGTTTCTCGTAACTCAGTTTGCCTATATTACTTGTTGAACATCGACAAGATTCACGTAACTGCCTGTAAAGGCACTTTCAACAAGTTACTGTTGTCTTAACAATTGATTGTTTCTTGTTAGCAGTGCTAAATAAATTGATAATAAATTACTTTAATTTTCTTTAACAATTTGTGAAATGTAGGCCTACCCGAGTTTAAATCTATCTCGTTAGTTTCTTTTGACTGGGTGCTGAATAAACTTTCTTGTCTTTTGTACTGGACAGAAAAATTAATAATATTTTGATTACACAACATTTGGCATGTAGAAGATGAATTAGAATTGAATTAGAATTCAAGATATGAAGTAAATGTATTGTTTTAACTGTTTGGCAGTACTGTCAACAAAAGCATGCTTCAGACCAAGTTTATTTATTTTAATTATTTTTCATTCATTATTATTAATTATTAGTTTCGTTATATTAAATTTTCATTTAAATTACGCAGTTCATACATGTTGAATTATGTGCTTTATGTTCAATTTTTATGTCTGAGCTTAAGTTGCATGTGTTACATGACTTTACTTTTGATTTTTGTTTGCATACTGGACTGGGGGAACATAAGTGGTGCTGGGAGAGAGAACAGATGGGGTGCTTGGTTATCAGGACAGCTTGGGTTCTGGGAAAACATAGAGAACATGCCAGATATGTGATAAAAACTCAAAAGATTTACGGTTTATTAACAGGAGACTTCAGAGTTGATGTGACATTTTGTCATGCTCGCTCCACCTACAAGCTGCATGCCGATGTTTAATCTCTTTGCTAAAGTTCAGGGAAAATTCTGTATGGTGAAACATTGCATTTGGTTGGACATACATTCCATGTTCTTTCATTCTTGCATTGTTTATGTTTCAAGTGAGGTGTCAAGGTCGAAACTTCATGATCAGTCAAGGGCGACCATGCATGAGATGGCAAGTGAAAGCGCATTGATCTGTGCTCAGGTTTTGAATCCAAGTACAGTTGTTGAAATTAGTCTTCTGGTAAATGCTGATAATGTTGTGTTGTCTAGGTTTTTGAATCGATATCTCTGCCTCAGCCAGAAGTCCCAAGAACTACAGCACTGCTAGCTGAGGTCATTATACATGACAAAGATGTATAGCAAATGGACCAATACATTTGTTGATGAGTGGTTTTTTATTGTATGGTTGGGAGCGCCTCTGAGGAATTTCTCAAAAAGAGATGATATAAAAATTCGTGATTACGATTATTGACTATAAGTCTTGGTCTCTGCATAATACATTAGTCTCAGTCTCATGTAATCTGTAATAGCGAATTTGTATAGCAACTCTACAAGATGAAGTATTTAGAGGCGTTCCCAACATGACATTGTAAAACCACGATTGAACAGAAAACCACGCTTACAGAAAAAGGGAAGAAAAGGCCAAGGAGTTCATGTTGTAGGTTGCTTGGAAATCTTTTCCAAAACGGTGACCAATCACAATGAAGTTTCTATGCTGCACTGGGCCAGCCGGCAAACGCAGTTGCCTCTGCTAATGCTTCTGGCCTCTGTGTCCGAGTCCTGACCTCTTCCTTGAAGTCCTGGTCTCTGTCTAAATATTGGACTCTTCCTCAACTTTTATCTCTGGCTAAATCTTAGACTCTTGACCTCTGCTGAATTATTTTGGGCCTCAACTTTGGCTTAGTTTGCAGTCTTGGCCTCTGTACTGGAGTTTGGCCTCAGTCTAAATCTTGGACTCTGCCAGAACCTTGAGTTTACCAACTATTCATCCAGTTCAAACTGAGCAAAATGGTAGCAGTTTAAGGTTTATGTTCATTATTGAACAGTGTTATCGACATTATTATTTACCAATGCTTGTATAAAATACTTAGTTAAGGTAAAAAAAAAATTATATGTTTACTTAACAAGACTGCGATCTGTGTACTACCATGTTAATAATCAAGTAATTAGGTTTGAAATATATGTTTCAGTTGGGAATTTAAGAAATGTCCACTGTTCCGCTTACTGTCTTTCTTTCCTGCAAGATTCTGTTGATCCAGTCATGTATGCATGAGTTTCCGAATAACTGGATATTAAGTGCACCACATACCATTTCACTTTAGACCTATATTTTATTTATTCAAAAGGTTGACACTCTCACAGTTGTCCTCAATCCTCCTTCAGCTAGACAGGGTACATGGAACAAGCTGTAGGTAAAGAAGGATAAGCTGTCAATTTGGGCTGCCATCAGGAACCTTGTAGATCGGGCTAGGCTGGCTGGTGTCTGCATTCCTCACTCTGGCAACTGGCTAACTGCTCCCCAATCCCTTCTTGTGGCCTAATGTGGGGGTTCGTGTAGCAGTGGGTCTTTGTACAGGCCTTGTCCTTTGCCACCTCGATACTTGTCAGGATTGGCCCAGATTGTCACCATGGGCTAACTGGTGAACTACCAAGGGAAGCTCCATTTGCCATAAATGATATCATATGGCGCTCACTACATAGTACAAACGTTCCAAGTCTTCTGCGGACCAATAGTAAGTAGCCTGATGATGCTACACTTTTTCCTTCAGCTGCTGGTATATATATGACCTCGGATGCTACAGTGGTCCATACTTGTACTGCTTCCTACCTGTCGCAGACAGCGATTTTCACTGAGTTTAAGCAGCTGTTTACAACCCACATACTTCAAACCCTTGCCCCTCAAGTCCCGAGGGTGCAGAATATGTCTCAGATTTGTGGCAACATAGTTCAGCTGTTTCTGGAAACGTCTGCAAGACTCACTTCCTTTTTCAAAGTCTTTCCATCTTTATCCAGTGCCATGATTCCTTCGCATTGAGAGACATGTTTTCAGATGACTGTGAAAACTACTGTGACGAGGCCTAATTTTTTCCATTCCTGAGGATCATCTTTACCTTGGGTAAAATAGAGGTTGCATTAATGAGGTCATGCTCTAAGGCTGTATCAAATTTGGGGCCCTTTTCCTGAACTGCACTATATAAAAATTCATCTTATACCGAGGCCTATAATAAATTTCAGTGTGACTAGTAATTACATATATGTGTGTGTGTATATATATATATATATATATATATATATATATATATATATATATATATATATATATATATATATATATATATATATATATATATATATATATATATATATATATATATACCAGTATGCATTGTATCAGCTGTACACATGCATATATATATATTTAGCATGCAATATTTATATGGAGTATATTATACAAATGTATATAAATAAATATATGTATGTATGTACTAATTGATTGGATAAAAGCGCAGTCATGTACATAAATATATATCTAAAACTGACTAATGTGTAGGTACTAAGTACTTTTCTGGTACATTATCTGCATCTGTATGTATGTAAATATTATACTTTTCTTGTAACTAAACATCTCTTATATTTTCAGTTTCTCCGAGTTACCATAAATATATCAAACTTTTTGTGGGACGGTGTTTGGTCTCATAAAAGTTTCTAAATAAATCTGTGCTTTGATTACTGGTTATGTCTCAGTTCTTAATTTATCTTGAAACAGTTTTAGACCAGATGACCCCACACACTCAAAAGCTGCTGTAACAGTTCATCTGGTGATGCTAAGGCGGCGAGGCGCTCATCATTATTATTATTTCTGCTTTCATTATTGCCACTATCAGATGATAAAGCATCAGTTGATGGCATTGAACAACTGTGTGTAAAGGACTTGCTTCAGGTCCCAAAGCAGTAACTGTCAGTGGGAGGTTCGAACCTGCACATAACGCACTGCAAGGCGAGCGTTCAAACAGTCGGCTACTGTCACATATAAAATAGGTGCTATATAAATTTTAATTTACATTACATAACACTTACAGTATAAAATCCCCGTTAGTGGTTGCATTACATAGAAGCAAGGACCCCACACGTATGTATTTTTGCTCATGCTACTTTAGGTCAAATTCTAAACCCAATGCAACAAAAAAATACTACTTTTGTGTTATATTTGTTAACAAATTTCGGTTAATTGTATTCACTAAATATTCCTTTCTTTCTAGGTTCCACTGCTCATCTGAACTATTCTTTTGCCTGATGCACCAGGATTTAAACCCTGAATGCAGAAAGGCCTAAAGCCAATCTAGTTGGTCACCAGATCAACTGTTTTCTTTCGTCAGGGCTGAGCTGGAAGCACCTCTGAGTAGATCTTGGATGGGCGCTATATAAATGCAATTAATTAACAAGCGAATATAACAGTGGCAAATTCTGTAGGGATTTGGTTGATTGACGTTTCTCCTCGCTATTTCCCAGACCCCATTATTACTTTGCCCCCTAACTTCAAATGCTACACCCGCTTCGCATTCTATGTTCCAACCACATTTGGTTCCAAGCCGTGTATTACAGTCTGCTAACCTTCTGCTCTGCGAAACTGTGCCTCGTACTTTTTTCTCAAAGCAAGCAATCTGTACACATTATGCGAGTATTATGCGAGTACATTTTGCTCACTGAAAAACTTTTACTTCTTAATGAATTTTAAAACTAATTAGGCAAGTGTAGGCAGCACTTTTGAGCGGCACTTAAATGGTGCTATTTTAAATGACTGAATAAAGAGGATGTCTTTAGTCCCTTCGTTAATGTAACAAACTGTCAACCCAGACATTGCAGTTTTGTTTTCCAGCCACCATAAAAACATAATTCAAGTTCTACTGATGTCCTGTAGTGAAAAACTGTGCATGAGCGGATTCTGTTTATACTCTAAGGGAGATCGTGGAAGTTTCAGTGAAGGAAAACTGCTGGCCACCTGCCCTGAGGTGCCAAGCCCAGGAAATGAAGTCACCAACATTTCACAGCCGTAACCGTCTCAAGGCTTATGAGCCTGATAATTTTCTTACACAATTTCATTAACAAAGCCCATGCTGTTTAATCAGGTTAAACTCCAAAGTCAGCTGAGCTGAAGGTGGTGAAAGTTGGCTCCGATGTCTCAGTACTTCCTGTAGTCAGTTGAAGCATAAAGTTCTCCCGATTCGACGTACCGTCCAGGGGGTTGGTAGGAACTGGGGTGTGTTGGTTTTGTGCTGGTTGACTGTTGCTGAGTTGGTGCCTCACCTTTAAGTATGCTGAAAATGGTTGCCTCTAAATTCCTCTGCATCTTCAAGTCCTCAGATTCTTTTTTTGGCAGTGCTGTGTTTCGGTCTAAAAAGATTTAAAATTTACAGTATAAGTCCAATATAATCCAAGGCTTGTGTTTGCTTCTGGATTGAAGCCATCATGCTTGTGCTTCAGTCAACAAATGCTTCAACTCCAGAACCATGTTTCACAGGAGAATTGTTGACAGATACACACAATAAATGAGCAAGTACTTTACCTTGTGGTTCTAGAAGTTTTATTTACAGTGGAAAACACTTAACACGTTGGACGCGAGGGACGTGTAAACGCGTCCCTCAGGTAGCAACCTTTCTAGGCAGTTCAGCGTCCCAGTAATAATTCCTGCCGCTTGGTAATAATAGTGGATATGTTCTGTCACCTATTGAGTACATACACGATTATATTGGACACTCTCTATCATATATATATATATATATCACATATATGCCGAAGACTGAATGGGCCAAATGGCCTTACTACGGAGGTGTATACACGTCCCTCTGGTATGAGCTGTTTTTAGGCATTGCAACGCTTGGTAGTAATAGTGGACAAGTGCTGCCACCTACCGAATGCATATACGATTATATATGCCGAAGAATGAATGAACCAAATGGACTGATTTTTACCCTCGTTACGCTCCACTGAGAAAGTTATTGAATTGGTACAGAAAGATAGTCCTACAGATGATTTACACGGCTGTAGCAGATGCATATATTCTCCACAAGAAGCTTGGAGGAACTAGGCGCCAGAATATTGTTCGGCCTCGGCTGTGAAGCCAAGATCGATACATATATGTATATATATATATATATATATATATACACGGACGCATATACACGTCCCTCTGGCATCAACTGTGTCTAGGCAGTTCCCAGTGTCCCAGTAATAATTCCTGCTGTTTGGTAGTAATAGTGGACATGTTCTGTCAGCTACTAAATGCATATACGATTATTTTGGACACTCTCTAGGGCCTGGTATATCATATATGCCGAAGACTGAATGTACCATGTGTAGTACTATGCTTCAAACAGTATCACACTGAACGTGATCTCTAGACGTCCTACAGTGAGATAGTAAGATAAACAGATAAAAGGAACAGTTATTTTTGATTCTGTTAACAAAAGGATGTCAAAAAAGAATAAAAACAATTGTGGGACGTGTTAACTAAAGCTTATTATCAAGTAATAATAAATTAATTACTTCTATCGCGCCGGTGGCTTTTTTCCGATCCCCACCCTAGTACGAGGATGTGCAGTATAAGGATGTCAGTGGTTAGGGTTGTAGTTTTAGAGTTAGGGTTAGGGTTAGTGGTAGGGTTAGGGTTAGGATAGATACAGTAGAAATGAGAAACACGCCGCTAAACCATATTCCTAACTCTCACGTTTACCATTGACCTCCTCCTACAAGCGCGGGAAAAGGAAAGACGGGCGCCGGTGTCTAAAGCTCAAGGCATCAAAAGATGGCGCACCAAAACTAAACCGCAATCAGATCTCTATTCAGGTCAGTCCACAGAGACAGCCTGCGGTGGATACGCAGCTGGAAAAGTCATCTGTTGAGAACTAACTGACACAAGCGACTGAGCAGAACAAAAATTAATAGGCCCAGTTGGGTTCCGCAAACGATTATTGAGAACACCAATATTCTCGTTGGTGTAGAGATTCCATATGTTTATCCTTTGAAAGAAGAGTTCGGCTCCAACAAAAGTCTGCATCGAGTAGAATTACTTTATCACGCCCGATATCGTTCACAAAAGGGCGATTGTTGACGGAATCGAAAGCCAAGTGACACGGATGGCTAAATCGTTCCGACACATTCCATGGGTTAAACACGTTGAGGACGTGTCCACCGCTGGATAGTTTACTGATGACCCACATTCCCAGTGAAGGCATGTAATGACTAACGATGAAGTCACCGGTGGGAGTCTGGATGGCATGCTTTGGCTGTCGGATATCCTCCGATAACCGAATTCTACGGAAGAGGGCGGCATTCGATCCATAGACCTCGAGATGACTGAAGGAATTGTCGTCTTTCAAAATTAGTACGTGACCTTCAAGTGACACTGAAAAGGTGAAGGGTTCAGATATTTGAAGCAACAATTTGGTTACTCTGTCAGTAAGCAAATCTACTTTCCAGATGCATTTCTCGTCTTTGTCACTGATGTATAAGCATTTAGAAGTGTCGCTGTATGCCATATCTTCCGGATTCTTAACACCATTTATATTGATTGACTTCAGAAGATCAAATGGTTCCCGATCTTAATAAACACGGAGACCAGTTGGACCATCAAGAAGGATGTAGATTTTGTTTTCGGCGTACGCTACTCCATTAACCAAGGAAGGAGAATACAAAGTCTTCAACAAACTGGCATTATCTACAACATGGCCAAAAGCAAAATATGTAACCTATTATTGTTAAGCCTATAATACCAGTCTTACGGGCCTTTCTAATTTTTCTAGAAGAACTTTAAGACTCTAAATGATCGATATGTAAACTAACATAATAAAATGTAAGGCAAGCAAACCAAAAGGTGAGAAGACAAGGTAATTTGATAGGTCTTGTAAAGTATGGTAATATGCTGAAGCGCATTCACAATATACACATTGAAGCAATAGGACAAACAACTTTATAGACCTGTCTACAACCGCGTCATTTCAAAGTTCCACTCCTTCTTCAAGATTACATTCAAGTATGCAGTGGTGGATCCAGGATTGCTTGCGTATTGGGGCAAGGGGATACCCAGAGGGGCGCGTGTTCTGGCAGCCCACCATACATGGGTCTAGTCTGAGGAGCGCCGGATTTTATAACCAAGAGGAGTGCGGTGGGGTGAACCACCCTCTCAGCCCATCACCGATAGCTATATCCGCCACTGCAAATATGTTTCCCCAGTGTCCATAGTGTCGGGGTTTAGCGTGCCCCTAATGATACCAATGTCAATTCGCCTTTCTTCGATACCTACCTGTGCCTTTTTTCTCGAGTATTGCGACGCGTTTTCGAAGGTCTTTGACAATCTGTCGTTCAGCCTTCAAGGCCTGTCGAAGATCTTCATTCTTCAGCTGTAGCCTGATTGCTTCTGATAATTCGTCGTCGAAACAACTGATGTCAGTTTCATCGATTGTCGGCTGGGACTCAACAGTGTCGTCCATGGCGCAAAATAAAGCGACTGCAACGCAAAATAATTTAAACATGTCTTCTCAGAAGTTGCAAGATCGGTTCAAAAAGAGAAATTGAATTCCGATGATAGACTTCAGATTAAGATTCCAACAATATTCTTGTTTTCGCATCAAATCGAGACTGGCTAAGCTTCCCGTTAAGTGACCTTCTAGCAGTAGGCCTACGTCAACAATTCCTGTTGAGACACCGTAGGCCTATTAATGAAACGCAGATTAGTAGTTCACATGTTGCTTAATTATACAGTAAACTTTTGTGTGCACTAGGCGCCAATTTAGCTATTATTTTAATTTATGTTGTCAGAAGTTGGATGATATATGAAGCCTGTCGAAAATTTGTCCACATGCTGTATTGGATCTTAACCATAGGCAGTTTATTATATCCTGGATGTTTTTCTTTCTGATTCGGTTCTCGATGCTTAGTTTTCCGGGTTCAATTCAGTTCTAGTTCGACTTTTTAGACAGTTTGATTTACGCCCCGTTCGCGATCTTTCCACGCCTCGCTACAAAAACTGTGATGAAAAACGATTGTTTACTTGAACCCGTGGTTTGGTTCGTTCTTTCAGTAACCAATGAATGGTGTTATGTAGGCCTACATTTCAGAAAAATATGGTTCATGTTCTAGACAGTTGCTTCAGTTCTTGTCCCATCTCAAGAAATGTGCCCTTCGATTGTAAGCTTAGGCCTACTTGTCCCATCCCTTAAAATTTTTTGGATTAGCCTCGACATAGCGAGTTGGTGATCAGTCCGATAATGTACAATTACAATTACACGTCCGATAATGTACAATTACAATCGATAATGTACAATTACTGTATTCGTTTATAGCTGTTTCAGACCACCGTTTAAATGAACTGTCTATCCGTCTGACTTTTGGATCTTGACCTGTAACTGAATCCTTTTGCCTACAGATTTTGTTTTGACTAAGCGCCTGTGAATAAGCTGGTCCCCGCGACGTGGCTTTCGTTGGGCGCTGTAGAAATTTCGGAATTACGATTACGATTACAATTAATGGTTTCAGAAAACTCCTAAGGTAAGTGTTGCTTTAAATCATACCTAAATTAAATGATGATCCTCAACCACGCGTAAAGTAAGTAATGATCGTTAAGCACACCTAAAGTGGCTATTTGTCCTGTAACACCTTGAAAGTAATTGCTACACCTAGAACTGTCCTGATGTAACTCTCACTGGGCAGATCTCGTGGCTCACAGCAACCCTCCTCATCTGAGGACTACCTTCGCCACCTAATAAAGATTGTCTCCGATGTTCGACGAGATTCATAGGACTCAGCTCCATCACAACTGAGTGCTGCTTTGATCGGTTTGACAAGGTGGCTGACGTCGAATTAAGATCGCTTTATAAATCTCGAGTTTACTATCACGATTTTATCATTTTGCCTCGATTGAACGCGTGTAAAAGCGGGTTATTCTGACATAGCTCTTCTGCAGCTGAAAAGCTACAAAGTCATACTAATATCGCCTAGACCCTATGTGGTCTAAGGTTCAGCTTCGTATTCTATTTACTGTGGGTGAACTAGCTACAATGGATTGTGTGTATGTGTGTCCTAAGTGATGCATTGGGTATTAAGGACTGGCGCTCTAGAAGTTAGTAGTTCGAAGTGTTAATACTCTTGTAAAGGCGTTACACAAATGTTCTGTTAATGAACGAATAACTAGACAATGGATTAGTATAAAATGATTATTAATACATTTACGTTCAGGTAATACGATTGTACAGAAACTGCGTATGAATCAACATTATTCGTTTCAGTCTAATCTAATCTAATTCCTACTACATTAGTATTAACTACATTCTACATAATACCTACGGTCGGTCGTTGTTCATCTCCTGGTCTTATGCCTACCCCATCTTCTGTTGTCCCTTGACGGATCCTTCCTCTCACGGGACCCGCGTGCGACTCTCCTCTTCTGGTCTACTCTGCGGATTCACTGACTGACCCTCTGTGCAGTCTGCGAGCTCTTTTCTACCTGAATCCTCTGAACTCTGGGCGCATTCCTTCTGGGCCGGTCAGCACCCAAGACCCTAGTCTGACTGCCCGCTGACATCAGCTTTCGTGCGTCTTTTGGTGGACGTCCATTTGGCTATCACGTGGACCTCTCGTGCTTAGTTGTAAAGCCCCGTGTGTACCTGGAGATTGCTACCTGTGGATTTCTCCGCTTGCCCTTTTGACTAAGCTACACGTCTCCTGCATTCCATGGCTCACCTGTACTGCTACCAACAATAGCCCTTCCAAGCTGTATAACTTGCAGCCAGTCCGTTTCTAAGAATCTGACCGCTGTAGCTTGCGGCTACTGGCTAGCTGTCTTGCTGCTCTGAATCATATAATTCATATAGCGCATTTTCAAGCTTGGTGATACTAACATGAACGACATAAAATCATAAACTCGAGATTTCAACAGCAGCCAAAGAAAGCTACGTCGCGGGAAACAGCTAAGGAAAGGCGCGCAAGTAAGTGCAATGAAAAGCGCTACACAAATTAAATGGAAAAGGTTGAGCGAAGGCATGTAAGTTTCATTTACATAGAAAAAATTGTTATACGATGTAATATTCTGATAAGATTAACCAAACAGACTAGGAATTAAATTTTCATAGAAGTTATGGACTATAGGTGAAACGGCAACTAATAAAAATACTAGCTAGCTAAAATGTACTTAAAGCTATAAGCAGTTTGTTCCACTCGTGTCTATTCTGCAGATCCAGTTCGAAACTCTACCCACCGTAGCCGTCTGACTGCCTGCCTGCCTGCCTGCTTGCCTGCCTCTTTGACCTTGACCTTGGAACCGAACCCTTCTTGCCTATCGATTTGTTTTGACTGAGCGCCTGTGATAATGCTGATTCCCTTCACTTAATGCTGCAGAAATCTCGAGGTTACGATTAGTTGAGAGTGTAGGAATCGGTACAAATGTCAACATTTCATCATATTATTTGCAGGAATACTTGTTTACATATAGCTTTGTCTTGCTTGTTTGCAGATAAGAACATTGAAAAATCGGTGTTGGGAAAATTCAAAATATGAATAGCATCAGAATAACAACAGTAGGAATTTTTTGTATGGGATAGTTGTTTTGACCTTCTATCTGTCTCTTGCACTTAGTAAGAAGCTGTGAAAATTTAGAAAATTTGTAAGGGTTATTTTGCGAACAGTTTATTTATGACTTCTTGTGGGTTGTGGTGCTTGATAGCTAAATCGAATAAAGCAAAGATCTGTGCATCAGGCTGCCGGTTCACTTACCAATTGTGACTATAATTATTTATGAGATTTGAATCTTGGACTACCACGGTACGTATACAGACATCTTAAATGGTGTGGCACCCATTCAAATGAGCAGTGGTGGTGAACAATCTCACCCAATCAGTCCATTGAAAAATGGGCACGGCTGATGCTTAGTCATTAGATAATAGCACTTAATAAATGCAGAAATAATAATAACAAATTTGAAATTCGTTGTTAAGCTATATAGCCCCAAGGAAAGTCCGGTTGTTGTCGTGTTTTTTCATCAGTCAAGATTCTCAACTCGAGGACCTGCCTGGGAAGACCATGCATATAAAAATCATGGTGTGATTTTGGCGGAGGATAACTTATCCTACAAATTGTGCTGGTTCAGACTGTCTTCCATTGATGATAATTTCCCCTGCACATTGGTCTTCAAAACCCTCAGCCCATTGCTGTTTACCACAAATCACCCCAACTGAGAACTTATTGATTGAGGCATGTTATAAATGATTACACAGCGTTGTCTTTTGGTGATATCAAGAACTGCCTTATAATGACGTCATTTTATAACGACTTTTTTTAAATTAATTTTTTTGCAAGCCTCGAACTACGTTGTATCACTCTAGTGTAAGTAAATAAATAAGCAACAGCCTTGATGTACTTTACCTAGTAATTACCACCAGTGTCACAATTTGCTTCACTTTTCAGCTGCAGGACCTACCTCTTGAGATGCTGGATATGATCCTAATGAAGGCGGTTTTGCTAAATCATTCCATCTGGCTTAAAGCTGAGCAGGCCTCTGATTACCTTGTGCCTCGGATTATGACTCCGCTGCGGATGGTTTGGTCCGAGTGGAATTATCGTCTTACAACTCGATGGTTTAAGATAATACTCAGGCGTCGTCTGAAGAACAGAACAGGTGTGGTTAGTTTCTGTCGTGTTTTGATGTTGGTTTGCTTAACTTGTGCGGAATCCAACCAGTGGTGACTTTTCTAGTTAACTGAATGCTGTTCGCTTACTGATGAGATGAACTGAATGTTGAAACAAAAGATCTTTGTCCAGACTACATAGTAATCTTCTAACACTACATTAATGTTTATATGTGCACAAAATTATTTTAATTTTGTAACTTTCTAATTCATTTTGTAGAAACTAAATATTTGCAAATTCCAAGCAGTTTGTTATGAATGAAATTTAGCACCATCTTAGGGGTGCTTTTGTGGGGTACATAAAAGGCACTGTAAGAAAAGTCTATATACATACATGTACATGTAGATTGAGATGGCTGACTCACCACCAATGGTCACTATTTATTTACACTTGAGAAATGGTCCTTTATGTTCTTTAATGCAACTTACCGTACCCTTTTCTTGATAAACTAGTAGTAAAGTTTCTAAGTAAAATTAGGTTGGAGTTGCCTCTTAGACAAGGGTTGGGCTTAAGGATGCCTATTTTAATTCAAATGTATATAATACAGTCTTATTATAAGAGTACTTAACATAGTTCCAGTGGTATTTTTATGAGGTGATTCATCTGGTTCAGTAATAATAATAATCTGTTGGTCAGTGTGCTGGACTTTCAACCCAGTGGTTGGGGGTTCGAATCCCTCCAGGGCAGAAATAAGTTTCCAGATTTCTGTTCAGATTGCGCCACCTGGTGAACTCGACTATAAATGAGTACTTTGTGCACTGTTGGTAAGAAGATTGAGCAGCAAGGAAGAGAAGTGGCCACCCACCGTCATATGGCAAGGCAAGGAAGAATTAAATTGCTACCACTTCATTATCAGGGATGTGTTTCTGGGTTGACTTAAGGGACACTTCTCCATCTTCACGTTGATATGAAAGGTTTTTTGTTTCTTTTCAGTTTCTGTCCAAGTCTTGGGTAGATTGAATTCTTCGTCATCGTTTCTCGCTTATGGTGTGACAAAGCTGGACGAAAATATCTGTGTTCTGAGCTGTGAACCAAGGGTAGTTCGTCTGTACAGGGATAAAAAACCATTTCATCTGGAGGAAGTAATCTTAATTGAAGAGATCCAGTCACCCCACAGCATTGCATCCTTCAAGAACTCCAAAGCACTGTATGTCAGTGACAAAGCAGAAAAGTGCGTCTGGAAGATAGACCAAGGTAGTCGCCAAACGAGAAAATGGTTGGCAAATGTTGGCAATCCTTTTACCATGTCAGTGTCCAGTAGTAATCGTATGTTAGTTCTGAGGGATGCGCTTCCCTCTAGTCAGCTGGAGTTCTATGCATCTGACGCAGTCCTTGTTCAGTGCCTTCTGCTGCCCACAGAAATTCAGATGCCACTCCATGCCATTCAGAGGCCAGATGGTAGCTTAATCATCAGTCACTGGAAGAAGATGGAGGGTGGACTTGGAAAATGGGTCATAAGTCAACTGAGCAGCAACGGACGGCTGATAAGTCAGTTCTGTCCTCGGGACAAATTGCAAGAACTGCAATATCCACGACACTTGTGTGAGGATTTTAACAACGGTTGGCTGTTTATTGCCGACTACGGCAATGATCGTGTTCTACTGTTTGACGCCAAGTCTCTCTGTTGGAGGCAGATTCTTCTGACAAACCATGAAAACAGGGTCCGATTACCGAGGCTGTGCTTTGACGAAACAAATAAGCAGCTGATTGTTGGAGAGTTTGACGGAAAAATTAAAGTTTATGCTTTAAATTAGAAAGCATTTGAAAACGCGTCAATACACTCGAATATACATCTTATTTAATTATCAGAAAGGCATATGTAGCATCTTGAGGTAGGAGAGGATGCAGATCTAAAGAAGTGTGGTGCGATTATGTGTTTGGTAGTGTTCTGGGTCTGTAATCTATTGTGGGTTTGAGCCTGCTGCACAAACTCCGTTTCTGCACCACACAAAAAAACTTTTATCAAATAGAGTCTACAAGAACCAGGTACCAGATCATTCACAGGCGCTCAGTCAAAACAAAATTTTTAGGCAGGAATGGTTGGATAAGGTTTTAGGTCTGTATTAGTGGCAGATTTAGCTATAGGCATGTGGCGGGTCGCACCCTTGCGCCCCTCTTGGTTATGTGCTGGTGCCTCTCAGACCAGAATGTGCATGGGGGACTGCCAGAATGTAGCGGTCCTCTGGAAATGCCCTTGCCCCTCCTCACAAGCAATCCTAGCGCCGACACTGTATAGATCCAAGGTCTGCCTTATTATTTGATATGACAGATAAGTGTGAAGTATTGCCAATGATTTTCTTGGCACATCTGTATATGCAGGGAATGGTTTTAGTATATCTTAATTGCTCTTTTCTGCATTCGTGATCCTTCACTGCTAGAGGATGCAAGTCAGAGAAAAATTGAATGTCTTTTGCACTGACTGGAATAAACCCAATTCAGTTTTAGTTGCCTGTGAAGGTGAATATTCACATGACAACCTAAGCTCTGAATGGTTAACCTGCTAATTTGATGGTAGTCCTTATGTCAGTATATGTGTGTATATATATATATATATATATATATATATATATATATATATATATATATATATATATATATATATATATATATACTAACATATGCAAGGAGTTGGTTAATATAAACTGACTATATGTATGCAGTGAAAATTTATATACTGCCCGTTTTACCTCAGAGGTGCTGATGATGGATGTTTTCAAGCATTGAAGGGAATGTTTAATTTCAACACAGGTAGGCACAAGCATAAAAAGCATATAGGTTTTTACAAGCTTTAAGACTATAGCATTAGAGGGAAGGTTGTATAGCATGAATTATGCCAGTTTTTGTCTACAAACTGAGGTCTTGAGATTAAAGGAGTATAGTGTGCAATTATACAGGTATATACAAGAACATAATTGTCGAGATCCGCGAAGATCTTTAGTTTCAGTGGGCAGTTTATTTACTTACATGTTTCATGCCCGCGACAAGACTTTACCTTGTAGTCAGTATTGGCGTTCAAGAGTCAGCAACAAGACGAGTTTTATTTTGAGCAACGTGGTGCGGTAAATTGTTTTTCGCAAAAAAAATCGTCGCAGGTAACTTTTAAAAAATATTTCCACATTTAAAAGAACTGAATGTACGACTAAGGTATTTTGATATAACGAAGAAAATTTGTATGACGGCAAACAGTGAAAAAGGAAGTGTTTCCATAGTGGCCATACTAAAACCAGATTAAAAAATGATACAACTAATGACCTATATTCTGCGAAAATCTACGAAGAGGATCGTAGCAACAATTTTTCACTCTGCGTTTTGGATAGTCGCAAAAGCGATGTTCATGGATAAGACGTATCAATGATTGTTAAAATTATTTAAACTGAAATATTATATATAGTAATAAATTGTCAAACGTATACTGGTATATTGTGTTAGTTTCTGTTAAGTGAACGACAAAACGTGTTGCTTTGCTGAATCATTTAGTTTGTAACAATATATTAGAAGTCACGTAATCTAGTGACTTCGGTAGCACTAATCATCATAATGCGTAAGGCATCAATTGACCGCTGCTTCATGGGAAACCATATTCTAAAAATAGTAATTTGTTTGAGAAGCCTGGTGAAATCCAACAAGTCTGGAACACCAGTGGTGAGGCTACAGTGGGTAAGCAAGTTGAAACAGATCAGTATATATATATATCTATAGCTGTGTGTCAGCATATCACTTATAAGTATCAACCGTGATTATTTCTGGTTTTTTAGTGTTAACCATGGGAGACCGTTACAACATTCACAGTCAGCTCGAGCACCTCCAGTCCAAGTACATCGGAACAGGTCATGCTGACACGAACAAATGGGAGTGGCTGACAAATCAGCACCGTGACAGCTATTCCTCATACATGGGTCACCCAGACTTGCTCAACTATTTTGCAATCGCTGAAAATGAGTCAAAAGCTCGAGTCCGATTTAACTTGATGGAGAGAATGCTCCAGCCATGTGGACCTCCACCAGAGAAGCCAGAAGACTAGAGGAATTTGTTTCATGTCATCAGACACAATGGTTTTAGTTATTGGAACATCAGAAACCAGAATACATTAACATTTAATTTTTTGTGTTTTTGTTAATTCTAACAAGTATTTTGAAACTGAAACTAATGTGTGAAAAACGTTATTGGAGTTGGTGTAAAAACAATATGAGAGCACAGCATGGGGTACTTTGTGTAAATTGAGGACTTTGGCTTTAATGTGGCCAGCAGGTTTTGAATTCGATGGCAATTGAATTTTTTAAAAGCATGGGCATTGATATCAAAGAACACATCTGTATAATCAGGAACTGTCAAATCATATAAGATGACCTTAACTGGTTTACCACTCGGAATCTAAAGGGCTTTCAAGGGAAATAATGCACAATAAACTTGCAGTGTCGTTAAAAATAAACTTGAAAACAATTTTGCCAATTTTACTTTATTTCCAACTAAATCTGTGAATAGAAAATTACCTAGATGCAGATTTAACTCGGGTCTGGTCAACACAAGACGACACCACACGAGGAAACCAAAATCATGCAGATGCATTCACTTTTTCTTGGATTGTCCCAGCCAAAGGTTGCCATATACACTGTACATAACACCACAAGAATTTAATCATTGGTGCTCTCGCCATGACCGCACAAAACCAAATGAAATGATTTACACCTGGACATTCAGCGCCTTTCAGGGAATCTCTCAAAGGTGACGAAACTGCTGATTGAACAAGGACAAAAACAGCCAAATACATTGTGCAAGAATTAAAAGTTGCAGTGTAATGCTGCTGACCAAAGCAACCTTCAGGGGCCAAGTTTACTACGAAGGTGCCATCGTCACTTACAAGTATCAAAAGGTAGATGAACATCCACCCTACAACAGAAGGATCTGTGGTGGATCAAAGTTATAAATTTCAACATACATTTACAGCAAATGTCCTCCAAACAAAAAGAATCATCAAGCCCACATGATACAGTCATAGGAAAGTATTAGCATGTTTAATATGCAAAATCAATCACATACCTACAGCAAGGTAACAGGACAGGTACATAGTGTGTATGCTACATTCACCAAGTTTTAAGTACTAAATCTTTCAACATAGCAGGAGTAGCTTTAACGGATCAAAAGTAATCGTTGCAGACTAGCTGCACATTTCTGAAAACTCGAAGTAGTAGTGAAAGCACACTGTTATTATTACCAAGTTCTTTTCTTAAAAGGTGGGTACTGCTAGGTCTCTCACCTCTGCACAAGCAGACGAAATGACTAGGACATACACCAAGTGAAATGATCCGCGATTGCAAATTTCAAACTGCACACTTCCACAAACATACAATTCAGCTAAGTCTTGTCCTCAAACGGATGCCAAAATATAGAGAAAGAACTACCTAAACTAAAATAGCTTGTTCAAAACTGCCTGGCCTGCTGAGCACGACACAGAAAAATAATAGCGAGGTACCGGGCAATCACAACTGGTTAATGTCAAATAAAAATTCCATCACTGAAAGATTGCGAGCAAATTTTGCAAAGTAGGAAAGGAATTTTAGTTCTTGCCTTTGAAATAAGGAGCTTATTTAAGGGCCACACATTGACTAATCCAAAAATGGGGCTAGTTGAGAAAGTATTACTACTAGTATTTCGTAGAATAGTACACCAAGTAGACAATATCGAAAAATTCTGAAACATAATAAGCCTACATTTCTGCAACAAATTTATAACAAACCTCTAACATATTCTCTTACCAAGAAGTTACTCCTGGTCCAAGTTTAGTGCAGACACTTCTGAATGCAATACTATAAACTTCCAATTTTGTAGCAAAAAACTGGTTGTCTCCCAATCGTATGGTTTTAATACCCTGACATACCAAACTTGGTATCTGGTATTTCAGGATATTGTTTCCACTGCACGAAGTAACTAGGCTACACTGTTGTACCCATGCTAACCACCAATGCATGTTACCCCAAGTAAACCATGTAACACCAATTTTGTGACCTGTCTGCGTTTGCAGCCAAAACATTAAGGTTCGACTTCAGCGATGAGTAAAATCTTTACAAAATGCTATTTTAAATACTTTTCTAAAGTATTTTACTCATCCCTGTTCCCCAGTTTCTCAACTGTCACTCAAATATCTTGTCACGCAGAGTTCTACTACAACCCCACAGAAAAGAAAACAGCACACATTAGTCGAGATATATAAATATGCAAACGACCATATCTCAAATGCAGATTATCAAAAGAAGACATTTAAACTGGCAACAAAGGTCACCAATATAGCTGCAACTTGTCACTTGTTAACCTATGCTAAATATTATTTTTCAAACATTAACGACTTTTCACGTACTCCCTCAGAGAATCTTTCTCTTGACTGATCCACATCGGATAGCACCATTAAACGGCCTCTTGAAAGGATGGTGCACATATTAGCATCTACTTTGGCAGTTTTATTTTATGCCACTAAAAGTATTTCACAACGTAATTAATTTTCTGTGTATTCTGTCCAGTGCCTTTCAAAACAACTGCACAAATCCAACAGCTGAAAAGGCAGGGTTTATGTCTATTCCAGCTAAAAGCCAGTTTCCAGTTGTTTTCAAGTTCCAGTTCCTTTGCCCCACAGGGACAATGAAGGTGTACACCATAGCAACTCTACCCCGTGGTTAAACTCTTTTATTAGCCTCAGCATACCTACATAAAACTTAGGCTCTATATTCGGTATGTAACCATTTAAATCAAACTGACAAGAACTCAAGCAACCAAATCTTATTTTTATATTGATAATTAAACCTAAAGCTTTATTTCATCAACTGCCTGCAACCCTTGCTGCCTTTAGCTAGAAAACTGGCTGACAATGGGTTGCTGTTTGCAAACAAAAGCTCACAAAACTCGTCTGCTTAAAGCAATTATTTGCACCTTCAAAACCGGTTGGCAGAAACATAACAGCCAGATCAGAAACAAGAGATCTGACACGAACTAAATTAATCTATGTTATTGATACTCTCCGAGTTCATCATAAAATAGGGTATCCTTTTTATTGATACTCTACTAGTTTATCAGACAACAGGGCATCTGTTTTATTTCACGCACTGTCAAAATTTCTACGCCCAGCAGCAACTACTTCCCCAGTACCATCTATGAAAGCAATTCTCTGTGACGTACAAAACCAGCCGATGAAAAGAACCAAATCTATTCGAACAGTTGCTCTACGACTAATCACATCGAAAGAACAACCCAGTTGCAATTTTCTGTTAAACTTCTATGACAGCAAGAAACAAAAACAGCGAACAAACAAGCTCTCCATCGTTTCCAGCATCAACAATCAATATTCTGAATCAGGTGAACTGGCACCGTTGCTGTCCGTATTAATGAGACGACCTTGATTTTGATTTGACTGGCTTGGCATGGGTCTTTTCAACAGGTTGTGAAACTGGCGCTTGGATTGCTGCATGAGCAGTGGGTCTTGGTCCAGAACTTCGGGTGCTTTGACCAATTCTCTGCGAAATTCAAAGACAAGAGGGTAGATGTGCTCAACCGCTCGTTCGATATTGCTGACACAAGGAGCTGCAGTCAGAACACAAAAGCAAGTAATTATATAAATAACAAACTTAAAAAGAATTTTATGTTAGTGACAATTTCATTAAATAATAGATCACTAATTTTTTGGCAACCAAAAAAACTGCTAAGTAAATGAAATAATTTCACTGACAAATGATAGATACATTGGCTCTTAAACGAATTAATAACCTTGCTGGTCTTTGTGAAAAGCAGCTACATGTTCACCTTGATTATTGTAACTCGCTTCTAACAGGTATCTATAAAGTAAAAATGTGGAAACTCCAAAGAGTTCAGAACTGGCTCGAGTCATTACTTATAAGTTCAGCTACAAACATTCTGCTCTGTCTTGTGTCATTTCGTTTCAACATAAAACATACATTTTCCCATTCACTTACAGGCAGCCTCTCTATTTCAGCAGACTGACTTTCTGGGTTTTGACCTGACTGCAGCTTAATTTTGGTTTGCCATCAGTCAATGCCTAGTGCATTAGACACCAGCGCTACAGAAGTCGCAAATTACAATTACAATTTATCAAAGTCCCTACACAGGAACCATCTCTGGAGGCTCAAATCCACACACTCCATGTTACAGGGCAAGCACCCAAACCAGTTGGCTACTGTGTCACACAATCATAAGACATGCAATGTCAACATTTACGCATCACCCCTACATATAACAGCCCTTGCCTGTAACAGTAATGCTTCCAGTTGAAAATATCTTCAGTGTTGCCTTCGGATCGACAAGTTTGTATGTAACACCTGGATGTAACTCTGGCTCATAACTGAATACAAGTATCACAAATCCATATAACATAGCGAAACACTCGAGAGAACTAAACCAGAAGTTAAGAAGAAATGGTGCAGAACTCCTTTGAAGTAGTGAAAACTAGCAGAGTACAGGTAAGAGCTAACATTTATTACAAACCTCCAACAGCCCATCACTTTTAGAGCTCCTAACATGTGCCAATCTCCAGGTAAACGTCTGAAAATGATGACCACAGTGTAACTTCCTTATTGAACCACCTCCTAAAGTTGAAACTTCTCACAGTAACAACGCCACATCAGCCTTGTATTCTAAAGCTGAATTAAATCTGGGATCCACATACTTTATAAAGTTGTAGCAGAATTCACATCACAGTGCTGCAAGGATACACTGATGAATTATTCCGTCCTACTTCTTTTTGTATTCCGGTTTCCTTGTTGCCTGCCCATGCCTCGCTTAGCTACCCGTGGTCTCTTGGTAGTCCCTTGTGTCCGCACTACAACTGCCCAGTCCATGAGCTTTGCCTTTGTTGGCCCTTCCAGCTGGAACTGCCTTCCTCTTGAACTGCGGCTTCAGTTACTTGGTCTCTCTCCTACCCAGTCTCGCAAACGCCTGAAATCCTTTTTGTCTGTTCAAGTCGGGAGCGCCACTGTTTCCTAAGTGGCACTTTATAAATGTTCGTTTACAATTACAATTTACAATTTCAATTTCTATCCTTCCAAGCTGTGTTCAGCTTATATTCAAGTGTTCCTCTACCTGTAAAAAGTTCCTTTTAAGTCTAGTAGCTACACAACTGTTTTGACTTTGTGCAACACAAAAAAACAGGCAAAGTCATCTAAAAAAATTTTCCACACAGCAAGTTCAGAAACAGAATCACTGAATTTAAGGAACATTGGGAGCTATAAAAATTTAAGCTGAAGTAACATGGAGTTTACTTGCAGTTGACCTCAGTCTCTCGAATCTATGTATGCACATCTTAATATACACTTGAAACAATGATGATGAGTTCTCTGCCTGAAGGCAGGTCCATTGGCTTTATGCCAACCGGGGATGAGATGAGCGAGGTTGTTTCCTTTTGACTTCCTCACAGACAATTGTGGGTGAGCAACTTGTCCAAGTTTGCTACACAGTGGCTTGAGGCAGATTTGAACCCGCGATCCTCCATTTACGAAGCACCGACCATACCACTACACCACCACATCCCACTCATTTGAAATACATCTTAAAAACTGGGCATTTTATAACACCTTTCAAGTACCTCATACATGCACCTCCCACTAGCCTAAATGACATTAGAGTTTTAAACAAACAAGTTCATCCGCATACACACTATGCTCGTGTAGCTTGAGAAAGTCTCCGTTGGCAGTCTCATTCAGACACATACACATCAAGCAACAAACTCTCATCCAAGGCTGACATATTACCACCTCTATGGCAATGGTAAATGGTGAATTTCGTACCTGGCCTCTCTGGGATATTTGCGAGAAAATTCAGGGATACGTATTCCCCATGGAAAAGAACATGTTCCAAGGACATTGACTACACGGTAATTGGTAAATCTGACTTTGCAGCCAATCCTCTGTAGGCAGCGAGCGATTTTCCGAGCAGCAATGTGTGACTCTTCCTCGCTGTCAAATTGCAGAAAAATCAAGACACGTTAAAGTTTAAATTAAACACAACACATGCCACATTTTACACAGCCAATACAATTTTCCAAAAGTTGGTGCTTTCAAGAGAAACTTTCCACTTCCTAAATTAATCTTATGGTCTCTTTGACACCTTTTTCCCACAGAGTTTTAAAACTTAGAACATATATATCCTCCTGAAACCGATGTTGGCAAATTTTAAACCTCTCCTCTTTGCACACCAATAACATATCACAATGTCTAGCTTAGGCAAAACATTCCAAAACAAAAATATTGGTTTCTTAAAGATATTTACCAGAATGGTAAACAGATTTTAGTGATTTTATGAATAACAACATGCATAAAACTCTTGCATGCATATATTACTGAGTCATTTGTATTTTACAAGGCAAAATTTAGTTCTGCTCAAGCTCTGTGAATCAGCAGTACCTTCGAGAACCTGTGCACGTTACTTTTCCATTTGCCCAAATAGTGGCTGTTACGCTTGGATGTCTCACCTTCATAGAAACCAACTGTAATCACAAATCGTTAATTACTACATTATTAGCATGACTATTAGTGTCATTTTGCCTCAGGTACATAAAATCTTAAAATTAAAAAAACTGTCTGGATTACTGACATATGTAACGGCTAACATATGTACGGCTAACATATGTACGGCTAACATATGTACGGCTAACATATGTACGGCTAACATATGTACGGCTAACATATGAAGCATGTGATATGCCACTGGTAAGTCATCATTATTACAATTGATGATGATGATGATGATTTCTCTGCCCGAAGACAGGTCCATTGGCTTTATGCCAGCGGGGATGGGATGGGTGAGGTGGTTTCCTGTTGCCTTCCACACAGACTGTGGGCGAGCAACTTGTCCAAGGTCACTATGCAGAGGCTTGAGGCAGATTCGAACCCGCGACCCTCCGATTATGAGGCACAGATCATACCACTACACCACCACGTCCCATATTATTACAATTATCAATACTAAACAGCAGTGCTCACTAAATTAGCAGTACAGAACAAGATTAAAGTTATACAATTCAAAAGTACACAAATAGTTGTACAGACAACATAACATTAAAAAGATAAAATAATATAACAAAACAGAAAGTTCGTCTGAAGTACTGTGTTTAAAAGCCTCGAGGCTACGCTGACTTCAGTTGGTATCCCCTACAGATAACTGAGCAAGCATAGATGGTTCTGTGCAAAGAAGCAGCAGAACAATGAATCAGAATAATTATTTTAGAAACTGCAGAACAACGAGTCGAGACATGTACAGTCAATGAACTGCTGAGATTCCCTGAAGACGCTTACACCAAAAAACTGCATATGTCTTATCACACTAAAATTTAAGCAAATAAACAGCACAAATCCTACCTACCCCTTGGGCTTTCTTGTGTTCGACATTCATCCCGTTTTGGGCTATCTTTCTTAGATTGAGGTAGCATTTTGTGTTAAAGGCGCAGACGACATTGTTTATTGCAATGTTAATAATAGGCACGTCGTCGTCGGAATTCGTTGCTTCTTTGGCTTCGACAACCTCCTGTACAGCACCGTAACTCTCAACACTTGTACCAGCCACACTTGTGTCATAAGCCACACTAGTATTGCTGGGGATAGGTGCCGCCAAATTATCAACCACTTGCATTTCATAAGAAGCGCCTGACAGAACCGTGCTGGATTCTGTGTTTGAGATTGCAAACATTGTGGTGTCAGCGCTGGTGAAAGCTACCATCCCATCTGTGCCAGAGATTACTGTTGCATCAGCACTCACTCCTCCACCAGCCACTTGATTCTGACCAGCACTAGATGCTGGCATGCCATAGGCACTAGTAGTCAATGTATCATAGCCTGTCAAGATGCTTGTTGTCAATGCATCATAGCCCGTCGAGACTGAGAAGTCATCCCTAAAGCCCGCAAAGAAGTTCATGTGAGTTGTATCTGGCATCTGTGTTACGTCCGTAAGGTAGTTCAGCTGACTATCAAACAGACTGCTAGTAGGGCTCAGTAATCCACTAGAGAACAAGTCCGTCGGCGGCTCAATTGGGAAGTTGTTCATTGCTGTGGCGATCGTGCTAAAACGCAACAGCTATAAGTAAGTAAGACATTTGTTAACCCACCATATGTCCATCGGCTGAGCGAGGAATCGTAGGCGATTAGCTATTACAATAAGCTTAGCATTCACCAAACCATATTCATCAAACATCATAAAAAAGTCTTCTCTTGGCTCTGGCCTCATTGCTTGTCTTGCTTTTTGCTTTGTGGAAAATACATCAGATTTGCACCTTTGTGCAGGGTTTGAAATAGGGCACCATAAGAAAGTGACACTTTTCTGAGTCAAGCAGCCTGCAAGGAAAGGTTACCCAGATGTTGGATTGTTTAGACTTCTTTGGATTGCAGGTAACATGTGCACACCAGCCAATTAAATCACTGATACTTGACTCTGTTAATATAGAAATATGTAACATAATATATAATATCAATTCAAGTATCTAATATATTAATACAAAAGTGTTTGATTACCTTACCTTCACCTCTTAACCCAGTTCTTTTAAATCTTCAAGTCCAAATTAACCCTACAGATTCCTTTCTTGGACTGTCATAAAACTCATGCAGAGGTCTCCAGTTCCAATTCAAAAACCGTTTCATGCCGAATATGCATTCTGCTCTCAAATAATGTACCACGACACTTGTCGTGGTACATTATTTACTAATTTCATCGAAATGCAGCGCAATTAAGCACGAGGCTAATTCGCATCGGTAGTCAAGCGAACTATAACATAAAATCTAGTCTTACGGGGTCCAAAATCATTCAGCAAAGAATCCGCGAAAATTAGAACCTCCTAAATTGCAAGTTGCAACGAAAACATCGCCTAAAATTCTTTGTCTGTAACCTGAAAATCCAGTATTAACAGCTATGGTGAACCTGTGCGACTGGGATACAATAAACTAAGGTCGCCATTTTACATTCAAACTAACTAATCTACTTCAGAGTGGGATAAACTCAGATAACGAATTTCAAAAAAGGCAGACAATATATTACAACAGATATTCCAACGGAACAAACTGTAATCGGATATAAATTTTATTTAGCAATTGTTGCGGGTTTAAACAATCCGTTAACGTTTCGCATACCAAAGAGCTATAATTAGACTAGAACAACCGACTGGACAACCGCCTCCGTTGAACTGGAACCGCATGCCCAAGTAAGAAAAATAAATATGCAGACTAGCAAGTAAGCAAGCAAGCAATCGGAAAGGAAACTTTTGGCATAATATTATCATAATATTATGATATTTATAATAATATAATTATCATAATTATATCATCATTTTGTTAATTAAAAATAGCATTAACTTCTGCTTATTAAATAGTGTTGTTAGTAGGGCGCAGTCATAATTGCTCACGTTTGGATGCCTTCTGAAGTTATGTTATTACTTAATCGTAGTCGTAATCTCGAGATGTCTACAGCGCCCAACGAAAGCTAAGTCACGGGAACTAGCTTATTCACAGGCGCTCAGTCAAAACAAAATCGATAGGCAAAAGGGTTCGGTTCCAAATCAAGATCCAGAAGTCATGCAGGCAGTCGGCTACGGTGGATAGTGTTTGAAATTGAAGCGAGAAGAGAGATAAGGGGAAGAAGAAGAATTAGGACAAAATTTGTGGAATGTAATGTTCTCGGTTTTGAGTGAAAGATTAGTACAGTAATTGCAAGAGATGAAGTGTTGGTGAATTGGTATGATGGATCAGATAATTGTCGTTACTCTGGCTGGAATTTATTCCAGAGGGTTGAGCAGCTATGGCTAATGAGCGATTTCCAAATTTTAAGGATGACGTGACGGGAGGGCGATGAAGGGTTAAGAAAGAAGAGGAGCGGGTTGAACGGAGTGGTTGGATTGTAAATAACTGACGAAGATAGGGGGTTGGATTGAAGTGTGTTATAGGTAAGGGATAAGACTACTTTATGTGACGGTAACAATGTCAGCCTCAGCTGCTCTGTGAAAACAATCGGTATCTATGGCGTTCAAGACACGAAAACAAGCGGGATGAGCACTAATATGTAAGTAAGAAGTTTATAGGAAAAATTTAATGTTTACAACTTAGGCACGTCTTACTTTAATGTAAATCTCCGAAATTTCTCCGTGCCAAAATAGGCCTAAAAGTTGCGACAAGGAGATTAGCAGGGTCAGAATCTTCGTAAAGAGCAAGCAAAAAACTGAGATTCAGAGCATCATTCAAATAAAAGCAAAGTAGGCCTACACTAAACTAAGTAAATAAAAGATGTAAACTCTAACTGCCCAAATCAACTCAATGAAGGGCTGATCCAGGGTATCCCTGGATCAGCCCTTCATTGAGTTGCTTTTGGTGCAGGCCATTGATCATTACTGACTGAAAGGTCGTCAAAAATTTTGACGACACAACAAATTTAGTGGTCGTCGGAAGCCTTCCCGTACAATCAGGTTTATTGGGCCAGTAACTGGCGCGCATTGTGCCACTTGTGGCAGCTGGGGGCCAGCTGAGGGCCCAGTGCCGGGCAAACGAACTCGACTATCATAATCTTATCACTGATATAAGTCGTCATTTTCCTCTCGAACATGAACTTATCTGACCCCCTCTTGGTCAGGTCTTTGGATTGGCCCACAAGCTGAAAATTATTACAAGCACCGTTTGCAGAAAAACATTTACCTTTGATGTCTGCTGAGGTGATCAAACGGATTTTGATATTCAAAATAATCAAAATTGTTTAAATCATGACTGAAGCTGTTTCCGTCCATGTTCGCTTAAATTATATTTGACTTCGAGAAGACTTCACTCGTTTTCCAATCACTTCTTCGTCCGTGAAACTCTGACTAAGGCTTTGGCACCGACGATCAGTCCTTTTATAGCCCTGTTTAATAAGCAGGTAACATGTGCACACATGTGTTTTATTGCTTAGGTCGAATATCACTGCAAGAAAGAGGTGTTTTATTGCTTAGGTCGAATATCACTGCAAGAAAGAGGTGTTTTATTGCTTAGGTCGAATATCACTGCAAGAAGGGCCGTTCAGAGGTGTTTTATTGCTTAGGTCGAATATCACTGCAAGAAAGAGGTGTCTTATTTCTTAGGTAGAATATCACTGCAAGAAAGAGGCGTCTTATTTCTTAGGTCGAATATCACTGCAAGAAAGAGGCGTCTTATTTCTTAGGTCGAATATCACTGCAAGAAAGAGGTGTCTTATTTCTAAGGTCGAACATGACTGCAAGAAAGAGTGTTCTTATTTACTTTCTAACCCACATTGAATATTCAAGAATAAGCAGTGGCTAGGCCAATGACCTCCACCGAGTCACGGGCGCCCAGTGTTCAGCGTAGTAGACCTATGTGAGGTCATTTGAGTAAATACGGAGTCACTTATTGACATAGCCCCCCAACAGATAAGAAGTGCTAATGAATCTACGATATGCCTAACAGTAGGATTAAGGATCGCGTCAAGTTATAACTTTAATAATAAGTCTACTGGTTTCTAGGGACCGACACACAATTATGAGAACGATAGGTTGGCTTAACATAGTCTTCTGAAGTTTGAGACGCAAGCAGGATCAGCGTCAATAGCATCATGTCACAGTCGAAAGATTTGCATAATGATTATGTGCGAAAGATTTTACAAAATATATGCAGATCAGGGGCTATAATTATTGGAGGAGTCAGTTCACTGATAAAGAAATGCAAATGATTCCTACAGCCTGTTTACATTTTAGTAGGCCTATAGATACCTAAACCATACACGGAGACCTTAAATGGCGTGGCGCTCATTCAAACGGGCAACGGTGGTAAAGAATCTCACCAGATACATTCACTGAAAAATGAGCAGGGTCGAGGTCATACGGTTGCTACAGAAAAACGAGTAGGCTACATTTACATTTAAACGTGCGAGACATCTTTACCGGCATGCGAAGCTAACGGCTAGAGAGTGACACGGGGACAAAATATTTCTCCATCCCCACCCCATACCTGCGAGTCTGTTCCCATCCCCACCCATCCCATCAGACCTGTCCCCATCCCCATCCCGTCCCCGTCAGGTCTTTCCCCGTCTCCGTCCCCATTCCCGTCACAGGGAAGCAAAAAACAATGAAATGCTCACACATGTGATCCGCTCTGCCAAAATAATTCTTAAGTCGCAAACTCAGTTTTTAAGAAACTGATATAATCTCAGGAACTACATTAATTGGAATATTTACATAAATGATATACCACTGTAAAAAATTGAGTTCACTATTTGACAAAAGAAAAGCTGAAAATGTGGAGAATGTCACTTGACTCTTGTTGTCAGAGTAGATCACGTAGACTAATATGTGTATATATTGTAGGCCTGATCTTAGTAGGTCATATAATACATAATACTTCAAAACTGTTCATCATTTATTTGATCGTTAGGCCCTACGTTTGATTAAGTCAAACATCACTGCAAGAAATAGGTGTCTTATTTCTTAGGTCGAACATCACTGCAAGAAAGAGGTGTCTTATTTCTTAGGTCGAATATCACTGCAAGAGAGTTTCTGATGTTGTTTTATGACGCCGTATGGCAACGAGGGTCGTTCACTGCAAGAAAGAGGTGTCTTATTTCTTAGGTAGAATATCACTGCAAGAAAGAGGTGTCTTATTTCTTAGGTCGAATATCACTGCAAGAGAGTTTCTGATGTTGTTTTATGACGCCGTATGGCAACGAGGGCCGTTCACTGCAAGAAAGAGGTGTCTTATTTCTTAGGTAGAATATCAATGCAAGAAAGAGGTTTCTTATTTCTTAGGTCGAATATCACTGCAAGAGAGTTTCTGATGTTGTTTTATGACGCCGTATGGCAACGAGGGCCGTTCACTGCAAGAAAGAGGTGTCTTATTTCTTAGGTAGAATATCACTGCAAGAAAGAGGTGTCTTATTTCTTAGGTCGAATATCACTGCAAGAGAGTTTCTGATGTTGTTTTATGACGCCGTATGGCAACGAGGGCCGTTCACTGCAAGAAAGAGGTGTCTTATTTCTTAGGTAATATCACTGAATATCAATGCAAGAAAGAGGTTTCTTATTTCTTAGGTCGAATATCACTGCAAGAGAGTTTCTGATGTTGTTTTATGACGCCGTATGGCGACGAGGACCGTTCACTGCAAGAAAGAGGTGTCTTATTTCTTAGGTCGAATACCACTGCAAGAAAGAGGTGTCTTATTTCTTAGGTCGAATATCACTGCAAGAAAGAGGTGTCTTATTTCTTAGGTAGAATATCACTGCAAGAAAGAGTTGACTTATTTCTTAGGTCGAATATCACTGCAAGAGAGTTTCTGATGTTGTTTTATGACGCCGTATGGCAACGAGGGCCGTTCACTGCAAGAAAGAGGTGTCTTATTTCTTAGGTAGAATATCACTGCAAGAAAGAGGTGTCTTATTTCTTAGGTCGAATATCACTGCAAGAGAGTTTCTGATGTTGTTTTATGACGCCGTATGGCAACGAGGGCCGTTCACTGCAAGAAAGAGGTGTCTTATTTCTTAGGTAGAATATCACTGCAAGAAAGAGGTGTCTTATTTCTTAGGTAGAATATCACTGCAAGAAAGAGGTGTCTTATTTCTTAGGTCGAATATCACTGCAAGAGAGTTTCTGATGTTGTTTTATGACGCCGTATGGCAACGAGGGCCGTTCACTGCAAGAAAGAGGTGTCTTATTTCTTAGGTCGAATATCACTGCCAGAAAGAGGTGTCTTATTTCTTAGGTCGAATATCACTGCAAGAAAGAGTGTTCTTATTTACTTTCTAACCCATATTGAATATTCAAGAATTCACGAATATTCAAGAATTTCAATATAGTGCTTTATTAGTGACACTGAATCGGCCGAATAATTTAGAACAAAAAGCAATAACCTGATGCAGTGGGGGGTTTTTGCTAATGCCACAACCGTTACCGCGGGAATTAACGTGCTCGTATTTCCATCCCCACGTATTACCGCAAGTCTCTATTCCATCCCCACGGTATTACCGTCGCTTCTGACACCATTACCGCGGTAAAATCCGGAGTAACCGCGGTATTGCCGCATTCCCCGTGTCACTGAGTCACTCTCTACTAACGGCATTCCTCTTGCTGGAATGAATGTGGTCCACAGTTTACTCGTTAGGCCTATTAATTTGAAAGTAGAATGACAATAAGTTTGAGGCTGTATACAGCTGAGCTGAGTCGGTATTGGTTTTTAAAGTCGGTGTTTTGGTCATTGCTCTTTTGTGTTAAGAAGGAAGTTTGGGTTACCTACGGGCGCTTCGCGCCCTTGAACTTACTGTCATTCAGCTTCCAAAATTTTCACAAATGAAAATCTTCATAGCTACGCTGATAATCCCCAGTAAAAGCGCCATGCGTAGCACATTTTTGTTTCAAATATGACGCGGTTGCATTTATTATTGAGTTTTCCGTTGTGTTATGAGTCTCACCTGTACAGCGAGTGGCCTGCAGTCTACATTTGGCTGCTGTTCATTTGACTATGGTTATTAAGATATAAAATTAACTTACTAATGATATTCTGCTCAAGTCCAGCTGGACTATAGGCCAGTTAAATTGATTATTTGTCATTTCAATATCATTCCATGTGACGTAGGCGTCCCAAATAAGCGGAACATATTCTTTCTGTTGTATCCCACATGAATTTTTTATGTAATATGTCTTATGCTGTTGTTTCTTTTGTGGAGCAATAAAATGAAACGATGAATTTAAATTTGCTTTAATAATCGTGGACGATGTCTATTTGAGTTTAGTCTGGAGAAAGTAATTCGACATGGACAAAATGTCTGAGACACCCAATTGAACATTTTGACCGGAAGTTTTATAGTAGCTTACGTCTGACAAGAATTATCTTCTGGGTCAGAATTCACGGTAATTTTTTCCTTGAATGCTTCAAGTCTTGATCGTCTTACCGGGTGCCGAGTAATTTTTGCATTTTAAAACCCTGTTTTTCTTGGAATATTTGATTGTTGACCGCGCATAGGTAAAGGCGTTTGAGCTCTGCGACACCTCAGCTGTTTGACATATTGTGTAAGCCACTTAAGTAACCACTGGCTGGCGCTAGAAAAGTTTGACCTAGTTGTCACTGATTGAGACTTTAACATGCTTAAAGCTAATTGTCCGGTTTGCCGTTTTATTTTTAGAGATGCGATTGGCGGTTACTGTTTGTTTAGGTTACCCATTAGCCACTTAATGTAGCGCCGTTTGTGTTGTATCCAGGGTGGCATCAGATGGGTGGGTTTTAACGGCGTTTGTTGCTGCATCAGGCAGAACAGTTCGGCTTTTCAGAAGAAAACTGTTTCAGGAAGATGGTCCAGTACATCTTGTCCAAAAGCATGGTGTTCAGAACTCTGCAAGCAGAAAGATATTACAAAATGTTTAGTACTCTAAAATGTCCAGTCAAAATATCTAGCTTATTAGCTGACTGTGATTTACCTTCAGGACTGAGTGTAATCAGTGGTGGCTTTATTTGGTTCACAGAAACTTACAAACTTCGTTCATCTGCAGGTTAACAAATTTTGTTAGGCTCTAGCATCTTTTCACATATGTAACTTCAGACCCTGTTTCTGATCATCTGTGTATGAGAGTGAAGAGAATGTACAACTTTATATGGAATACGTTTCCTTTTCAGAAAAGTATAACAGCTAATGGCCATTATCTCAAAGTGAAAATGTGTTATACATATCCAAATGAATTTGTGTATGTTTTTCTACAGTTTCTTCTGCTGCTTTCATCTGTAACACTATGTCGTAAGTTTCTCCTACTAAAGTCTTTATTAGTGTACCGTAGTTCTAAGCAAAAATTTGTTACAAAGATCCCATGGTGTTTAACTGCCAGTCTAGGTTAACAGCTATTGTGGAATCTTTTAATTCATTATGAAAATATATGGTTTTTGTTACCAGGCAGTAGAATTTGGTACCAGTGTCAGATGAAAATAAATAGCTTGGCCTGTGGGGAATGTTGCTTGTAATGTGATGTAAATAACAGTTTTGAAGTGCATTCTACATGCCTGTCATAGGTGGGCCTGCGTAAAGAACTTTGGGATATCTCACCAGCTCATTAGCATTGGAAAAGGAAATGAGTACCACCTGCTAGTTCTGATTCTAATCACACATTAATTCATTCAGAGCATATATACAGCATCCCTTCAAGAGGTGCTTCCAGCCCAGCCTCAGTGAAACGTAAATTGCTGTATGTCCTACATATTAAACTGTAACATCCTGGCTTCGTCTGATTGATTTTTGCGCTTTTTTGTGTGAGTGAAGGCATTGCACAAGGAACAGTGCTAAAATTTAGTGTACATTCGGCCTGACAACTCCACTAGATCTTAATTTCTGCCATAGATTGTCTTTGTAACTGTACTTACTTACTGATGCCTTGTGCATTATCGTAATGGCACTGTAGAAGTTATTAGATTAGATTAGCAATAGATACAATTGGGCTGTGCTGGTTGTTTTAGTGGTCAGGGGTATTATGGAGCGGCATACGATCGACAGGTTCCGTTGAATAATGACCAGTCAACTATTTACAAGATGAAGGAGACTTACTGGACAACAAAACAGGCAGTCATGAGGAAGCTCGGCAAGAAGGAAGATGAGCACATAGTAGCGTCAGATTCGGAGCTTGATGCAAAGCTGGAGGTGAATTAGTTTATGGTGTTCTTTTTCAGTCTGTCTGATTGATTTCACTATGGCAGTTTTGAGTGGCTTTTCGATAGGTGGCGCTGGTAGCCTGGTTCTGTTGTCTGCAATGCAGAGCTGTGGAAGTGGTTTGCTTTCGGTCTTTTACGTGTCATTAAGTTGTTGAAAAGAAGAACATCTCCACAAGCCAAACAGTGAGAGGCAGGCATGGACATGAAGCAGTGGCAAATTCAGTTTTTTCAGCCTTGACATATGGGGTAGGTTGGCCAGTCCTGTCCTTCCCTGCCAAGATCTTCTCACTGACAGTGTGTAGTCAGCGTACTAATTTTATAGATGAGTTCGCTATGGGGCAGAAGTGGAGCAGAAATCTCAAAAATTATTTCTGCCCTGCTGGGGATTTGAACCCCAGACCTCTTGCTTTGACAGTCCAGTGTGCTAACCGCTAGAATGTCGTGCACCCCGTGTTGCTGAAGATGTAGAAAAAGGTTAAGGTAGCACAAAGGTCAAAGGATCAGTAACTGGAGGTGCACACATGACTGTGGCAGTTCAGCAACAGTATACCTTTTTCCAAAAGGTATCCTGTTGTTGATTCTACATCGTTCGTGGGAAGAAATAATGATTTTGCTTCGTAACTGTCGCAATCTTGAACCTTCCAGTTCTAGGTGGCAACATGAACAAACAGGACAGTATGAGCTATCTGTTAGTCATTGTTTGAGCTTCATAGTTTTAAGTGTTTTTAAAGTTGTCGAAATTTAAATGTTGCTAAAGGTATTCAAAGCAATACAAAAGTCGTCAATGGACCTGCTTCGAGTAATCGAACGATACCAGGATCGAATCTGTGGTACGTTTCAGCTCATCCTACATATTTTCATTCATTTGTTGCACTTATTATCTGTGCATTGTCTGTAAATCTGAGGTGCAAGATAAACAAGCAAACAGCTTGTCCAGGCTTGTTACACAGAATCTGCTCTGCAGGTGTTAACCTATAGTAATTAATTGGATTACGCACTGTCGAAGAGACTGCTGTGCCTGTATTTCTCATTCATTCTTAGCCACAGATTTCTTCAAGACAGCCAGGTCACCTGTTCTAGGTGACATGGTTGTCTCGCTGGCCCGAACTTCTATGATCCAGCACAGAAGCTTTGCTGTTGTCGTCCCCTCTCTCTGGAATAAGCTGCCTTGTAACCTTGACATAAGCGTCTTGGCTTTTCTTTGCTTCTTTTCCGTAAGCATTTGAAAACCATTTTATTCAATCGTGGTTTTCTTGTTAACTTGTGTTGCGTTGCTATTAAACTAATTTTTGAGTTGTATTTTTTATATTATTTGTGAAGTTTTGTCAAGAGAAGAAAATGCGATGGGAAGACTGCTAAAGGCTGAGAGTCAGCATGACAAGACGAGGGCTGGGAAAATGATGGCAGCCGTCGGCAAGGCCCAGAGCTTCTCATCTCAGCAGATGTATGTCACATAAAGCTCACAGAAAAACGTAAAATCTGTTTTACATGATGCCAGGATTCAAACCCCAGGCACTGAGCTGAAAGACCACTGCATTAGCTGTCAACCAATAGCGCGCTTTGTATCACATTACTGTAATTTAGTAACTAGTATCACATTAATTTTAGTAAATATACTAACTAGTGTCACCTTACTGTAATTTAGTAACTAGTATCATGTGACTGCTATTGCTGTTATTTAGTAACTTCACTAACTAGTTTCACATTACTGTTATCTAGTAACCTCACTAACTAGTATTGCATTATTGTAATTTAGTAACTTAACTAGTATCACTTGACTGTAATTTACCCACAGTGACTTTAGTAACTAGTATCATGTTACTATAATTTTGTTACCTAATTTTCTCAGTTGAATCTGACTAAACTTTGGCAGTTGCGTTTTAAATGGATGGTTGAATCTCTTCCAGGTTGCAGCTGCGAGCACCTCTGGTGCGCCTCTACCAGGAGGTGGAGACATTCCGATATCGGGCCATCTCGGATACGTTGGTGACAGTAAATCGGATGGAGGTAGCCCGTACGGAATACCGTGGAGCCCTGCTATGGATGAAGGATGTATCCGAAGTACTCGATCCAGACACCTCAAAACAGCTTCAGAAGTTTCGCACAGTAAGTAGCAATCTGCTGGTTCTGATAAATCACTGCTTCTAAGATAACAGCTTCAGACCGGAAAGCAGGACTTTCAGGCATCAGGAACACACACAGGGATATATTACTAGGGATTTATTCCTAGAAAGCTTATGCATTTTAGTGAAATGAAGTTTTTTTGAAGAGAACTTTTGGAATATTGGATCCAGAAATGTTGGTTTAAGTAGAAATAAAATAAAATTGTATTCGAAACTCGCCAGCTATTATTGAACAACTTTTGTGCCTAGCCAGCAATGCCCATACTTCACATACTTTCACACGGACTGTGGTGGACAAACACAGAAATTCAGAACTTATTAAAAAATTTGTTTAGTTTGTCATTGTGGTATGGGCCGCAAGGGTGGCATCCTGGCTGATAGATTAACATTTCATTCCTGCATCATGTGCATATGCTGTGAAAATCTGGTTTCTTTATTAAATGTTGGTATGTTATGGATACAGCAATCAATTCTTAACCATATAACTTTTACTTATTATGATTTTAACATTGTCTTTGGGAGCCGTTTCAAGAACTGCCTTATAAAGAGGTTATTTTGTAATGAGGCTATTTTCAAAAACTGAATTGAACTTGGCATCCGCGATCTTAACCGCTGTATATATGAATTTTTAAAGTGTACTTCAAGGAGGTGGTAGTGTATAGGTAGCTACATACCTGCTTAACAATGGTATGTTTTAGGTGCAGGCCCAGGTGAAGAAGACAAAAGCCAAGTTTGACAAACTGAAGTTGGACACGATGCAGAAGATCGATCTGCTGGCTGCTAGTCGCTGTAACATGTTCAGCCACGTCCTCGCCAAGTACCAGTCGACGCTTCTTCACTTCTGGGAACGGACGGCATATCGCATGACGGCCGTAGCCGAGAGCTTTAAGGGATATCAGTACTACGAGTTCAACATGCTGAAGGTCCTTTTGTATCCATTGGCAGATTTGTGCCAATAGTTCATTTATTTGTTTATTCTGAGTATTTATGTAGCACTCCTTCAAGATTACCATCAAGAAGATCTCCAAGCCCAGTTTGCAAGTCTACAATACTGAGAGTTAAGTCATTTGACCTGGGCCTTCACAGATCTTGGCATTAAGACATCAGTTTGGCTTGGACTCAACCATGGAGGTCTGGTGTCATGTTGAGTTTGAAATTTCTTATTTGCATTTTTCATTCCTTCTTTATTCATTCATTCATGTGTTCATTCTAAAAGCAGATTGAAATTTCTTATTTGCATTTTTCATTCCTTCTTTATTCATTCATTCATTTGTTCATTCTAAAAGCAGAGCTTTTATATGTTACCTGTTACCATTTTCTAGTATTGGTACAGAAAAAGGAGAATTGATGAATTTAGTGAGAATGAGGTTGCATGTTGCACGTGGCTTTTGCAGGAGTTGGGTGAGCCGAGTAAGAAGTTAGCAGAAGAAACTGGGAGTCGCGAAGCTCCAGAGCACGACAACGACGACTCACAAGACGAGTACGGGTGAGATGCAGGCGAATGCGTTTATCTTTTGACCATTCACTGAGAGAGTTAATGGACTTTAAGACATGCACTTAATTTCCAAATGTAAAGTGTTGTAAAGGTAAAACGGTAAAGGTAACACACTTGCTCGCAGAAGAAGTTAGCAGAAACTCATCTGCAGCATGATTAAGGATCATTTGGCTTATTATAGTAATAATAATATTAATTATAATAACAGTAATAATAATTATAATGTTACAAATACGCTAGAACCTTCTTTCTGTATCTAATCTAATGACTTCTATAGCGGTGTTGTAATGCACAAGGCTTCAATCAATGGTCACATTACTATTTTTGGTGCCATATCAAGTACTCATAAATCATAATTGTAAAATTGAGATTTCTCAAGCACCAAAGAAAGCTAAGTTGTGGGAACCAGCTTATTTGCATGCACTCAGTGAAAACAAAATCGGTTGGCATAAAGGGTCAGATTCAGTTCCAGGTCAAGATCCAAGGGTCAGACAGGCAGTCAGATGGCTGCTGTGGATGGTGTGTAGAATTGGAGCAGCAAGATAGATAATGTTAAACGGAGGAATTGGGATAGGATTTGAGGAAGAGGAGTGTTTGAACTTACTGTATGAAGTATGAAGTTACCTCTACAAGGTTTCTTCATATGTGGTCAATCATCAGTGATATGGTACCTCAAGAGAACCATTAGAAATGGATTAAATTTAGGATCCATGTCCCTTTGACTTCATCATATTAGAATTGGCATTGTAATAAAGTGGCTTATCAGGGAGTTCCTGTGTAGCTTCTGCCTCTGACAACCACTGTACTTCGATGTTGTGTTAGACACCTTTGTGGCAACATCTTTGTTGTTGTTTATTGTTGTAAATAGTTGTAAGAGTATGTTAAATTAGCTTTTTTTATACTTATTTTTTTCGTTGTGTTAACTTTATTGTTTGCATGTCAAAGTCTTACTGTTTACGATATTTACCATTATAAGTGAACCACCAACTAGCCACCAACTCAACTCAGAGTTGGGTAAGCCGACGGAGCCAGCCGCCGAGGGTCCAAACTCGAATGAAGAAAACATACTCGAATTTTCTGAAAGCGATGGCGAAAGTATGCACGAGGCACATGACATCGTGCCTGTTGAGGCACACGATGACTCAAATGTCAGAGCATATGACAGTGTGCCTGTTGCTCCTGCTCAGGATTTACTTGACTTGACCTCTGACCCTGTGTCTGACCCACCACTCTTTGACCTGAGGTTGGTTGCCACTTGCAGACGGTCGGGAGATTTTGTTTTGGCAGCTGTGGCAATTTTGTATGGCGGTGAAGGTCTTTCAGTTTGAACTTTAGCATCAAGTTTGGATGTTTCAAAGTCTGGTAACTAATCAAGAATTGTGACCATTTCTGTGCTGTAGGCAAAGTCAGTTCTTGACCAGGATAGAAAATAAGCATTTAAATGAAATCTGTGGTTACTGGTACAGTTATTTTTTAGCTTTTTTGGTCAGTGATGCATGCCTTGATTTAGTTCTCAAAAAATAAGTCACCAGTTCGATGTTGCTGATGACCTTTAAGTTGGGAAGTACTTTTGGTTGGAAATTTACTTATACACCAGACCCTATAAGACGGGATTTTGGATCCATTTCAAGTACTTTGCTTCACACTGTTGTGCTGCTTCCGCTTAGCAAAATGCAACAGACTGTTTAGTTGTATGACACCTGTTGTCTTTATTTTCTTGATATCTTGCATTTCTTATCTTTTCTGGGTCCTTGACATATTTTTGTTGAACAGGTTTTTGCTGTTTTCTTCTGTTTTGATTCAATTTTTTTCGTTTGCTCTTACTTTCATTTTGTTTTCGGTGTTTTTAGTGTCCCCACAGGCGTCCTGCCTTCAATCCCTCCTATTCCAAAAGCCGCTGGCACTCTTACTTCATCCTCAGATGAAAAAGGTGCTTCTGATTCGGCCCCTTGTTGGCATCTTCCTAAGAGGTTCATTTTATTCGGGCTTTATTGTGTTGGCTTAGGGTAACTGGGTTTCGGGTAACATTTAGTTTCAGCATAGACTGATTTTATGCAGATTTAAAATATTAGAATGAGTGGACAGGGTGGATAGGTGGACAAGATGGATGGGTGAATGGATGGATGGATTAGGGATGGATTGATGGACAGACGGACGAATGGATTAAGGATTGACTGATGAATAGAAATATCGATGGATGGATATATGAATGAAGGATTGATTGATGGATGGATAATTAATAGATAGGTCGATGCATGGATGAATGCATGGATGGATGGGCTGGATGATGTGTGTTTTAATGGATTCGTGGATGTATTTATTCATTTGTTCACTCAATCAGGATTCAGTAAATTTATATAATACCTCTTCAGGACATGTACTCAAAAGCCAAACTCTTCTCGTTCATCAGCGAAAGAGAAATATTTGGATATCTGGGTGGTTTACTATGCATGGAGAATTGTGTCTGTGCTTGGAGTTGAAAACAATACTAGAGGTTTAAGATTGACATAAAAAACTAGGTGTGCTTGACAGGCTGTTAAAGACTTGTTTGAAGCTACTGCATCCAGCTAAATATGATCGTAATTTCTGTGCAGGCCCAATTCAAGAGATGGTAAAAAAGACGAAGCCAGTGACTCCGCTAAGAAAGTCAGTGGCAGCTTAAACAATCTGCTTGACGCCATCGATAAAGAATTCACGAAGCCTGGTAAAAATTCATCCATTTGTCTGTCCGTCTTTCCACCCATTCCTTCATTTATTCCATCCATCTATTCATCCATTATGCTTCCAGTCCATCTACCAATCATTCCAGCCAAATCCTTTCATCCATTGATTTGCCTTTACATCTGTCAGTATTTTCAGTCCACTAATCCACCATTCCATCCATCGATCTATCAATCATTCCATCCAACTATCTACAATCAGTTTTACTGCTATACTCAGGTTACGTATGATTCTGATGAAGTTCTCAGGTTTTCGTGTTTCTTTATTTAAGATGATTTAATGTTTCAACAGAGGATGCAAATGCCACTGTATTGAAACCACCGGCAGAGTCGTCAGCTCCATTCATCGACTTTGGAGAGGATGAGGAAGAGGAGCAGGATCTTGAGGAAATAAAGAGGAAGCAGGATGAGGAATTTGATTTCAGTGGAATGCTCAAGCAGACAGCCTCCGAGTCACAGAAAAAACCAACTACCAAAGGTAACTGTTAGACTTTGACCTGCCTGTCTTGATGAAAGAAACGAACAGTACCTGCATATATATATGTATGTATGTATATATGTATATGTATGTATATATATATGTATATATATACATATATATGTATATATATATATGTAATGTATATATGTGTGTATCTGGCTTTTTATGTAGCACCTTTTATGAACTTCACAAAAGTGCTAAAACAACGCTGTCTGACAGATCTGAAAGGTACAACTGAATGTGTTTCTTGAGCTGTTTTCCTGCCTATCTCATGATGACATGAGCTTCTTATCCTTCCTCTGCCTCTTGTTTGCCTGCTGTTGAAGACCATTCTGTTCGATCATAGCTTTTTGTGTCAGGTCAGGTTAGCCTCTGAGAAGTTCCCTTGAAGAGGAACTTTCATTTTGTTATTAGAATAACCACAGCTGAGCCATATCCCTCAGGATCCAATGACATTACGTACGACATGATATTAACTTACTTTTCCTCACCTTAACTTACTGTTTCTGTTCAACAGTGGTGTCAATCTTTTCCCGGTGTTGAGAGGAATAGTATCCTTCCCTTTCTCAACTTCCCTCATTGAAAGTATGTATGGATGGGTGGGTGAGTGGGTGGGTGGGGGTCGGGTGGGTGAATGGATGGATGGATGTATGTATGTAAGTTTGTGTGTATGGATGGATGGATGTATGTATTTATGTATGTATGCATGTATGCATATCTGTGTCTATGCCCTTAATATAGCACCTTTTAAGTAGCTCTTAAAGTGCTGTGCTCACACTTTTCAAGTGCTGAATTACCTTACCTTACAGTGCTTACTTTACCATTTTTGTCCAGGTGCTGTGGACCTTTTGACGGATGACTTTGAAGTGGACGATTCAGAAAAGGATGATCTTAAACTTCTAAACGAAATCCTGAACGCTCCGACTTCTGGTGGAGATGACTTCTCTCGCGAATGGCAGGCCGTGTTTGGCAGTACGCCGTTGTCTGCCAGCACCAACCTGACTCCTGTTGAGTCTGACAACGCACGGGCAGCGGAGTTCATGCCTTCATGCCTGCTTGACATGACGTCGGGAATGAGTTCGGCAGGTCAGGAACCATAATATCATGAATTGTAAATTATGATCATTATCATCAGTTATAATAATAACGTCTTACCTCCTAAGCGAAGTCAGGAACACGTCAGGTGAGTATGGTACACAAAATTCTGATTGTAAAGTTAATAATGATTAAAAATGTTTTTTCTGGTAAAAGATGAAATTAATAACGATAAAAACTATTCCTGCTTGTAAAGTTAATAATGATTCAATAATTTGTCTGGTAATTTGAATAATGTTGCTCTAAACTGTCCTTGTAAAAATACATATGACATACCCTCTGGGCCGATTGATAGCTGGATTATTACGTCTTCGTGGTTATCTCATTTCGCAAACAATTGAAGACTTATCTTCTTCATTGAATTCATTAATTAGGTTGATTTATTAATCAATAATTTATTAATTATGAAATTACATATATATATGTATGTGTGTGTATATATATATATATATGTTTTATATATTATTCTCTGTTTATTCCAGGTGGCATAGTTCAGCAACAAGGCTCTATGGGAGGACAACTACTGACACCTAGTGGCCACCAGGCTGTGTTGCCTCCACAGCCAGCACAACAGACACAACAGTCAAAGCCAACGTCGTCACAGACTGGACCAAAGCCAAAACGGGTGAGACATTTCTAGCTTCTTGTACAGACTGGCTTCTGTTGTGCCTATGCTTTAATACACATGTATATATGTATATTTGTATGTGTACATATGTATGCATGTATCCAAGGTTTTTTTAATGTAGTACATTTTAAAAACCTCACCTGGCTGTCTAACATTTATGAAAATGTGCGACTTAAGGTAAGCTGAGGATGTTGTTTCTTGAGCTTTTTGTGGTGGTTGAGTTCAAATGTTCAGTTGAAGAATTTTCAAGGACATTCCAACACTTGTGTTTGTATATGTCTCATCGGTTTATCATAAGTATGTACCCTATATTATATGTATTACCTAGTTTATGAATCTATGTATTTATGTATCTAACCATTTTCATAGCACCTTTTATGAACCTCACAAGTGGTAAAGGTAAAGGTAATGTGTTTGTTTACATGTGTCTAAAGAAGCTCCTCAAAGTGTCATCTTGATGTTGAAAGGTATCTAAGATGAAGCGCAAACATGACTTAAGCAATCTAAGATTAAGACGTGTTTTTAATCTCCCAAATTGCATTGATACTCATTTGCCAACCCTGAAAGGATGGAGGGCTAAGTTGGAATGCCATGGTTTCCTGGTGCACCAGCTTATCACAGACTTTGTTGGAATCCAAAATTTTGAGTGCATTGATACTTTTAGGTTCTTTAGGTTTATTTTTCATTACTTCTTGGTTTTTAGATTCTCATCAACTGTCAATTTTTTGTTTTCTTTCTCATGCTTAGTTTCCCTCAGCTGTATCTTTAGTTTTTCTGTGTCTTGTATAGTTTCCTGTATGTGTTGCGTTTTAGGTTTTTTATGTACCTTTTGTTTTTTAGTTTTTCTGTCTTTTGTATTTGAATTTTTCTATGCCTTTTAGTTTTAGTTTCTCTGTGTTGCTTATTTTGGTTCCTGTGTATTTCTTTTGTTGTTGTCTGTTTTTTAGTGATGCATAATTTTTCATTTCTGTGTAATTTGTTTTTTGCTTCTGCCCATTAACAGAACCAGAAGCAGGAAATGTCCGCATGGTTCAACCTCTTCGCTGAACTGGATCCGCTTGCAAATCCTGATGCAATTGGGCGCAGCAAAGAGGACCTGACGGATGCCTAAGCGCCATCTAGTCTCAAGATCTGTCTTATTGTACAGTCTTTAGTCTCAAGTGTACAGCGGAATTTACGCATGCTAGAAAAATTACGAATTGTAAATTGCATACTGTCCTGTCGTCCATAAGTCGTAACGTTCTGATTCAGATTACGAGACTTTACGCATGCAGTCTGCAATGAATAAATCCATATCGTTGCCTGCAACAATTCTGGTAATTTGATTCTGAGTGGCAGATGTGTAAAAGTAATTTCCAGAAATTTGACTTTACAGTGTTTAATTTATTGTCGAAATACGACTTTTTGTATTTTACTTGTGGCTTGTTAGGTGCTTGAGTCAGACCTTCCAGGCCTGCTGCTTTGTGACCTTCCAGGCCTGTTGCTTTCTGTATCGCCAAGTGCCCACAACATGTTCAGTCGATGCAACGTAATTGCTGTTTTCTTACATCACTTGATGAGAACTGTGTTTCATTTTATGTTGGTTTTTGTTGGGATTTTCAGCTGATGAATTTTACTGTCTGTGAATGTAAAAGACTTTTTCTCATGGGTTGTGATGTAGTTTTTGAGGTGACGGGTGAAAACAGTTTACCGGTCCAGTATGATTTTTGGTTTGTGGAGGAATGTGACAGATGTCGATTTTAGGCTGGTGCTTGAGAGGTTTTCCAAGGCTCTATGTAAATGCTCAGTTACGTAAGCATATGTATCTTGTCATGTATGGATGTATGTGTACATACCAATGCTGTTTTGCGTAGCAGTCATCGAAGGATTTGGCTAGGATTTTTGGCAGAGTTTGTTGGGCTGAACTGGGGCTTTTTGTATTGAATCCGGAGATAATGTGTCTGGAATCTTGTTAAAGACGCAGGCACTTTTTTGGCACTGTGCTATTTTATGGGTGATGAGTGGCTAATTAAATTCAATTATTGTCTGAGATTTTCAGTGTGGAATTTGTTGTGTTTAGAGCCAAATGTTGAAGATGTAAAATGAATGATTGCAATGGTCCTACTGTTTCTGTTAAAGAGGTTCTGATATTATTATTTTTATTGTCGTTTATTTATTGTTATTTCTCATTTTTCTCATTATTAAGCTGGAATTATAATGCTACCTTTGAGTGCCGTAGGAAATCCTGCCTTTATTGGGTTATGTTCTAAAGCTGAATTTGGGATCCACGTTTCCGACCACTTTTTTTAATTACATCATTCTGTCATTCGTTTGCACCTTGGTTTCTGGTTAATTAATTATTAGTAATTAGCATTTGAAATAAATAGATTTGTATTTACAACACAGATATGTGCTATTAAGGTGGCTTCAGTGCATTATTATTATTATTATTGTTATTTCTCTGCCACATTTGGTTGTGAACGGCTTTGCTGTACAGCTTTTAATTTTGTGGATCATCAACAAATGACAGCTGTTAATGACATGGCCCTTGAAATTACCTGAATTTTTCACTGCTTTGTATTTACATGTAATAACTGTAATTTAATGATTGAACTGTTACAATGTTTAGAGAGGCTTCTAAAAAGTGGTATGTAACTATCCATTTGGAGCACATCAGTACTTTTGTGTGTCTTAGTTTAAAGACCAAAATGCATGGAGATTTCAATGCCGGACTCAACTTGGTTGCTTAGCAATTTTTACCGAACAGGTTGACAGGATCAGATGTGTGGAAAATGGTTTCCATGGAAATGTGATTTGTCGATAGCCAGAATGCTACTGATTTGGCACTATGTTTAATTTAAAAGATTTTCTTTGATTCTAAGCTTCCGTTCATTCCACATTTGATTTTATATGCAGCTTTCTCTTCATTTAGTATAAATACCTATATGTGTATGTCTATATTATACATATATAATGTCTATTTATAAATAGCTACATGTATATAAATATATGTGTATGTGAAATGATCTTTTTTGTGTATAATTTGTAAGAGCATTGGCCGGCATGACATAATTACTAATTTAGTATTAATTTGCTATTAATGACTTTTTGAATGTGGAACGATATGGGTTAATAAGCCTTACATTGGATGGAATTGAAGTCCCAAAAGAACAGTGTGCATATGTTTCTGTACATTGTGTGTTGGTATGTTTTCTTGATGGAATGATAAAAGACATCAGAAAGTCTGTTTTTTCTTCAGTGCTTTTCTGAGGCCCCAAAACAACTAATGGGGATTGTTACCCAGAATAGGTGGTGCTGGAATTTAAATGGGCCTATAGTTCTACTTTCAGTAGTTTGTTTACGAATTGTCACAAACAGCAACAAGATTGTGTTATTATTTTTGCATGAATATCTCTCTGTTTACTTGCCACAGATGCTGACCAGAACTCGTAGTGGATTAATGTACGACATTCACCATCCTTCAGATGATGGTTATCATATTTGCTTTCATACTCGTCTTTGTTATTAAGTTTATTGTATAATTTCTTATTGAGTAACTAATTCTTAAGATGGTGATTACCTTAAGACTTTCTTTAGTTCTCTGTTTATTTGTTTTTTCTTGTTTACACTGGGTGTGAGCAATCCATAAGAAACAAAAGTTACAACAGCAGCTGGAACATCAGACATTGTTAGATGCAATTTTTAATTCTGTAACGTTCACTCATCTCTGTTAGGACCATTACACTGTGTACAATTGTCGTTGGATAATTTCTCTTTTGAATTGTGATACTGGGTTTTAAGATTCTTGAGCGTCAGACTATTGTTCTTGGCTTCTAGATGGATCCATCAGTGAGCATGATAGTCACGTTGGTTGGGTCCACATTGGGCCTTTAGCCGGCCGTCAGTTTGCACCATTGGGGCCATCAGTGCCCCGGCGAATGTACGTGACTATCTCGGGGCCCTGGGCTCATTGGTCTTGGGTTCTAGGCTGGTCCACGAGCAGTCCTGGGTTTCCACATGGACCGGTGGGACTTGGACGCATCAGGGCCCAAGTGGAGATCGACGAAACAGGCGTAGAGTGGTCCTTCGTCGAAAGCCAGGCATCGCAGGAAGTGCAGGAGAAGCAGAGTACCGAGGAAGAGAAACCCGATTGCCGCCAGAAATATGAAGTAGCAGGCGTAGTAGGCGCAGACGCCCTTGTATCGGATCTTCGGTCGGCGCTTCTTAGCCGGAATCACACCGGAAACGGAAGTCTTACCGTCTCGACGGCTTCCGGTCCTTGATCTTGCCCGTTGTATCAAGGTCGTCGCTTCCGGTACTGAACCATCGGAAGTCGGACAAGAAGAGACGGTTCTTACTGAATCGTTGGTTTCGTGGTGTGGTGTATTAAACGCAAGTTCCATTTGGTCCACTGCTTGGTCCATTTGACTGGCTTCATGGTTCAGTTTATTCCCTTCGTTCAGACGAATGTCGTCATGGTGCAGATGATCGGAGTCATGGTCCAGTTGTTTATTATCTTGGTTAATTTGTTTATACCTTTGATCCAGTCGATTGGCGTCATGGTCCAGTTGTTTTTTCTCTTGGTCCATTTGTTTATTCTGCTGGTTGGCGTAATGGTCCTGTTGAATGTCGTTACGGTCCACTTGATTGGCGCCACGGTTCAGTTGGTTATTCCCTTTGTGCAGTTGATTGGTGTCACGGTCCAGGTGATTGTCGTCATGGTCTATTAGTTTACTCTCTTGACCACAATCCACGTCTCGATTTTGCACTTCCTTTTGAACCGTGTCCGTTTAGTTTTGAACCATTTCCTTTCTGGCTTTTCCGAAAGAAAATGTCAGAATTCAACAGCTTACTTAGTGCAAGGGAGATCGCTAACGAGGTTCGCTTCCAAGTGAGACTGCGAACGAGATTCGCAGTTCAATCGATATCAGATCCACCAGATTAAACTTAACATGCCTAACGTTGCTAAAATACGTCTAATAGTACTAAAATAGATGTAATTATTTCTAAAATATGTGGCCAATATTGCCCATTACGTTTTTACGAAACCAGGCGCGATGGACAATGTAGTCGCTAAAAATCCACAAGAATAAACCAAAATATCCGTATTAGAGATGTCTAATAGCACTAAAATAGGCCAATTTATGTCTCAAATGTGTGGCTAACATTTATTTATTACGTTTTTACGACATTGAGATTCCTATGTCTGTTAAACAGAGTGATGCAAACAAGCGTCAACGCGATTTTCCTTCCGCCTGCTAGATGTGAGTTGCAGCAGGTAGGTCTATACGGATGAGCAGTGCCTGTCGACCGTCAGTCTGATGGAACGATCGACCTGCATGCCTGCCCACTGCTTTGTGCGGTCTTCCATGACCAAATGATGACTGCGAGCAGCAGCCGTGGCTGGCAATGGTCATGCTAGTTGAGACATGTCTGTCTTGTCTTCTGCTGCAGCAAATGCTGCTGCTGCTGCTACTGATGATGATGGCTGATGATGATGAAGATGAAGAAGAAGCTGATGATGATGATATTGATGATGATGATCATCATCATCATCAAGGTGACGACTTAATAATCTTTAGCTGTATCGATTGGTCGTGAGTATTTAAAGCCAACGATAGTGAGCACAAGAAGACTGTAGCGATTCACTCCAGCCTAATAACTTGTTTGCTTATATAAGTATTCTATCAGGCCTAAATAATTAAAATAATTAATTTAATTAAGTCGACACCTTTAACATAGGCTCTAGAGATTCGGCACTAGGGACACAGCGTAGGCTGAAGAGGAGAAGGAGAAGGAGGAAGATTCTTGATGTATGCATGTGAAGTTGCTGCTGCAGCTGAAGATGGCGGGCATGCGCAGAGACGAGGAGTTAAATGGTATAGAGTATGAATATATGTAGGCCTGTATATGCTTGGACGGATTGATGGAAGGATGGATGGATATATCCATGCATGAGTGTGCGTAAGTATGTGCGTACGCATGTATGTATAATGTTCGCATGTATGTACGTATATACGTATGCATGTATGTATGTACTCATATATGAATGTATGCATACATGCATGTATGTACGCATGTATGTGTAAGAAGACAGACAAAGAGATCGACAGTCAGACAGTCGTAGGTGGACTTGGCATACTCAGACGTCGCGTGACTCCACAGACTAAACGTGTCGCTGTAAACTGGAACAAAGGAACGATTTTAAATATTACCCTCCTAACTGTTCATATCGCAAATCCTTCCTTCCTTAAGTCCATGAGCTCAAAGCCTAATGGCGTCGATCGCAAGTTTTCCACTTGTTTGACCAACCTGAGTGTTACCCATTTTACATGGGGGGCACGGTAGCATACTGGAGAGAGCGCTCGGCTTGTAACGCGGAGAGTACGGGTTCGAGTCTCCTCCGAGACGGTTACTGTGTAGGGACCTTGAGCAAGTCCTTAACTCACAATTTCTCGGCACCATCGATTGATGCTAAGTCATTAGATAGTGGCGCCTAATAAATGCAGAACTAATACATGAGTCATCAGCATCAACGCTGCCCGTCTTCAACAAACATCGTCGTCTCCCTTCGCAGCTACTCGCCGTGACAACAAATTGGAAGAAACACTATCGCAAATACTTCGACTTTAGTGGATGGAACTTGATTCTGTTGACGACCACTGACTTCAAACAGCGCCAATTAAACATTAATTCGTCGTATTTATCCTTCTGTCAATCATTCATTGCAGATCTTTATAAATTTGACCACAAACGAGCGCTTAGTCAAGTCATATAGACATGCACTGACCATCAGAACCTCTTGTTGGCTTCAAGCAGCTCCAATTAAACATTTATTCATTGTATTTAGCCTTTTGATAATCAGGCATTGAGAACTTGTTTAGACTTGACCCTGAACGTGAGCTTACTGAAGTCATATAGACACGCATTGACCATCAGAACTCCCCCCCCCCAGGGCACAATGCCAGGTTGTCTATCGGTATGAATGGCTTGACACTTAAGCCCAGTTCTAGGGATATTGGGGAACCTTTTAATTTGCATTTCAGGATCAAGAAGACATTTAAGACTTACAGACAAATAGCGAACGAAGTCTATGTCCAAACATGCTGGAAAGCGTGAAGATTAACAATCTATTTGCGAGCAGGCAAAATGGAGAAAGTTTGCTTTTCGTCGCAAGAAAAATGGACCATCGTGAAATCTTGGAAATATCGAAATGAAACGTGTTCAAGCTTGTATAAACTAATACAAATAGGTTACTTCTAATGTAGGCCAAATTTACGTATGTAGGTCTATGTATGAATGTAGGCTTGCATGTATGTGGGTATGTAGGCTTATATATGTATGTATGTAGGCCTGTGTGATATGCATGTATTTATCATGGATGTATGTAGGCCTATGTGGTATGCGCTCTCATTCATACCTCTCGGATTTGGTCTCTCCCTCATCCGTGACCTCATAGTTCTCCTTCGAGTGGGGCTGGCGTTACCAGGGGAACTGATGGGTAGAGACCCTGGTACAAAAGGGGATATAGAGGCCCTTAGATGAGGTATGTATGGGGTATGCATAAATGAGGTAAATATGGTACGTGTGAGTGCGCTTCTTAATCCGTGGCACATATAAGTCCGTGTCTTTCTGAACCGCTCATTAGTTGAGAAGTCGTTCTCTTACAGGTACCTCCAGAAAGAGGAGATCTTCGTGACATCTGCAGCAGAAAAGGAAGAAGCTACAGGCAGGTGAGGACTTAGCAGCGCAGGCATCTTCGACTTACTGTATTGCGCTGAACGTATTCCTTTCATGTGAATACAGATAGCGAGATAACAGACTTCGTAGATAAGTGTTGCAGAACACAGTCGTTGTAAATTGGCATCCGATTTTTCTATCGTCTAACGATGTCTCCTATCGTAACATGTGTGGAATTGGCATCGGCTTCTTATCTAATCTCTAAGGACGACTATGCCTTCCATCATGGCATGTTTGAAATAGGCATCATATTGTCTTCTTATCTAATCTAAAGATGACTTTGTTTGCTATCGTAACATGCAAAGTGTAACTCGGATGTCGCAGTACGAGTCAGCACGGCCTATCACAGGGGGCAGCAGGGCCATTAGGTCTAGGCCTCACATACAGAAAAGGCCTCCAACGTATCTTATTATTTTTGTAACTATACACTGGAATGGTACAGCCAAAATTGGTGGTTAATCATATAATCAGTAGGTTAATGATATAATTTAAAGTACACTCAAAATCAGTTGAAAGACATCACATCGGATAACTAGGTCTCTATTGGCAAGACTTACAGTGGACATCTCGCGTTTTAATGTCACAGATATCTATGGACATGCTGGCTGAGTAGGCCTATTTCCTAGTAGCCTAAACATAAAATCCTACCTTTATATCTTTCGGGGTGAGCACAGTGATTTACAGCCACGCCCAATTCAAGTTTCAATTCCAGATGAATTTTTCCAACTCATTTAAATGTTTGCGTTAAACTTGAGAGACCCTTAACCCGAAAACGGTTTTGGGCTTACACCTTCCCTATTCCAAAAACAATCTAGGATAAGCTGGTGCCCCGCGCTTAGGTTTTAAAGAGTTCTTGAGCAGTTTCAATTTTACGATTACGATTGAGACAGTTGTCTGGTCAATCATACGAACTCACCAACACTTCACCTCTTTCAGTTTCTGCGCAGGTCTTTCACTCAAGACTGAAAACACTTCTTTTCCAGAAATCTTATACTGATTCTTCCTCTTCCCCTTATCTCTCTTCTCGCTTCAATTTCAAACAGCATCCACCGTAGCCCTCCGACTGTCTGAGTGCCTGACTCCTGGATCTTGACCCTTTTGCCTATCGATTTTGTTTTGACTGAGCGCCTGTGAATAAGCTGGTTCCCGCGACTTAGCTTTCGTTGAACGCTGTAGAAATATCGAGATTACGATTACGATTACTTCCATACATTATAAATTATAGAACTGAAGTAAAACGAATTCGTATGCTCTCTTACTTTTCAGGATCGTTTTCTTCGTAGAACTTTTATCTACATACAGAAGTAGGCCTATACAGAAGTAATATGAAGACAGCCGTGATTCTCGTTGCTCTTACCGCAAGTAAGCATTATGCAATTAACTGTTAGGCTTGTGTGTTACTTTTGCCAGTGTTCTCTACGTTTAGCGGAGGGAAGCAAGTTACCTCCAACAGTTACATAACAGTTTTCCAGGCAAATTTATTGTGGTTTATGTGGGGCGGAACTCGGATGATTAAATAATTTAGGCCCCTAATCGTGTAGCTGGAAATTTTAGCATAACATAACATCGCATATCATAGCAAACACATAACATAACACAGCATAAGCATAATATAACATAACATACATATAAGCATAACATAGCATAAACATAACATGAACATAACATAGAATAAACGTAACATGACATAGCATAAACACAGTATAACACAGAATAAGCATAGCATAAACGTAACATAAACACAAAGGTGCTAGAAGAATAGAAGGAGAGAAGATGAGAAGAAGAGAAAGAAAGAAAAGGAGAAGTAGAGAAGAAGAGGAGAAAAGAAGAGAATGCTAGCCCCGAGATGTAGCCATGGGTTTGAAGTGTTAGCCTCGGCATATGACGGCTGGTGGCCAGTCCTTTCCCTCACCGATTGATCTTCCCATTGACAGCGTAGAGTCAGTGTACTCATTATAGCTGAGATTGCTATATCCGGTGCAAGTGGAGTCGAAATGTCGAGAGAATTTTCTGACCGAGCGTGAATATGAACCCCTGACCTTACGATAGCTAGTCGAGCCACCAGACTATCATGCATCCTATTGGTTAGAACCATATGGCAATAAAGCAGAAAATCAACGATTATCTACCTTGCCTTACCTTACCTTAAATTACCTTACACCATATCATACCTTACCCTAAACCAAACTTACCTTACCCTGACTTACCGTATCTTACCTTTTCTCATCATACTTTGCCATACCTTATATGACCATACTTTACTTTTCTTACCTTGACTTACCATACCATAAATTGCCTTTCCTTATCTTATACCATGCGTTAGCTTACTTCAACATGCCTTACATTACTCAAACTTACCTTACCATACCTTACTTTACCACACCCTACCGTTGAATCGCCAATTAACCGCTTGTATTGTTCGAGTTCAGTGACATTTCGACATGTTTCATGTGCGCCTATAGTGCTAAGTCATCAGCTGCTGTGGGTTGAGGCTAATGCTCCGGTCAACACTTCCTCGACAACCACCATTACCGCCGCACCTGGTTCTAACGCCACCGTCCTCGCCTCCGCTCCATCTGCCTCGGCCTTGACCCAGGGGTCGATCGATTTTGGACCCCCGACCTTCCCAGCTGGAGGCTCGACCTTGGAAACTATTACACACGTGAGAGATTTCCTGTTATATATACTTACTACGTGGATATTCATACAGCGCATTTTCCCCCAGAAGTCGATTTATACAACCCAATCTTGAACTGACGATATCGTGCATGCACTAGAGCCGAAATATCCTTCAAGAAGGCCTCAACCCAAGACTAAAATGGAGGCATAAGTGAACAATTACATTACCTCGATTGACTTTACATGTCTTATTGCCTCGATTAACCTTTACATTGTCTTGCCATACCATACCATACTTAGGCCTAAATCTCTCCTTATCTCACTTTATCTCATCTAATCAAATGACTTCCATAGCGCAGTTATCGTAATGCATGAGGCATGAGTTGATGGTCGCTTAAAGTATAATCCAGCCAAAAATTGTAATCTGTTGGGAAGCCCGGCAGAAATCCAGCAGAAGGGTCGTCCATAAAAGACGTCCGCAAAATGACTTACTGTTGGCACCTCTCCCCCTTGTCCGCATGTGGCATTACCCTCCACTTCCTTTTGTGGAAGTCCATATCCTGTGGCTAACTGTCCTACGAGGTGCGGTACTTTGATGCTGCTGTGTCGAGCAAAAGGTTTCTACATATTATAAGTAAATAAAATAAGTAAACTATCCCATATTCCACTAGTGAGACGTATGGGAGGTGCTCATTTCCTTTTCTTTATGCCCTTCCACTGGCAATGGACGAATCCCAAGGTCCTGGACACGGGTCCAAATCATCGCAGGATTTGTCATTTCCTTCCCAGCTTACGCCGGTACCAAAGTATACTACTGCTTGGTGACAATGGATGAATCCCAAGGTCCTGGACACGGGTCCAAATCATCGCAGGATTTGTCATTTCCTTCCCAGCTTACGCCGGTACCAATGGATGAATCCCAAGGTCCTGGACACGGGTCCAAATCATCGCAGGATTTGTCATTTCCTTCCCAGCTTACGCCGGTACCAATGGATGAATCCCAAGGTCCTGGACACGGGTCCAAATCATCGCAGGATTTGTCATTTCCTTCCCAGCTTACGCCGGCACCAATGGACGAATCCCAAGGTCCTGGACACGGGTCCAAATCATCGCAGGATTTGTCATTTCCTTCCCAGGTTACGCCGGTACCAAAGTATACTACTGCTTGGTGACAGAAGCACGTTGGGCGCAAACAACATGCCTAGGGTCGTTACACGGAGTCGACCCTGCAACCGCATGATCATCGACCAAACGCATTACCGCTAGACCATCGTGCCTCACATATTATAGACCTAATAATTATGACGGTCTTGTCATCTGGTGTCCAGCCCTAGTATTATGACCGCAGATGAGAATTAGTCTCCATCCAGTAGCCTGCGCATCCGATTCTGGATTGCAGTTCGATATCAAGTGACCGATAACCAAGGCACGGAGCATCATCATTCCGCCAGATCTTAGGCTGCTTTCAGCGAAGTCCACCTACGGTGATCCAACTAAACAGAGGCATACATTGTGTGCTGCCAGACTGAAGTTGGTCCTTAAGGCACAAGCTGTACTGAAATGACTAACTGCAGGGCCAACCAACTTCAGATGCGCACATACGCATTGGGCATGACCCCATCCCTTTGTCCCCCTGCCCTTCTTTGCCGACGCCCTTAATGGACTACCCCAGGTCAGGGAAACCAGAAGTCAGGCTACGTACTCCGGGTAAGCAAGTTGAAACAGATGAGATAAAAATTTACATTACCTTACAGTAATTGTGCAGGATGTTGATATTTTAGTCTGGAGCAAGTAACCTGGCGTCGTCTCTGTTGCCAGTGGTAGTGGGACTTTCGGCAGTGTTCCATCCATAGAGATTATAGATGCTACATACAGACAGACGTCTGAAGTGAACATCATGCTTGGCAGAAAGCAGCTTATACAATGAAATATACAGAAAGAAATGCTAGCTTTATTGTGAAATTTATTTAACTATATGTTAACGAAATAATTTTAATAGTGTTGCATGTTTACGTTAGTGGTAGAAGATGAAGAAAATGAGGCCTATGTAATCATATCAAAAATTTACAATCCAGAACTTGAATGGTGAAAATGAATAAGAAGTCTCTACTGCAAAATTTACAAAATATTAAATTATTTTTAATAATGTTGCACATTCTTATATAATACCAAGCCAACTGCAATATCGCTGCAAACTTTGAATATATATTAATAAAATAATTTCTATGTATAATGTCTAACAAAATAAACCTAGCGCTGTGAATTTGTAAAGTTCTGAATTTGTGTCAATTTTACATGTCTCTGGTACCAGTCATTGTATGTAGGCCTACGAATCTTCGAAATTTCTCAGAGCCACACAAAAGCTGTGTTACGGAGACAGACTTAAGCGCCGGCGCTATATCAAATCAAGTCCGCAAGAGCCAGGTTGATAGGTGAGTTTCGGTGCCAGGTCAGAAACTGGGGAAGGGTTAAGCCAGACAGACAACATGGTGCTACGGTGGAAATCGTTGGTGATGGTGATCATGGGATAGTACAGTAGCCGAAGCAGGACAGGATAGCTTGAAAAGTTCGGATTTCAGTCGTGAGTGAAAAGTAGCAGAAGAGAGGGCAAGTGGAGTGCTTGCACTGACAGAGGAGAAAGCGGATGGGCGAATTGGCGGAGTTCCTGGGGCCCGGGCCGTCCCGCGGACGTCAGCCCGTCGCCAGGCCCTCGTGTCGCCGAGCCCTCAAGGGCCGAGCGACGGGTGGATGCCAATCTGAATCCTTCAAGAGCTTCATTCCTTTGTCTAAGGACAAGCCAAGAACTGCGTAAATTTTGTTACCTTACGTCTATCCAGATGCGCTGCTTGCTTTTTAACCGCAGGCCTACCAAATGCGAACGCATAATAGACCTATTTAACTCCACTGTCATTTTATAATCATGTCGGCGCCATACGCAAATCCGCTCAAATTCACATGCCCGTATCAGAAGAATCAGATATCTTTTGCCTCATACTTTCTTAATCACACTAGCTAATGCGTTGGTTTCCAGCAGGCTTGACTACTGTAACTCGCTTATTATTGGCGTCACAGAGAGATCTGCAGTGGCTACAAATGGTTCAAAACTTTGTCCATAGTCAACAAGAACAAATAAGTAGCAGCATATTACACCAACATTGCATTCGTTACAATGGTAACCCATCGACCAAATAATCCAGTTTAAAATGTCCTATAGTTCGCAAAGTACTACATGTACATTTAAATCTGCCGACCTACCTCTGTTCCATGCTCAACATTTTAACAACGGTGCGTCATAACGAAGACGATTAGCGTCGCCCTCCTCGTTTATCCAGGCTTGGGACTGGCACCACCCGCACACGGCAGTGGCGGAATCTCACTGGGTGCGCCATCCAAGTTTATTATACCGATAGATTGTACCAGCGTTCAGTGACACTGTCCATACGTTCGTCCGTACTTCAAAGGGAGTCTACTGCATCCTAAAACGGCCGTTGAGGAACGTGTTCCTGAATGCAACTAGGCAAACACACTTCATTTGCACAGTCACTTTCACGTGCATACACGTTTCATAATCCTAGTGTATTAATTCTGTGTAGTAAAAGGATGTAACTTGGCTCTTGCGGACCCAATCTGGCCCTTTCGTAATACGGTACCCATTTGATATAGCCCTGTCAAATAACTGGTTTCCCTCATGCAGCTCATTCTGGCCATTCTATCCATACATGTTCCTATTGGTTAGCACTCAAATGGTGACCATAGTGAGCCAGATCACATGATGCCCACTCAGCCCTCCATCCTTTTGGGACCAGTAAATATTACCAACGCAAACTGGTAGGATCAAAAATGTTTTGACCACGTCTGCACTTCTGCCAAATAATTACTCAACCTCAGGTCCACACTCTGAGGAGTTTCTGTTAGGTATGCAAAATATTTACTGATTTGACCATTAGACGGATATAACTAAGACTCATCTCTTATACACTATACACAGGTAGATCCAGAAGTTTACAAAGGGGCCACCCATATTTTTGCTAAACTTTTCAGTCTCCAGACTTTCCTGAAGATTTTCAGTTTCCCAGGTATTTTCATTACTTTGCAGGACTTCAATAACCTTTTTAGTTTCCCAATTTAGATTACCTCTTTTCCCTTAACCACTTCAGCAAGGAACCTTAACCTCAACCATACTCAAGAAGCAACTCAGTGGGTTACTCCTTCCCATCATAGCAGGACGACCCCTGCCTGGCATGCCACTGACCAGAGAGGACGGCAGACAGAGGATGAAGAGAAGTCTGGGCATGTGGAATAAATCTAGACTTATCTTTTGCCGATTCAACTCTTCACGAAAAACAAGTCTAACAATTTTGTCTGCAATCATTAACGGATTTCGTTCACAAGAGTTACATTACACTAAGTGGTAGCAAGATATTTGGAAAACGTTTGGAAAAGGCCTGCAAAGCACCCGAAAATACATTACGGTGGCACATCATTTACGATTTCCTACTAAAAAACCAAACCATCTCAGCTGAACCTTCTGGTACCTGAAACAGAAACAAAACAGATAAAACACTGTAACTAAACAACAAAACATTGTTATCTTCTGAAACAGTAATTTTTCAAATCAGGTGTACACGATGTTGTCCACAAATCGATTAAATTAGAACATCTTACTGCGAAGCGCGGTCAAACGCACGTCTCTTAAATAGGTCTGCTTCGGTGGTCACTGACCTAAAAACCAAGAAGCTTGACTAAACATGCACAAGCTGTCTTGTAAACTGATTGCTGCTACGTCTGTGGTCACTGATCCTCTTCAGTCGTTTCCTCCTTAACCCCAGACGTTGACGAATTATCGGGCCCAGAGACAGATCCATGACAGGCCTGCAAGTGTTCGACAAGTGCCTCGCGACTAGTGGAGAGGACTTCGCAGTCACTGTACAGACAGAGGAAGTTCTTAGCAACAGTCGCGGCTGCTTCCGCATCCTGAGATGCCCCTGCTTCGCCAGACACAGCTGCACCAGTGTTACTAGTACTCGTTGGAATGCTAAGACTACTGCTGTCCGAGCCCTCTGGGGCCTCGTGTGCTTTTGTGACGTGTCGATACAGTTCCCTCTTTGTCATATAGCTCTTCTGGCAGCCGGCCGAGACTGTACACTTAAACGGTTTGCCATAGAGTGCCACAATCTCCTTGCGCTCTTTAAGCGATATAGGAGCACCATGGACCTTTTTGTGATGCAGATTCAAGCCGGGCCATGACGAGAACTTGTTCTGGCATCCTGTAAATGGACAGCACATCATCTTCACAAGCTTCTTGCGTCCAGTGCCATCCGACGATCCACGTTCGCTTCCTTCGCTTGTGCTGCTGTCAGTTGTCAACGGCAGATGACAGGAAGAAGACATCAAGGTCAGGAGATCCGTGTGTTGCTGAACATAATGTGTCGCCAAGTCCTTGGCTTCAGCAAATGAGACATTACAGACAGGCAACTTACATATCCAAGGAGTTAGATGCGATGAAGAATGGACAACATCGTGATCATCTTCTGTCAGTATGTCGAAACCCAGAGTCTGGATGTCCATATCAGTAACCTGACTGGCATCAAACTGAAAAATCAACAGTAAATTGGTTCTCTGCAACAAGTTAAGGTAATATGGTTCACGGATTTTGAAAGCAAATACACTTGGATCTCCACAGAAATTAAACCGCACATACAGTGGAAAATACTTAACACAAAAATGTTTAATACGAAATACTGGTCATGACGAACAAAAAGCTTAGTCCATTCCAGCATCAGTAGTTTTTATTGTAAATTAGTCTCTTTATCATGAAAATGATAACACAAAAATATCACTTAACAAGAAAAAATATGTCAGTCCTGCAACAGAAAATGCAATACAAAACCACGGATAACAAAATGTTGATTTATTTTCTACTTCTGGCTCCACTCATCCAATGTTAAACGGTAGCATTTTGTTACAAGTTGAACTTTTGGGCCGGTGTGCTGGTGGTAGTTACTGGTATTGCAGTCAAACATGCAGACACTCCAAAAAGTTCAGAACTCTAGCTAGAGCCATAACTGCTAAACAATTGATACGTTCAATTATGAGAACAGAACCCCAGTACTTAAATATTTGCACTGGCGTCCTATTCACAAAAAATTTGTTTCAAATTATGGCTTATAGTTTGTACGCATTAATCTCTTTCCAACCACAATACTTAAAATCAGTCTTCATTCTCTAGACCTCTCATTATTCAATCAGGTCATCTGAATGTCTTTCTCTGGTCACGCCAAAAACTAGAACTGTTCTTGGTGACAACTTTTTTCGGTTGCTGGACCTAAATTTTGAACTCTCTTCCTGCACCTGTCCATTCTGTTCAGCATCTTGCGGCACTCTGATCTCAGCTTAAGACTTACCTTTTTCACCTGGCTTATCCCCACAGACCGCCTCTCTGTTTCAGTGGACTGACTTTTGGGTATTGACCTGACTATGGCTTTCTTTTGATGTGCCATTGGTTGATGCCTTGAAATTGAAAAATGGTTAAGATGAAATTGGGTGAACACAACTTGTTCACATTAGACCCTGCATTTCATGTTAAATGATTTTCACTGTAACTGTAGTACAACTTCTTACATGAAACTACTAAAGACCAGGTATTCGAGCAAATGAATTTATCTTTCAGGCTTACACAAGAACAAGACTTTCTATCACACCAAACAAAGAAACTTTACTGACTGTAAAGCATACGTTTTCACACTACTTTACCACTAACATGCTTAGAACAATTATGTGTAACATTTAAAGAGGTACTTGAAAGGTGATATATTGTTACCTGATGCATACATACATACATATAGTTACATACATACACATGTACATGCATACACATACACACATACCGTACATGGCCATAAAGCAAAGGTTACATAGCAGTGGAGGCTCTGGATCAACATAAATACATACATACACATGTGTATACATGCATACATACATACATGGCCAAAGAGCAAAAGTTACATACCAGTGGAGGCTCTGGATCAACTGCAATGTCTGTGTAGACAACTGGCAGAACAACATCACTGCTCTCGCTAACCGGCTTGTCTCCTTGTGGAATCACAAAAAGCTTAGAGGAAGACATTCCTCTAGAAATCTTGTTATTTGTTTCAGCTGAATTTGTCCTTTCTGTTTCTCCAGACGACTGATGGCCTTCGAGTTCTAGGTCTGGATCTATTTTTGCATCAATCTTCGACTCCGACAACTCTTGGTTCAGAACTCTATCGTCCTTGAGCACGGTTTCACTTGGCAACTGCTCACTGACTGCATCAGCCTCTGGATTTGCCCGTGCATGATCAACATCTCCATCAGATACGTTGTCATTCGGCTCAATAAGCATAGCGGCTGCAGTCACCGGCACCGTTTCGTCGGATGCCGCTTGGTCCACTTCATTAAGTATTTGAATAAGCTTTGGCTGACTCTCGCCATCTTTATCTGTTTCATTAAGCGATAGTTCCAAGTCGTTTGCTTCTTCGAGAATGTTTTCGTGAAGTGTTACCGTTATTGGCAGTTGGTCAACCTCAACTAATGATGATGCTCCAGAACTGATAGCTGGTGTAGTTGGTGTAACCGCGTTAGACAGTGAAATACTAGTTGTTGACTTGGCATGAGATGAATTGCCCAGCTGCTGACTGTTGGACCGACCCTGTTGGTTTCTTCTGACGGGTGAGTTCCAGTTTGGACTTGGTTCTTCATGACCAGTGCCGATGATGACAACGTCCTCGTCGTCATCAATGGAAACCGTCGCTGGAGGCTGCTGCATCTGCTGGCGTCTCGGCGTCACCAGGTGAGGCGGTGCTTGTGGCATTCGGTGTCTGACCTGAGGCATTCCGGGGTGCGCTCCTGGCTGTCGTGAATACATCATGTGATTGTTCATCTGAGATGCCATTGCAGCTTGTAGGCTGGCTGGAGAGTGGGGTGGCATTCCCATTCGGAACCTTGGCACTGGCATGTACTGACCCCGAGCCATCATCTGTGGCATCACCGGCCGCTGTTTTCGGGGTCCCATCCCTCCACCTCCTGCTCCTCCTAAAGACTGGGGCATTCCAGGCACCAGTCCGCCCATTCCGCGTAGCTGCTGAGCAGGAATCATTGGCGTGTCTGCAATTCTAGTAAGATCCACAACCGGAACACCTGGCATTGGGCCCTTCTTACCGGCACCATCTGATGAGCCATCCTTGGAAGTGATCGTCTCATTTATGTGAACAATGAAGACGTCATTCTTGTCAAGAGTAATGCCAAGCAACCCCTGGATCTTGATTTCGTCCTTGTAAATCAGTCCGTTCTTGCACAGTAACGTCACCGTATCAGTCAGCAATTTACTGACTCTCTCCTGATCAGCTTTCATGCTTTGCATATATGCCTGAACAAAAACAAAGGACGTAGTTGCAAAAACTACCTAGCAGGGTTTATCAATACAGCAAACAAACGACTGCTTTAAAATCTAAAGGAAATTTTAATATAAAGACTTCTACAGTGCCGTTATCATGATGCACAAGGCATCAATCGATGGTCACTTCAAGTGAAATCATAGTAAAAACCATAATCTTTAGGGAAGCCTGGTTGAAATCCTATATGTCAGGGAGACAAATGTTTGGCTACAGTGTGACCAAGTTGAAAGAGCTGAAGTTGAAGCAAGATGAAGAAAAGGAAGGGAAGTCAAAGCATTTCATACTGCAAACTAAGCTTAGGTAAATGGGACAGGTATGTAGCGGATCCCCGAAACAAATTTCGACCGGATCCCCGAAATCGATTTTCTAAGTGCAACCCAGATTCCCAAAAATTAAAAAGATAACTTTTGTATGGCAGAATGACGATTTTCTCCTGAAAGTCAATGTCTACACGATGGGATGTTATTACATAGGGTAAACACTTTCATTGTATATGTTCAGCTACTATTACTGATTAGATAGCCCATACTAGTTTTCAGGATTTTGACTGTTTTCTATAAAACTGTTTTCGTGAAATCAAGCTGTTGTGTATTTTCTGCACTTTCAGGGATTTGGGACGACCCCAATTCACAAACTTAAAACACTAAAAAGAAGTGCTTCTGAATCTGTAGCACAGTTCACAAGGAAACTTTCAGGGACAAATCCGATTCTGTGACAACTTCACACACGATTTTTCAAAAGTAGTGGTTCCGTAAATGCCCGGGACATTAGCGGAAACTCAGCAACTAGATTCACGCCCGTCACGCTATTGGCTAAAGCATGTCACGTGAATTTTGCACTTCCGTTGTGATTTTGGTCCCTTCCGGATGGATTTCTAGATTTTGAAATGGCGGCCATCGGGCTGCATCAGTTTAGCTAGCTTTCCATCAATTTCTCTTAAAAAGATAATGTCGTAATTCCATACCCTGATTGCTACTTCATGCATTTTAATTACAAATAGCAAAGGTCACGTTGTGCCAACAAAAAATGCAATAAAATGGGCTATGAAGCAATAAACTTGTATTGGACTGAAATTGTTTTTAGAAAATCCCCGTTCTTATTTGTTTGCAAATGCCTGATAGGCAGTAATGCAGGTTTTTATAACAACATCCAGTTATTAATATGCAGATATTTTATCAGAAAAGGGTCAAAAATTGGTCATTTTTGCAGCAGTCCTTTCCTAACTTACAACACGTGTTACGCTTTACTATATTCGGGCGTGAGAGGATCTGCGACCAATTCGGTCACGCCCGGCGGACGTGAGCGCATCCTTGACAACTTCAATCACGCCCATCAGCCCTGTTCACGTGCACAAAATCACGTGCTATACGTTGACCAATTGCATAGCGGGCGTTATTCGAGTCCCGTGTATAGGCTAACGTCGGGCGTTACGGTATCCACGACCTTTTTCAAAACGTGTTGCATTGCATTTAAATTTACAGCGATTGCACAGATAGTTGGGCTGTAGCCAAAGAACCAAAAATAATCAACAGCTATCAATAATTTGCAGTAATCAGTTCCTAGAATATAATTTTGAGGGTATTTTTTCAACTGCGAAGACTGGTCCCCCTCTTGTAGACCGAGACTACGAAAATCGTTAACTCTTTCGATTGGCTAGTTCCACTATATCTGGTGATTCCATTAGTCTGGACTTCAGGAACACTGTTACTGCGGCAATTAAATAGAATGCAAAAAACTTGCAAGCATCACGGCAGTTACGTACCTATTATCGTATTAACCCAAACTTATTTAGACACATAAAATCATATAAAACAGAGCTTCACGTCATCACAAAAAGAATTGTTTATTTCAAGAAGGAAATCATAAGTCTTTTGTCGCCATTTGTAACCTAGACCGCTACTGGTCCTAACAAAAACCTCATATGTTTAACACCACAACCATATTTTTGTAGCGCATAAATTGATACATTGTAAGTAGGTGAATAATTAGAAATTCCTATATTCAAAATTATTCCGTCTGCTCCACAGGGATTGCATATCAGTAAGTGCAGCTGAATAGTGTTCCAAGTATATGTATCTTGTTCTTTTCCTTAGGTATTCTGTCCTGAAGCATGATAGACATCATTATGAGAAGACTTGTTAGGATAAACAGCTAGGGATCCAGACTATGACAATGAGATACACAATTTCTTGAACACAAGCGACTGGCGAGTCAGAATTAAACAAAGAGGGAAAGATCGGTGACCAGTCAACAATCGGTTGCAAAAGATAAAAAAGAACGATATCACGATATGCAGAAAAACCGAGGCCGACATCGAAGTCGATAATCGGAAATTCAAAAATACCGAAAACTGAAGGTAATAAACCAACAAAAGGTAGGTACGCGCAGAATGCAAATATGAAAACATTATTTTCCTTCACAAGTTTTCTTCGTTCACTTTGGACAGCGCGGTGTTTTAGGCCCAATTATATTTCACATCAGTTTTTCGGATCACGAATGAACTATTTGACAAATATTGGATACCCGTGCTGTACTGCAGTAGGCCTATTAAGATGACACTGTAATAAGTTGCTTTATTGCTCATGAAGCAACTTGTAGAGAACTACAGACTTGAAGAACTGATAACACATATGTAATTGAACAAGTGAAATACAACTTATTTTCTAGTATGCAAATTTGTTACATTAAAACAGCATCTCTTCAGGTATACTGTACAATTGCGAAGTATACTCTGTACAACAGCAAAGTCGGGCTAAGAATTTAAGGCATAAAGAACACATAAAAGCCGAAAACCGATACCGATATTGCGATATTTAGAAAATTGAAAACTAAACCGAACCGACTTTGAAAAATACCTAGAAAAACCGAAACCGAGATACCCACTTAAAAACGGATACCGCCTAAGCACTCTTAGGAGGTGTTTGGTGAACGTCAGTTAGTACCGCCTCTACACAAATATATCTAATCATTCAGGTTGACGATTGCGCCGAGTGCAATGGTAGCATTGTGGAAGCGGTAAAGAAGATTATTTGTTAAGCGACTAACAACAGTTGCATTTCCTGTAAGCGATACAGATGTTAGCAATAACTATGGACGAAGATAAACTGAAACGATACGAAAAGATCGAATTTCTCGGTGAAGGCCAGGCAAGTTAAATGAAACTAGAATGACCAGTCTGTTCCTTTCAGCGATCAACCTCCGTATAAAGTTGGTTTGATAATCACGTTCGGATATTGGATATTCGGTATGGGTGATATATCCATAATACCAGTATATCCATAATATCCATAATCCAGTTATCACCCACCGTAGCTGCCACGTTGTCTCTCTGCCTAACTTTTGGATCTTGACCTGGAACTGAACCCTTTTGCCTATCGATTTTGTTTGACTGAGCGCCTGTGAATAAGATGGTCCCCGTGACGTGGCTTTGGTTGGGCGCTGTAGAAATCTCGGGATTAAGATTACGATACAAATGTGAATATCAAACCAACTTGGAATTGGAATAAAGTGGTCTGGATGTAATTGATAAATGCCACGATTTGGTAGCTGATTGGAAGGCAGTGGAGATCGTGATGCAGCACCCTAGCTGCTGCACACAGAAACTTGGTTTTGTCTGTAATCAGTTTCAGATGCTTTAAAGCTCAAGTCTGTGATGTGCTTCGATAGGGAGGCAAACTGTTCCAAAAGTTAGAGCAACTGTAAGTTGATTATGTGGTAACAGCTTTCTAATGGTCTGTGGTTTTTGATGTCTTGTAGTTTGCCACGGTGTATAAGGCCAAAGATCGATGTAACAATGACAAAATAGTTGCAGTTAAGAAGGTAACTATTTATTTCACTCAGCTCTATGTTGCTTAATACTGTACATTCTTTGGTGTGTATGCATGTATTCTGTCATTTCGTTTGCAACTTAAAACTTATATTTTCCAGATCGCTTATCCTTCATGGGCTGCCTCTGTCTTGTGGTCTGACCTTCTGGATATTGACCTGATTGTGGCTTTGGTGTGCCATCGGTTGATGCCTTGTGCATTAGACACTGGTGCATTGGAAGTTACTAATTATTATTGTTATTATTTGGTGGTGGCTTGGCACTGTGGATGCGACACTGTCAGGTGCAGTGAAGTGTGGCAGCATGAGCCTGGTTCATCCTAGGAATGCCAAACCATGTGGTGCCCAGTCAGCCCTCCTGGTTGTGGGGTTAGAAAGTGGCTATCATTTGGATGACTATGGTCATGTTTGCACCTTTGCTGTCACAAATCTTTGGGCTTGATGATTTGATAGTAAATATGAATAAGGTTGCATTGAATTTGAATTTGCAAAAGGAATTTGTTTTAGAAGGATGGTGCAACCCATGAGAAAGTGTGATGACCCGGGTCAACTGTCAAGGCCGGCCCTCGTGGGGAGAACCTTGAATTCAGTTCTGTTTTCAACTGGGCACCATTGATCTCTTGCATATAGTTCAAGATGTGGAAATTTCTATTTAGTTTGAAGCGATTTTCTTCATTATCATCCAAGAAACTGCTTGTGTTCATTTTTCGTTAGTCGTTATTAACTTTAATGGAGTTGTATCTTTTTATGTAACGTGATTTAGATAAAGATAGGAACGAAAATAGATGCTGCAGATGGTATAAACCGAACAGCCTTACGTGAAATCAAATTGTTACAGGAACTGAGCCATCCAAATGTCATTGGGGTGAGTGTACTTCTGGCCGTCTTGATTATCGTTGTCATTTTCGTTGTTGTTCTCGTCATCGTGTTTAGGTATTTTTAGGAGGGAAAGGAAAACACTAAACCACAGAAGTGTGGAATGAAATGCGACTTGATTGACAGGAACTATATAATGTCATGCGGTGGTCTGTTGGGTAGCTTTGCATGCCCTGTAAATCATTACATGGAATTCAGAGGTAAAGTTCTGTTGCATTTTTGTGGAGTCAGTTTGAGAGGGGATTGAACTAATATGCTACTAATTAATACTGAAAAGTCAAGATAAAATTAACAATTTTTCAATTCCAGGTTACTTGTATTATGCTTATTAAGCATGTTTTGACTGTGTTGACTGTTGTGTTTTTGTTAGCTGCTTGATGTTTTCGGGCATAGGTCAAATATCAGCATCGTATACGACTTTATGGATACAGATCTCGAAGTTGGTAAATTAATTAGAACTCTCCAGTCATTAGATACAAATTGTATTATTTCTGTATTTTTAGTAGGCTCCACGTTAATTGCGTGTATGTTGTTCATGCTGCTGCACAGTGCTAAAACTTAGTGTAATTTAAAAAAATGAAGATTATGCTTCCTTTTATGTGCTCATGATTCAGACTGACTGACTGCACGTGTAACGAGTTTTAACCAAAAACAAAAAGGAAATTCTTTAGGTGTTAATTTTTCTGCTTTGAGAGCTAGGTTCTTATATTTATTTATAAGCTTACTTTGTTTTGTGTAAGTGTACCAGTTATTTTACCAATTTATTACAAGTAATACATGCTGCAGTAACACAGATCTCCAATAAATTAGTGGTGAATAGCAGAGTAATCTGCTGGTGTTGGGGACTGCACAAGTCGCATATTCAGTTTGCTTATTTGGTTTGTACGCTGATTTGCCAATGGAAAAGTTATCAGGGCTCATGGTGAGGAAGTTAACTTGTTATTCTGAATCTATCTTAAATATTTCATTTTTAAAGCCAAATTTATGTCTTTATATTTATAAACTTTCAATGCTCTGACTTGTATTTTTATTTAGGTTCCAAGCATTTCTCTTGATGTTTTTAGCAGTAATAGTTATAGATCATTGTGCCAGAAGTCAAACTTGAATGTCTAAAGTAACTTAAAAGAAGCCAGATGATTTTCCGTTGTTTTTGATGTAGGTAATTATCAAAGACACAACCATCATACTCACTTTAGCTCACATCAAATCCTACATTCTACAAACTTTCCTCGGCTTAGAATATCTCCATGCACTTTGGATTCTGCACAGGGTTAGTCAGAATGCTTGTATCTGTGTTTATCTGGAATTTATGTAGCGAATAGAGCGCCATGGGACAGTATCCCACAGAGCTCCGTCCTTGCACCCCTTTACTATATACAATATGCAGCTAATCTGACCTACCTTGTGACTGCACTTGAAGCTTGGGTCCATCCATATGCTGTTGATATCCCACCGTGTTTGACATGTGATCCATCAAATGCACTATACTGTGGGTTATTACGCAGACAATCATGGCAGAAGTGTAGGCCTTGGTGGTCTCAATCAGCTCGGGCTTAGTCAAAGGTATGTTGTACCCATGTCTTGGTATACTTCTAGTGCAAGCAGAGGGACAAGGAGAAGATGGCATAGGCACTCTTGAGCTGGAAACTGCAATAAACTGTCCTTGACCTTGGTGTTCTGCATAAGGATTAAACTGACAGACTACATTAACTCCCTCTATAGGGATTATATCAATTACGTTTAGTTTTGGAATTTTTCTCGGAAAGACTGAATAGACCAAGGGTACAATATTGGTTTGGCTAATGGCTGCAGTTGTGAATAAAACTCTTAGCAGATCATACGTCTTACAGTGTTCAGCTCTCTTACAAAAAACAATTGTTGGTGATGAGTTTTGGAAATTGTATTTTACAACATTTATGTTAAATAATTCTCATAAAATGTGAGATTATCTCTGTGGCGAATTGGGAGCTTATTGAATGGCATCTGCTTCGTAACATTTTCAGGTTGATATCTGAATAAACAACAGATGGTCACTGACAAAAACTGTTTTCTTGCTTTAGAGGTAGGCAGCTGTGAAAGTAGGAAAGAATATGTGCATAGTCTATAGTCTAAAGGGTGAAATAACAAATTTAAATAAAAATGTAAAAACTCAAGTAAAACCAAGAGTAATAGATTTCAAGGGTTATATAATGAGTGCATGGTGCTGTTTTTCTATCCGTTTAGGATCTGAAGCCAAATAATCTTCTTATTGACGAACACGGAGTATTAAAAATTGGAGATTTTGGTCTGGCAAAGTTCTATGGCTCACCAAACAGAATTTATACACATCAAGTAGTTACAAGGTATGCATGCATAATTTGCTTGTAATAATATAGAGACGTGTTGAGGTGGTTTGTTTCCTTTTATGGTTTTAAGTTGTTCATATTTTGATTTCTGTTGTTCCAAGAATTAGAAATATCTGGATGAAGGGATGGTTTTTCAAAACTGGATTAACCAGTGGTGGATGGATGACATCTCATTGTTGCTGAGATAGTACTCCAGGGAAACATGGCAACATACAAAGCCATCATGCCAGCATATTGTTTTTTCCCTTGGCCTTTGAAATCCTGTCGGACAAGAAGGCATTGCTTTTATCAGCAGCCTTGATACATATTTGTACTTCAGGTATGGTTGAGGAGAGGAAGTCTGTTTCTTAAATAACATCTCTTTTTGGCTATTCAGCATTCATTGCAGTTGATTGCAAGGGCACATTCACAGAGCCAGGTGAGGAGGTGGAAAAGGAAGGATGTGTGGATGTTTGCATGTGAAGTATTTATGTAGCTCCTTTCAGGGACCTCTCAGCGACAAATGTAGATGTGTCATAGGCAATTTCTCTGTCCCCATTGTTTGCATCACAGGATTTTTAATGCTGATCCTGAATTTCAGATTGCCTTTTGTGCCTTATTCTTGGATTGCTACAAATGTTTTAAAATTAGATTACCTCAGTTAAGTGTAACTGTTTGCTATCCGTAGGTGGTATCGAGCACCGGAATTGTTGTTTGGTGCTAGGAACTATGCCACTGGGATTGACATTTGGGCAACTGGATGCATACTTGCGGAACTACTCCTACGGGTAATCAGTTATACACGAATTAGTACATTAGTTAGTGCAGTAGTTAGAAAATTTATTAGTACATTGATTAATACAATAGTTAGAACATTTATTAGTACATTAATAGTTGGTAGAATAGTTAGAACATTTATTAGTACATTAGTTAGTACAATAGTTAGAACATTTATTAGTACATTAGTTAGTACAATAGTTAGAACATTTATTAGTACATAATTAGTACAGGTTGGTTTTCTGAGGGCCAAATATTGTGTGTGTTAATTGGCTGCGTACTTTAGAAATTGTTATTCACTTTCTAGTAAATTTGTGCAGTTACCCTTGATGTAGTTTGTTTGATGTAATGTGTTTCTTATGTCAGTCATTTGAAGATGCTTCAAATTCTACTGAGCTGTGTTTTGTGCGTTTCTGTTCTAGAGTCCACTCTTTCCTGGTGAAAGCGATCTTGACCAGCTGACAAAGATATTTGAGTTGCTTGGAAATCCCACGGAGGACACTTGGCAGGTGAGAACTCTCTCTTGGTTTCCATTCTGATGTGTTAACTGTTAATTCATTAATTTTTGCATTCTGTTACTTTGTTTTCCTCTGGCATATAATTTGTGCCTTGAAATGCAGAGTGGTGTTTTGACAGTGACAGTGAGTTTATTTTTGTTGCCAGGGTGTGACGTCATTACCGAGCTACATATCTTTCAAGACATTTCCGGCGGTGCCACTCTGTCATGTTTTTACCGCAGCAAACGATGATCTCCTGGCGCTTATCGGTAAAACTCTTTGCTTGAATCCATTGAAACGCTGCACCGCATCAGAGGTAATTACCAACTATTACTACTAACGTCTGTTAACCGTATGAGCGATGGTTTTATTTTAAATGTATCAGCAGTGGTTTTATTTTATGCAGTTATATTGACAACATGATATAAAAATGATAGCTATATTTTATGCAGTTAAATATAATATATCAATAATAGATATGTGTTATGCAGTTAAATATTTTCTTTTAATTTGTTTACTGTTGCATAAAAGTAATATTGTCTATTAAATACCTACATCATACAAGATGTGCAGTGGCATAACTAGAGTTTCAAAATTGTATTATGCCTGGGTAGTTCACAGAGTACTACAGTGTACATTTAAATCAGCCAACCAATCTCTGTTCCAAGCTTACTCCTCATACCAACAAATACTTCATTCAGTGCACACTGTAACTCTTGTGGTGTCTCGTACAGGATGGTGTTGGGTTCTCGGTGGGAGGGATATTTCAGATGTGCTTCTATCACCTGCGCCAGATTTGTGCAATATGCCATTCGCTTACAACTCAAGCCACTGTCACCCTGATGCATGTATTTTTATGCACCAGGGTTGATTATGGTATTTCCTTTTGTGTAGGGCTAACTCTTTCCTGCATTAACCAAACGCAGACTATCTTGAAGGCTGGTTCAATGGAGGCATACCAATGTCGGGCTTATATCCGGTTTCATGCAGGAGGAATTGCACTGGTTGCCAATGCACAAATTCATTGAGTTTATGGTCTTAGTGCTTATGCTTAGTAGCCTTGCAGTCATCTGGAACATGCTGCCTGCGACATGAGCCTCTTGTCCTTGCTCTGCTTCTATTTTGCCCGCGATTAAGACCATTTCATTTGATAGTGTTCTTGTTGTGTCAGGTTGGGAGCACCTCTGATAAGTAGCTTTCTTAGCTGTTTAGATGTGCACTTACGATTATGATAACATGGACTTCAAGGGTTGTTCTGATGCTTGCTATAGGCATTGCAGATGGCTTACTTCAGCAACCCGCCGGCTCCAACCACTGGCTCGCAATTGCCTCTTCCAGCTTCAATGAAACATGGCAAGCACAGCGCATCAACAAAAAAGAGCCTTAAACGGAAACAGGAAAATGGGGAAACACGTAAGAACGTGGGCTGCTGTCTGTTATGCAGCCTGTACTGTGATTAGTTGTTCAGGCTAAATTTTTAATCGATTACTGCACAACTTAAATTAATAGATTGGGTGACACTACGGAAAATTCCAAATGCGTTTACATTACACATATGTATGTGGGATTTGAATCGTGGTGCATCGTGTGAAATATATATATATATTGAGGTTACATAATATACGTATATATATATTTCACATGATGCACCATAATTCAAATCCCATGTGCATATGTGCAATGCAAATGCATTTGGAATTTATATATATGCACAATATTTCACACAGAAATATATACATATATCTACGCCCAATTTTTTATTTCTGTGGGATTATTTAAAATTATTCCTACTTCATTTGAAATTATATTTATAAAATTTCTTTACTTGCTGGAGATTTTTTAGGTACTAAGGAATCATTGTACCTATGGTTAGAAACTTGTATGATGCACTTGTAATAAATAAATTTAGTAAAAAGTATAGAATTGTATGAATGTGACAAGTCACTAATGATTATGGGTTGATGATGTGTCTCAGGTTTTATGTATTGATGAAAATATTCGGGATCAAACAATGGCTTTGGCTTACTTATCACCTGGGAGTTTTAAGCTTAACTGTCATACAGTGTTCACCTGTGTCTGAGAACAGTTTCTTGGTGCATTTAGTATTTATTATACAATTTGCCTTATTTAGCTGTCTTCGATGTTATCATTCCTGACAGCTGATCCTGCCTTTTATAGGTATTTGTATCACGCATCTGTCTTGTTGCTTTCAGAAGTGTATCAGCTTAGTTTGGCTAATAACGGAAAGGTTGCTTTAGCTTTTTGTTTTAACCTGCTCCTAATGTGTTTCCTGATGTACTTTTCAGGTTTGGTGAAGAAACTCACATTTTGAATTCTTAGCTTCGTGGCCTCTGCATCTGCTGTTTTTGTCAGGGCTTGGAAGATCACCTGTCTCACTTCATTGTTGCATGAGGCGCATCTTGGCATTCACTTACCTAGATTTTCATGCGTAAAGAAAACATTCTTGTAATGTGGGTCAACGTATCTGCCTTTCATAATTTGAGCAGAACCTTAGCAAATTTTGGTTGGTGTCTGAGAAGCATCAGTAGTCGGCACCTGTGTCCTTGAAGTAAAACTGACCACTTACAAGAAATGTTCGGCTAAATGTGTGTGTGCATCCTGAAACAATAGTTATCCGTTCAAACTGAACAAATTATTTGCTGGAAAATTTTTAGATTGCATTTTTGTGGTGGGGTTCTGCTATTAAGCTAAGCACTTTGTTGCAAAGGCAGTCTAAAGTTAGCAGTTACTGTCCTAGTTATATTTCTGTGGTGACGTTTGATCCAAATTACTATGTCCCTAGTTTATGTGGAATTGCTGTTTCTGTTGGGGTTTGTCAGCATTTGATTGAATTGTAACTTTTAGGAACAAATGCAGAATAATTGTTGACTGTAGTTCTCCATCACTTGTTTTTTGGTTACTGCAGCTGTTCATTTCATTTACTTGCTCACCCACCGTAGCCTAACTTTGAATAGTTTGACATACATTGCCGAGGATTCACATCTGATTTTATGACGAGCGCTTGTACTAGATTTAGATGTGGGGGTGGGCATTTGCATTGAGAAAACCCCTCCTTGTCTGCATTTGGCTGACCCCGCCCTCTTTGCGGACGTCTTTTATGAACGACCCGTGTTGTGGAGTGCACAGCTTCGTCTTCGAGCCTCTGCTGAGTAGGAACTTAGAGCAAGTCCTTCACACAGTTGCTGAGGGCATCAGTTGATACTTAGTTAATGGATAAAGGCGTTTAATAAATACAGAAATAAATAAATAAATAATACTGTGCTTTTCACCAAGACGGACTTTAGCACAGAATCAACTTTCTTTTAAGCTGCCGTGAAATGCAGCCACAAGTGACATGTAAACCACTTTAAATTGCTGTAATCAAGTTTTCTATGTGTTAGTTGCTGCTTGCTGTTAAATATTCATTGGGGTTGGAGGTTCAAGTTGTAATGTAAGCAGATATTTATTGTAGTGTCTTTTAAAAGAAACTTGTCAGCAGCACTCTAGTTTTTGGTTTGGTCCAAAATCACTTGCAGTGCAGAAGACGGCATCAGGGAAAGACTTTGGATTCTGGATGTTTGAAAAGTTGCGGCTTTGAAAGTTGCATCTGATGAGCATCGTTGCTAGGCAATGTAGATTTTGCCTTGGTCAAGTCGAAGATTGCTACCTCAACAGTTCACTCAAAACTAGCTGTGCCCACTATAATTTACTGTTCTTGAACATGGATACGACCCATAGATCAACCGGGGCTACATTGAGAACAATGTAGCCCCGGACCATATGCTGTCACCAGAATGAAGATCACTTCCCAAATGTCAGCAGTGACTGAAAGTACCCGAACGAATATAACAAAATCTTTTAACTCATGTACAACTCACTGTAATCGTCCTATAGCTATTATTATTAATTAATTAAGTTCTATGGCGCCGGTGTTTAATGCAAAAAACATCGTAATCGTAATCCCAAGATTTCTACAGGGCCCAACGAAAGCCGCGCCGTGGGGACCAGCATATTCACAGGCTCTCAGTCAAAACAAAATCGATAGGCAAAAGGGTTCGGTTCCGGGTCAAGATCCAAGAGTCGGGTAGAGAGACAGCGGCTCAAGCAGCGGCCGACAAAAACCAAGCCGAAACTTGGTCAATATTCAGGAGATCACACCACTAAGACAAAGAGGCAGAATACGGCGGATAAGCATTTTGAAAAAGGTAAGTCTTAAGTTGAGAACGAAATGACGCCAGCGACTGGGAATAAACAGTTACAGTATATTTACAATTAAACCATTCCGATTAATTCTCCCCTTTGCCCCAAACTACTTTGCCCTATTGTCGCTAACATCCCTCATATGCCGAAGCTAAGAAAATGAAGTCGCTAACACTTCGATTATACTAATGGTTGATTGCTTCTGGGGTTAGCTTAAGGAAAAGGTCTTTTATTAGAATTCTCGACGTACTTACTTGTTTACGCGTCTAACGTTGTTGTGTTACGCATGCTTCCGGTAGCCGATAGCGCTGTGTTTGGCAGGAAAGCACAGATGTATCGTCGTCGTTCGTCCAAAAACTGCGTTACATAGTGGCTTCAACAATGAATAAAGGCTGGTTGGAGCTGGAGAGCGATCCTGGTAAGTGGCAGGAATTTGGGCGTACATGGATGCCTGCTTACTGTATTATCCCCAGAAGCCGGAGTTGGCCCGTACCAAGATGTCCTAGCAACTGTACTGGAAAATAGCGTTAAAGAGCGTATTCCAGAGCTTTATCCCGTGTTGTCGTGGAGCAAAAGCAGAGTAAAGTCGTAGAACAAACAGGTTAATTGTTTTGTAGACGCGTTTTGTTGGCCGCGCAACACCTTCCATGATTAACTGGATGTCCTTAATTTCGTGAATGTTTCACATAAAAAACATTCAGACAAAATTAACAGTGCACAATTTTTCATTCACCACTTATTCGAGTGAATTATGTACCATTTTAAACAGTGAAATATTGATTAGATTAAATACTAAAAACTGACTATGGATTATGATGGTTTTGATTTCAGGACTGTTTACTCTTTTGGTTGAAGACTTTGGTAAATGGTGTTACTTTCTCTTGCTGAAAAGCAATTTTTAATGACCATAGACAGGTATTGGAACATAACTAAAGCTTCAATGATTTTATGTGGCCAGAGCATAGTTTATTATTATTTTCAGTTTTTTTGCAGTTACTTTGTGACAATTTATTATTATTTTCAGTTTTTTGCAGTTACTTTGTGACAGTGTCGTTTGAGCTACACAAGAAGTTGCTAATGCTGACTCTTGTAGATATAAGTACTGGTGTTTGCTAAAGTTGGTGTTTCCTTCTTTGATTTGCTTTTCTTTGCTTCAATATCAATAATTGGAAACATGCTTCTTTTGTAATCTTTCTCTAAATCAGCAGTAGCAGTTCAGCATCCTCTTAAGAGTTGAATTCTGCTTGACCATTTTCCTCTTTATAGTAAACACATATTAGTTTCTACCTAAACACATTATATAACACCATACATACCTTACACAAGTGGTGCTTACATTAGCCTAAGTGATGTAAAGTTCTTTTAGAACAATTGATTCATTAGAAAGCAAACAATGCTCAGATATTTTTTAAATTTATTTAAGCACTTATAGCATGCGCATTGACAGTACATCTGAATCTGAGATAACTAGAAAAGTTACCACTAACCACGTGTTCTTGATCAGGTGAGTATGCATGTACCAAGACACATAGTATACTTCACAAAGAACTGCACACACTTTAGATTGGCTTCTGTTGCAAACACCATTGCTGATGCCTAATAGGTTAGCAACAGCATGGTTAACTTAAAGTTTGTAATCTATGTTTATTGGACTTTATGCGTTCAGGTGTTCAAGGAGTACAAGTGGAAGAAATCTATGACCTTCAGAAATCTATCGAAGGGTGAGAAATGACCATCTTTCAGGAAGTAGCATAACTATTGGCTCAAAACTGGAGACCCGGGGCCCAAATCTGAAAAAAGGAGTCCACTTAGAATTGATTACCTTCAGACTGCCTTTATTTTTTTGTAAATTTGAAAAAATGATAGTTATCAATCATCAAGGCTCTGGAACAAAGATAGGTAACTATGAGACCAAAACTGAATGATGCTGGATTCTTGAAAACTTAAAGGGAAACAAAAGCAAATGCATAAATTGACCACTGATGTAAAACAGTACAGTTGTCAGATCTTTAGGCCCCAGTATGATGACAGCAATCCAACTGGGCTGGGCAAAATGGTGACAGAAATTTTTAGTATTGGTGCCATGAATTGTATTTTGTCTTACTCAGCGCCCAGTAATATAGCTGTGAGCATAGCAGAATTAGCGTGATGAATGCGACAGGGCTTTGAAAAACACGGAGTAAACTTCTTAGAAGCACAGATAAACTTAGAAGTCGTCGACTGTTACAAACAGCTTAATGGAAACAAAGAGCCAAATGATTGAAATAAGTAAGTAAGGGCTACAGTTGTTGGATAAGGTGCACTGTGCTTTCACAGTGAAACACTAAGAGTCAGTGAAGACACCTTGTATTTCTACTACACTGGTCGACTGATTTATTCTCTTTCTGTTGAATAGCTTATTCTAGAATTTCTGCTGTGTTTCTGCAAGCTTAAAGAGCTTCATAAAGTCTTATGCGTGGATTGTGTGTTTCAGTCCAGTCTATGGATTCATCTTCTTGTTTCGTTGGATAGAGGAGCGTCGAGCACGCCGAAAGGTCACACAGGAGGAAGAATCTTTTGTAGTTGATGATGAAATTACTAATTCCATGTTTTTTGCTCATCAGGTTTGTTTATGTTGATTTTTTATGGAGTAAATTGTAAACTTTGAGATTTTCATTTGAGGATTTCTAATGTTGTGAGTTATGGGTGTTTAGAATGTACAGTTTAGTCATCAACGAAGTGGCTGTTTAAAAATTTTTTTACTAGCTATCTCAAAGACTATGTAACCTGACATTTTGAAGTTGATAGTAAGTATCTCTCAAATAGTGACCATATGGCCTCGACCCTGCTCATTTCTAAGTGAATTAATTGGGTGATATCCTTCACCACCGCTGCACATTTGAATGGGTGCCACGCCATTTAAGGTCTCCGTGTACGGACCGTGCTAAACCGAGATTCAAATCTCTGAAATAAGCCATGACCTGGACACAAACCAGCATCCTCATGCACAGAGGTGCATTGATGTATGTGAAATGAGTTGCTGTGGAATGAGTTGCTTTTCATTTGTCTGGTTGAAGGTGATTCCAAATTCTTGTGCCACTCATGCTTTGCTCAGTGTTCTGCTCAACTGTGAGAATAAAATCAAATTGGGCGACATATTAACACGACTGAAGCATTTCACACGATCCATGAATCCAGAGGTAACTTCATCATTTTTTGTGTGTTAATTCTCAGTTCCTGTTCAGCTATGCATCACAGGAAGTGTAAAAAAATGCAATATGAAGAGGCTAATGTTATGCCTAGAACCATTCCCAATGAATAGTAAATCCATGGATTTGTTATTCAGTGTTAGCATGAATTGTCTTGCTAGATCAATGCAATATCTTGTTTATTTCTCATTTAATAATATTAATAATATAATAATAATAATAATAGTAATACCCCAGAACAACGCAATCCCTAATTTCTGGAATCCTGAGGAATCATAAGTACTTCAGGTAAAAAATAATAATTCTTTTAATTGCTCAGTTCTTATTTTGTAAAAAGTTCTGATCTAATTCAACATTTTCTTCTGCCACAGGACAAGGGTCTTGCGATTGGCAATATGCCAGACCTGGCTAAAGCCCACAATAGCCATGCAAGGCAAGTTGCTTTCTTATCTTGATTGCTCTTGATGATGACATTAAATATCACTATTATTTTTCCAGGACTTAGGTGCTGTAATCTGCTCTGTGAACTGCATGGTTGTACTATGATGTATGTATGTATGGTAGGTATGTCTGTGCACATGTATGTATGTATGTAGGAAAATATGTATGTATGTATTATTTATGTATGTTTGTATGTATGTATGTACAAGTGGTTGTATTTGTGTGTATGTATGTATACATGTTTCTGAACATTTATATGTCGGCTTTTATGAATCCCTCATAGGCGATTGTTTATTGTTGAACTCTGAGTGGTTTGTATGTGGGCATTGTCAAGACTCGGCTCTGCTGCATTGTTCTGCAGGCCAGAGCCTTGTCGTCTGCCTGAGAAGCAGCAGGGAATATCAGCCGGACGCATTCAGGAGGCATTCCACTACGTCAGCTATGTACCAATCAACGGACACCTCTTCGAATTGGATGGCCTCAAACCTCATCCAATAGACCATGGTAAAGAATAACATTAATGGTGATGCTGGTGATTAGCATTCAGAATAACATTAACAAGAACATAAGAATAACATTAACAGTAATACTGACCAGTGATAATTGACAACAACATGTGTTGCTGGGATTAACTTTCAGAATAACATTAACAAGAACATAAGAATAACATTAACATTTATACTGACCAGTGATTATTGACAGAAACATGCAGTGTCAGCAGTGATGATGATGATGTGTGCATGTGTTGTTGTTGGACAAAGTGAGTTTCTTCAGACTCACTTCATCTATTTGTGAGGTGAATAAAATTAAGTCGCTAACACTTCGTACCCCATAGGGTTAGCTTAAGGAACTTCTCTTCTTCTTAGGACCTGGTAGGGGCGCAGAAGATTGGACGGAGACGTTTCGGCGAGTTATTACTGAACGACTTGGAATGGCTACTGGAGGGTAAGTAGGTTGAATGGTGGAGTTCAAAGTCATCAAATTTAATGTAATGTAATGACTTCTATAGCATCATTATCATAATCAATGAGTGGTTGCTTCAAGTGAAACTGGTCCAATCTTATAGGCCAGGGAACCACAAGTCAAAATCAGACTGGTGGGTAAGCAAGTTGAAACAGATGAGTCTTAAGTTTAGACCTGAATGACATTAAACATTTGTACAAGATTTATGCTGTGAAACCTTAAACGACTGAAGTGATTAGACTGAATTTGTTAACTTTCACTGAAATTCTAATGCTGCATTTTAGAGAGCTTAGAACCATTAAGCATTTCACTTCATTTCTTTAGAACAGATGTTCATGTTCTGGAGTAACTTCTGAAAACTCCCTTTCCTTCATCGCATCTCCTCCTACACCAAATTTTATATAATTGAAAACTGTTCAATTCACCAGAGCTGGGCTGGGAGAACCTCAGAGTAGATACATTGTAGGGTTGCTATTTGGATGCTCTGAATGAATGATTGAATACTACTGATACAATAAGAATAACATTAACAAGAAACAATAACTGATTGGTTTGAGCACTTGACTTGTGCCACGGGGTGTGTAGGTTCAAGCCTCCCACGTAGGAACATTGAGCAAGTCCTCATGCACAACTGCGCAGTGCCAGTAATTGTATTTACACATTTATATAGTGCCTCTTAAAGCTACTCAGAGATGCTCCCAGCTGGCAAAAACAGACCATGATTAAACAGAATGGTCTTCAATCGCTGACGAAACTGAGGGGCAGAGAAAAGGCAAGAAGCTGACATCGCAAAGTGCATGGCAGCCTGTTCCAGAATGAGGAACTTGCCACATCAAAGCTACCATGTTGTACTGTGGAAGGAGGGGATGTTGGGCAACCAGAATAACTTGTGCTGCAGAGCGAAGAGATCTGCAACATAAAGAATAAAAGAATACACAGCTCTCTAAAGTAGGATGGAGCTCAACCGGCTAGGCAGTTATTATTATTATTATTAATAATAATTTATTATTATTATTATTATTATTATTATTATAGGACCTTAGACTCTGTACCCTTCACATAGGCGACCATTGCAGCTCATCAAGAATGTAAGTAGAAATATGACCAGATTTTGGAATCATACTGATTAACTGAGCCGCAGTGTTTCATGCTGATCTTGTTTAGTGCAATGGCATAGAAATGATAATGGTAATACGTTTTGATGTACAGTGAACCATATCATGATATTCGATTCAACCTGATGGCCGTTGTTCCGGACCGTCGCCAGCAGTATGAGCAGAAGCTGAAGACACTCAAAACCAACCGACAGATCATTCTAGAAGCCCTTCAGCAGGTGAAAACTTCCTCACTTCGTCGTTCAATTCAGAGTGAAAAAAGGGTGCTCTACATTGTATCAAAATGTGTATATGTGTAAAAGTCTGGTTTCTCTGACCCACTGGAATTCGACCTGACTTCTCCAACGGTTCATGATTTTTGACTGTGATTTTGACTTGAAGCAACCATCGACTGATGCCTTGGGGCATTATAATAATGGCGCTATAGAAATCTAGAATAGATTATATGGCGCCTTTTAAGAACCTCAACAAAGTGCTGCTTACAAGTCTGTGTAACTGATAAAAACAGGTGTGATTCCAGGTAAACATAGTGTGTATGTTGAGTGAGTCACATGAAACTAGACGTTTTATGAATGATTTTTCCAAGAGGATGGTCCGATGCTTGAGAAATCCTGGTGAGCTGATATTGATGTGTGGAAAATTCAGAAATGGCTTAACTGGACAAAGATCACAGCAAGAGTCTAACTTTGCTGATTCTTCCAGCTCGAAGTGCAGTGCTTTTGAGCGCTTTCTCTAAACCGCACTACTTGATGACAGTGTTCTTTTGTGGTGTTGGTTAAAATAATTAATGTTATCCAATGATTTACTGTTTTGTGTGTTCTCCCTTGTAGTTGGTTAAAATGATCAATTCCAATTCAAATATTTAAATTCCAAACACCATCCACCATACCGTCTGATTGTCTCCCTGCCTGACTCTTGGATCATGACCTGGAACTGAACCCTTTCTGCCTATCGATTTTGTTTTGGCTTAGTACTTGTGAATAAGCTGGTTCCCGCTATCATTGGAGGCTGTAGAAATCTTGAGATTACGATAATGGTTCTCTGTATTTTTGTGGTGTTTGGTGTAGATGGTTAAAGTGACTGGTGCTGGTGGTGGCAGTGAGCCTCAGTCTGCCAAGTACAGCAAAGTGGAGCCGATTGTGACACGTTCAGTGGCTGCCCGAGAGGCGGCGGCTGCAGCTGCGGCCGGTCTCCATCTCGACCTACCAGACTCCATACCTTCAGCAAAGCAGCCTCTGAGGGCAGGAAGAAGAGCAGCTGAGGCAGCATCCTCCTTGTCATCCTCGTCTGCTGATGTCGTCTTGCCCGGCCTTGACTTATCCGCCGCCGACGTGCCATCAGTCAGCGGCTCTGACGGTGACTTCCTGTCATGCTTGAGCGGTCGGACAACGGACAGCATCATGCTGCTGGACAGCTTCAATGAGCCAGTTGACCTAAATCGACTGAACGCAAAACAGCTCGAGGCGGCCGTGGAAGCGGATGGCCAGGTCAAGATCCACATATCCGTGAGCGACGGAAATCCTGACGGAATGCTTTCCAGTCTGTCTTCGCTGGATGGAACAGACGTCTCAAAGCCGCTAGTCATCCAGACAAAGTTTGCTTCCGTTTCTTCTCCGAGGTCCATGACTGGGTCAACAACTGACACGGCATCAGAGGTGGCTAGCCTCCTGAGCTCCTCAGATGCCTGCTCCAGCCCTGGATCCGTTCACAGTAATTCGGATCAAAATCTCTATCAGAAATACAGCATAGAACAGAGTTACGGATACGTTGTGGGCGATAGTTCGTCGTTACCTTGCAAGTTTATGCTGGATACGAGCAACGGAGAGGGCAGCAGTTGCGATGTGGACCAGAGCGACATGACGTTGGACAGCGGACAGGATCGGACACAGACAGAAGCGTCTAAGGATGAGAAGTCTAAAGGCACGGCTGAGAAGAAAAGCTGGAAGAAGGATAGCAGCACAGGACAAGGATTCACACCCAAGGTCTGTTGCATGAATTTCATTGCACCTGTCGAATAATTTTGCCGTTAATGATTCACCACTGTTAAGAGTGTACTGTGATAGTGCACCATTTGTTTTACATTTGTTGTAATCATAATCGTAATTACCAGATTTCTTCTAATTCACAGGCATCCTGTCAAGTCAAAATCAGGGAGGCGGTCTGTTGAGGCTGAATATTTTGCTATAGTTCACAAACTATGAACTGTTGAAACTTGAACACAGTGCTAGAATAATGCATAGAAGTTAGTTCACAGTTTAACTGCAGTGATATGCTGAATTTTTTCAGGATCTCTTGTCTCTGTTTAAAATCGTTGAAAGTGAAATTGGCGTGTGTGAGACCAATTTACGAGACGAGAAAGAAAAACGACGCAAGTACAAAGTCAGTTGAACAAACATCATTACAATATATATATATATATATATATTAATTATTCAGTAGATTTGTATGTGTTTGGTTGTCATAATATGCACGTATGTGTGTCTGTATATATGTTTATATATGTGTAAATGTATGTGTGCGTAAGTATTTGTGCATGTGTCTAAACAAATAATACAGCACCTAAGTACCTCTCAAAAGCTCTCCTCACACTACATGGACTGCTTATCATTACAGAAAAGTGAAGAAATAGTCTCTTACACAAGGGGTCATAAAGGATGTCTAACCTACTCTGAACCCTTCACTCCACCTTCTTGTCATCTTTCAGCATTTGGCATTATCCTCCCCAACCCCTTTTGCTGAAGTCTGCACTCTGAGTACTGACCTAGATTAGGCTATCCTGTTGATCGTTTACAGCTATTGGTGCTACAGAGTGGGGTACTTGATACTCCCACATTCAGCAAAGGGACCCTAATTAAATCCAGTGCAGTATAGGTTGTACTGAAATAACTGTATGTACCAAATTTAGATGGGGACGCCCGCATTGGGCAAACCCTCCTTGTCCGCATTTAGGTGATTTATCCCTCCCCCTCTGCGGACGTCATTTATGGACGACTGCTAAGAGTAATGGAAGCATAATCACACTTCAGAATACTGAACTGATTTATTTTTACAGTAATTTTTGTGGTTTCTTTAAGGCAAGTTTTCTGTTAGAAGATCTAGAACTTAGCATGCAATATATATACTTTAGATATAATGTATTATATATATATATATATATATAATGCATATAATATATATGTACTTTCAATAAATAGTTTAGAGGATCAGTTAATGATGTATTTGAAAATGGCTATAATTTGCTCATCGAATTTACTCAATTGCAGTTTATGGCTGAATTGGGCGAGCTCAGTGAGATGTTGTTTCAGTGGTTTTGGTGTGTTAAAATGCAGTTTAGTGCTTATGGGAAAAGCCGACTTTGGTGAGGTTTTGGTTACAATCATTTGTCAACAGATTGACGATTGTCGCCGTACGCATAACTACGACCAGTTCATCTGTACGTTTCTCACGATGTTGGCCGAACGTGGTCAGTTGGCCAGCCTCGTGGAGCAGCACATGTTAACGAAACGCCGCCAAGGAGTAAGCATCGGCCGACTGCACAAGATACGCAAAACGGAAAAGAGGAAGAGAGCAAAGAGGAAGCGATGAACAGTTGTCAAAACTGTGGCTGGGCTGATCTGCGAAGATAATAGGGGCGACAAAAGTGGCGGTGGTGAAAAAGAATCTTAGAAATTTTCCACAAGAAACAAAAATATCAGACTTTTCTGCCATAGACTTTAGGAGAAACTTCTGCCAGCGACATAAAAAGTTTTTAGTGCAAAATACTATATGGAACTTTGTCTTGCACCAGTTTTGATTGTCTTCTTGGTGCTGCCCTTCTACGTGTATGTATTTTAGTTTTAATGGAATTAACTAAATGTCGATGCTATGAAATGATAGCAGCTTGTAGAACAGCTTAGGACACGCTACTACAGAACTGTTAAGGCTTCAAGTCAATTTATTATATTCAAGAATTGTGATTCCTAATTAAAGCTTGTCTAGAGGCGATGATCAGTTGATGGCTTTGTGCATTGTGATAGCTGCATTAAGGAAGTTTCCTGACTAGATTAGGTCATTACTGTTATCTCAGTGTCTTACTTGTTGAACTGACAAAGTCAAAGATACATGGACTCTGTTTAAGTGACAAGTAGGAAACTTACTAACTTGATTCTCATCGTCGTGATAACTGTTGCTATAGCGCCGTTATCATGCACTGGATCATCAAGTTGAAGCAGATGAGTTTTAAGTTTAAACCTGAACAGCATTAAAAATGACAGAAATTGCAAACTGACTAATTGAGCATGTCCAATGAAGGCTCGAAGGCCTAAGACAATGAAATCAGCACCTCCCCCAAGTCCCACTGTGGGATACAGGAGCTTTACTTTACTTTGCAAACAGATTACTACTTTACTCTTATGAAGCAGTTCAGCAGAATATCAGTATAAAAGCAGATGATAATTATTTGACTTTGGTTATCTTTGAATTTGTTAGCATGCAGTATTCAAATAAATGTATTATGCATCACAGTCTGTTACATTTTCCTCTTAATAATATATACGGTACAGCTATTTTAGACCGCATTCCGATTACTGACATAGATTCAGAAACATGGACAAACGACTAGTAGTCTAGCACCTAAAAACCTGACAACAACGCTAAAGCATTTGCCTACGGTGACAAATATGTGGTCCATGGTTGGCATAACTGAGCCAAAGTCGGAAAAGTCGATACGCGAGAAATGCTCTCCAAAGGTGACTGTGCATGAAATAGGACTGAAAAAACATTTCTGTGCATAATTTTCACAGAGATGCCAAAATATATTCGCTTAGAAGACGATTTTCACCAAAACATTTAGCACATCAAGCCTAATCCAATTAAACCAATTAAAGATTTTTACGACTTTGGCCGGGTTTGTTAGGTGCAGTCACAAATGGATTGTTGCCAGGTTATGGGTCTTCACAGAAGGTAAGAGGATTGTTCGTTTTACGATCCTCTACCAGATGAAGACTTCTGTCGTCAATCTTTATACTCAAGATGCAGCCTTTGAATCCTCTTCGGTAAGGCTTTGGCAGGCTGTTTGGAGGGACTGCATTCCCACCTGGTGGAACAAAGATTAGTTTTAACCCATTGATCAATGGAAGCAAAGATTATTTTAATTCATTTAAATTAATTTAATTAAATAGATCTGCTTATTTAGTTCAATTAATTAAATTAATTAATTAGTTCAGTTAGACAGCCATGTGTGTAACAACTCTGAGAGATGCTCGAGAGAGAGGGATCCTCTTAATCCTCTGAACACACACACACAAAGATGTACATATGTCCGTAAATGTCAACACACGTGCTTCATATAGTGACTATGGCCTTGACCCTGCTCGTTTTGCAATGAATTTATCGGGTGAGATCCTTCATCACCGCTGCCCATTTGAATGGCTGCTCATGCCATTTAAGGTTCCTGTATACGGACCATGGCAGCCCGAGATTCAAATCTCTGTATGTAAATACATGATGGGCATTATGTGACTAGCCTGTGTTAACGGAGTATAGTCGTGTTTCCGAGAAACATAGTTGCCAATTTGAAATATCACGTAATACAGATAATCTCTTAAGCTGCACTTGTCCTTGTGCCTACCTACGTAACGGTAATACGTGACGCTGGTCCCTTTGTTTTGGTACTTACCAAAAGGAATAATAATAATATATACACGTAACTACAATTATAATATAATTATAATTACGAAGAAAGTTTATTCATGTTCATGAACAATTTAAGTCTGCTGGTGACTGTAAGATTGGTTGAAAAGTAGAGCAGAATTCCGTGATGAGCTAATCCATCTCACCTATCCACAGCCTACCATCTGTGTCAAGTTGGCCGGCACCCAGACTAGAAACGGCCGTCACTGGGACCTCATCATCGACAGACAACAGCACATTCACCTTGTTCCTACATTTCAATTAAAAAATTCGTATGTAGGTATGTAACCACCAGGTAAGTAAGTAAGCAAGTCCACAAAACTTTTATAAATGCCACCGGCATTTATTTGAACAGATTGTTTCTACACTCGGTCAGCAACTGGAGACCAGTGTTTAAAAGAGGCTGGCGTTTATTTTTACGGATTGTTTTACTCTCTGCACTGCTAAAACATGGCCGCACATCTTTCTCGGCTTCATCTGCCATATTCGTGTTACGTATATGTAGCGTACATGTATCCAGTATCTTTCTCACACCTGCGACAAAACAAGACCCAGAAACAAGACCCAGTGTTTATTGGAGACCGATGCTTAAGGAGGCCATCATTCATTTGCACAAATCGTTTAAATATCCTGACAGCTATTGGATTCCAGCGTTTAACTGGGACCTGGCAATAACACATAACAGTGAAAATGAAAGAACATTCACACAGAATTTATTTTTGTGCATCAATTCAGTGGGGTTGTCCCACGATGCCATATCAAGAATCAAGTCTGGATGCTAGAAGGGCAGAGAGAGAAGGGGAAAGGAGCTGTTAGGGTGGGTTGTGTTTAAGCTGAGAGAAATGAGAAGTAGCAGATTGGATGAAATGGGAAAAAGAAAGAACAGTTTAGGACTGTGATCACCTGGAGTAAGACCATTTCACGCAGTGACTACAAAAACATTTCTCATTTAGAGAAAGTGGACAAATCTGTGATGACACCAATGAATTTTAAAATTTTTTACCGGACAAATAGAACATTGTGCCACTGGTCATCGTTTATTTGTTTTGCCGATCTTACGACAAAGGGATGACTTGGTTTTTCACCACCAAGGTTGAGACTGGCTTCGACTCGTCCATGGTTGATGGCTACTGCCAGATGGTCTGCTCTGACAGCTGAGCCATTGTGCAGAAGAAGCATCAATCCCTTGTCAGCCTTTGTACGGAATACCAGTTCGTATTTGTTTAAAAGCTGTGCATATTGGCTGTAGGAAAAAGCAAGAGCGGTTAAAGTAAAGACAAACGGGCAAATCATAATATAAATTCACTAAAGTAGCAATTTTTAGTTTTCTTGGATAAGGGTTAGTTAGTTATTTCTCATCCGTCTCCACTCTGCTTCATCTAGCATAATAACTTTGTAATCGCAACCTTAACACTTAAAGCGCTACTTATAAGCTAAGCACAGGAAATCAGCTTATTCATGAGCGCAGTGTCAAATCTGTTCATTTGTCAGAAGATACCATGTAAAGAATAAGATCTGATTGCCGGGAGACCAGAGAGGGTATGAGACAGAGAAGCTGTCACGATGGGTTGTGTTTAGGTTGAATAGGAAGGCAGCAGACAATTTCTTATCAGCTGTTGGGATATCTTGCCAATGGACAACCTGTTTTGATCAACTTTGAAATCCTCTGCTTCAGTTGTATGCAATATCAGTTATCAATTTCACAACGCTTGATTTTTGCTATGGAATAAAATTCATTGTATGTGCAAATACAAGAAAAAGTTGTAGATTATAAATTTTCACTTACGGTTTAGTGATGTCGTTGTCATAGGCAAGATAAGTAAACCCGTCAAAAGAAACAGATTTATCCAAAGGACTAACTGAAACAGAAGCAAAAATCATTGAATGACTCGTTGTACTCACTACGTTAATCATCAATGAAGCAAGCAAGTAAGTAGAACAGACATTCTGCTCTTTTCAAGTTTTATCTAGTTTATTATGCAAGTTTCCTATTTTAACCCACATTATTTTTGCATTCTTTCCACACACTCTTGACACTTCCCCCTTGAAATTTGACTTTAAGATTGCACCGTTTTGGTTTTGCCCTACTCTTCTCATAGCGAGCCACTCACTCAAGTCCAGCTGACTTAGAACTGACTTCCAAGAGCTATTTCCTGAAGCTTCTGAGATGTTATTAAAACCTTAAAGGATGTCTGTGTTCCACTTCAGTTGGGGCATCTCCAATCACACCCGATGAAAACACTGCTATGAAAAATAGCTACAGATTCAGCAATAGATCACCTGCACCATAAGATCAATATCCAAACAGATGCAAATAAAGTAACCACAACTGAATTTCCACAAAATTAACACAACTTCAATTTTAAAACTTCAGACACAAGATTTCCACCATCACAAGAACAATCAGCCAGATTACATTTCTCATGTTCGTCTTACCCTTGACACGCTTCCTAAGCTCCTTAGTGGCTCAAATCCAGGCCGGGTGGACATATATGACCAACGGCAGCCTTTGTCTGTCTACATTTCACTGCATGTTGCTGCTGAGATGTGACATATGACTTGACGCAGCACTTGTAAATAAGCTGGTGCCCTGCACTCAGCTTTTCAATAGCGCTTTAGGAATTCTGAGTTTACAATTACGATGCAAAAATATGCACACATACCAAAATGCAAACTTCTGGCTAACTGGTTCAAAGTAACATAAGGCAAACTAAGATGAACCTTTATGGACCTTTTTCACATCTTTGTCCTTCTCTGCCTTTTGAACAGATGCATGTGTAGTTGTTGGCAGCTGATCTCTCGCAAGTTCCTTGTGACTCGCATGGGTTTGACTCACAAGGTGAATGGTCTGGCTTCAAGAAACTGCTACAGTGTTGCTCTGCAAAGTTAATCATCACTGGTTTCATTCATTCATCTAACAACTAACATCGAGCGCCTCTGATGAGTCTATTCTTGAAGTGGCGCTTTATAAATGTCAGATTACAATTACAATTACAACTAAACTTATCCAACAAAGTATCAAAGACCTATAAGCACTACAATGATATTGGCCAAAGCAACTCCCACTGCATGTAACATTTCATGTATATAAGTATAAAGTATGTAAAGTATCCTATATCTGATAAGTGAGATGTAGGGGAGGTGCTCATTTCCTTTTCTTTTGGCCCTTAAGCCGGCTTTGGACGAATCCCAAGGTCCCGGACATGGGTCAGAGTATCACAGGACTTGCCATTTATTCCCAGCTTACACCGATACCAAATTATACTGCTCGGTGACAGAGGCACAGTGTGCGCAACTTGCCTATGTTTGTTACACACAGTCGAACCCACAGCCGCATGATCATTGACCAAATACATTACGGATAGACTACCGTGTCGCACACATATGTATTTGATCATAATTCATACAGTTGTTCTTGTAAGAACCTATCAAAGGTACAGCTCAATATAATTATTCAATACATGATGCTAGATAACAACATGAATGCAAATTTAAAATAATATGCTTAAATGGTTTCGTTTACTGGGCCAAACCTTGAACAGGTCTTAACCCAGTGAACACAGCTGATAACTGATCTGAATGGTTGCAGAAGTTTTGTACCTGACAATGATCCTTGAACAACATCACGGGATCCAGGATACGTTAAATCATACAGTTTGGAAGCTTTGGATTCTGACACTCGAAGAGATTCAATACATCCTTGAAATCCAATTTCCAATCCAGTGCGCTTCAACAGACTGTAAAAGATGTTGAACAACAACTGAGGACTTGTTACAAACCAGTCAACTTAACTTACAAATCTTTGAACAATTCTTAAATCGGTGAAATTCAGAATCCATAACATTCTAGGCCTAAAATATAGTTGTATTTGCAAATCATAATTATAGGAGTCTTCCACAATAGACTCATTTGTTGCTCAAACGGTTCTGTGGAATTTGGTTTAGATTTCAAAATAATGGAGTGCATTTCAGCATCAAATGGGCTAAATAAATGCTCACATACATACACACATAAACAAGTTTGGCTGCTAAAATGGAAAGCTACTGGTACTTAGTACTTGGCACATAGTACTTACAAATCTTTTGTTGCAGGTACAGAGCCCAGATATATCGAAGTTTTGCCAATGTTGAGAGTTGTAAGAGTTCCTCTGCTAGTTCCAAACACTTCGGCAAAGTCGTTTAGCTTCAGCGATCCATCTTTCAATGAACGCTGTCCCAAAACTCGGTTCTTCTGATTCATTTTCACCTGTTCTCTTGATTTTAGAAGTGCTGGCCCACCGCCCAATTCATACCTGTCAAGCAGAGCCATTAGAAATGAAACATGTCTTGGGGATTAAACAGGAAACTTCTCAACGTTAATGTTTTTACTCCGATGATAACACATTAAAATCCGTACAGGTGTTGAATCTAAAGATGCAATCGTATTGAAGACGAAGGGCTCCGAGATTAATGACGAGTTCAGCAATGAAATCTGTTGATTTCGAATCCAAGTGGCACAGGTAAAAGCTAGAAAGATTAAGGGGTGAAGATAGAAGAGATCAGAGAAAGGACACTGCCACAATTTCTGGCAAAGGTATGTCCTTAATAAAGGCCAAGAAGATTTACTCATAATTGTAAGTGCACACATGCACAGCATCTCTTCAAGAAAACTCCTCAAAGGTGCTCCCAACCTGACAGTCAGTGGTCAAGCAGAAAGGTCCTCAACCGCTGGTGAGATAGAAGCAGTGAATATGGACAGACTAGGCGACAAGGGGTGCCATACAGGAGAAAGGATTTAAGTAGCAAGCAAGAAAATCTACAAAAGTTCTCAGATGTCATTTAGAAGAAACTGGTAGCCAAACGTTAGCACTGAAACTCCATACAAGGAAGGTAAAATCAGTTATTGGATTGCTGCTGTTACATCAGCGCTTCAGCCAAACTTTCTAACAACAGCAGGACAGTGTTGGTCAGGGCAGTAGCTGATTAAGGTAAGTAAGTAAAGTATCCCATATCCCACAATGGAGACATAGGGGAGGTGCTCATCTCCTTTTCTTGCCCTTAAGCCGGCAACGGACGAATCCCAAGGTCCTGGACACGAGGTCAGTGCATCACAGGACTTGCCATTTACTTCCCAGCTTATGCCAGTACCAAATTATTTTGCTTAGTGACAGAGGCACGGTGTACGCAATCAACTTGCCCAGGGTCGTTACACAGAGTCGAATCCACAACTGCACGATCATTGACTAAACATGTTACTGACAGGCACCATGGTGCACACAGACCACCACGCCGCATGAACATTAGTTTGCCAAACCTCAAAACGCAACATTACAACCGCAAAACACTCAGACTGAAAACGCAGAAAGAAACGAACCTGAACTCGACAAACCCATCTCTGAGTGCAAGCGATACAAAGTCTGCCCAGGGGTTGTTCAACTCGCCAGTGAAGAAGAGAATTCCATCTGGAGACTGTGGGATTAACGTCAACTCAATAGACATGTTGGGGTTTCCAGTGACAGATCGATGAAGCTGAAGGTAAGACTTTTCTAAGAAAGATGCTCCTTTGGGCACTAAACAGCAAAGAAGACATCATCCACCATTACTCCAAATGTCAAGGTTTCCATTCTGTGGAAATGAAAAATGAAAAATAAACAAACTAAGTCAGCTTCCCACTGATGTGGAAATATGTCTTTGCTCCTTGCCACAACATAGATCTGTCCATCATCCAATAATTGCATTTTAAATGTTATTGTAAAAATAGTGATTTAAACAGCATCATTAGTAGCTCAAGCTATTTCTTTGGCGCTTCATATTAGTCAACTGCCTATAAAGTTAATCACTACTGCTAGGCAGCTGTTGCAACTTTCAAACAAAGTTCTGTTTTGCATATCTCTGTCTCCATTTTGTGCTGCTGGTAATAAATATGTTTGAACTTTACCCCGTTTATAAAGGCAGAATCCAGGCTGAGAGAGGTAGAGGGGTCAGGAATTTTTTTGAGACGTCCACGCAGGCCCATAAGTATGAATTCGGTTTTAACTGGGTTCAGGCACAAGAGATTAGATGTCATCCAGGCATACTAACATCTATAGATTTCATTTCCTGTTATTATCATATAAAGTTATGTAACTGTAATTCATTAAATTTTTAAAGAATCACAAGGATAAATGATAATGAGTTTACAAGGATGAGTTTACAAGGATAATGAGTTTACAAGGATAATGAGTTTACAAGGATAATGAGTTTACAAGGATAATTAGTTTACAAGGATAATGAGTTTACAAGGATAATTAGTTTACAAGGATAATGAGTTTATCGTTGCTTCATTGTTTTGTGTTTTGTAAACTTACTCAGAACAGTTTCACAGTTATTTCAAATATTTAGGTAACAGCACTAAAACAATTTAGAAAACAAATAAATGTAGTCCAGGACTGAAAAGACAGTCACTTATCCACACGGACACCCCCGATATCATCTGACATCATCTGACATCATCTGACATCATTTGACATCATTTGACATCATCTGACATCATCTGACAGGGTCACCCCACCAGTGAATCAGAGTCAAGATATCTGACAGGCACAACTGCACATCAACTTAATAAGCTAATCAACACGATTCACTGATTTTGTGAATTTCACACAGAACACACCAATTCACGTGCAAAAGTATTAACAAGACTGATGGATTCACATGCAATTCATTCACGAAACATTGACGGATTCTATACGTAAATTAGGACTGAAAGGCAAAATCACATGCAGTTCAGAAGTCAGGAAGCCAAAGACAAAAAGCTGAAGCCCTAGAACAGAACATAAACAGACAGCATGTGCTAGTAGCACAAGACAACTTCTAAGTCTTGCAGAGGCTTTTAGCAGTGAGTAACTTACCAGATGGCTTTTCCTTTGATGGAATTGTTACTGGGGTAGTGAAGGTAGTGGAAGTCTCAGTAGTAGCAGTAGTTAATTCGTCAATAGCGGTAGTCTCTGTAGTAGCAGTAGAGAATACATCAATAGCGGTAGTCTCTGTAGTAGCAGTAGTTAATTCCTCAATAGCGGTAGTCTCAGTAGTAGCAGTAGTTAATTCCTCAACAGCGGTAGTCTCTGTAGTAGCAGTAGTTAATTCCTCAATAGCGGTAGTCTCAGTAGTAGCAGTAGTTAATTCCTCAATAGCAGTAGTCTCAGTAGTAGCAGTAGTGAATACGTCAATAGTAGAACTGAGTGTAGTTTCGGAAGTAGAAGGCACTGTGCTGGATTTCAGTTGTGTATATATTCCATGGATTCCGTTCTTAGTTGTTTTAGATTTGTGCAAACGATGAGGTGCCATTGTGGTGATGGCCACTGAAGGAGTGGTAGAGGAAGAGATACGTTCCAACTGCAGGCTGGGGGTGAGATGGCGAGGGTGAGAAGAAATCTGGAGGTCATCGGGCAAGCGAACAACCCATCCCTTTGTCTTAGTGAAGGATGGTTGAGTGGTTGTCTCAACTGAAACAGTAATAAAGTTAAAGTTCCTTTCACTATTATCTCCTTGATTTAATTTACATTCTTCAGAAGACAAAAGCTGCAAAAATTTATAAAATTTATATTATATAAATATTTATACAGCGCCTTTTGTTTTATCTCTCAAAAGCAGCTTTTTAAAAAATCACCTAGCCACAGCTTCAGATTCTACTCCTTAAATTAAACATTATATGCTGTTGTTTCAATGGATCCTGAAAAGCTGTAGGTATTTTTGAATCTTTGCAAAGGTCTATGAAATAAACTAGCAAAATCCACAAATCTCTGTGAAAATGTATCTAGGTCACCAACTCATCTAGCCGGTCCTGATACACTCACTAAAATGAGACAACCACTAAAAGCATAACAGCTATACTAATTTTATAAAGCAGGAAGGTTAGATTAAAATATCCTCCTCTTTATTGCGAATGGATAAGTGTCCCTGGCCTGAATTTACACATTTTGACGCAGTTTGCCAACCTTAACTTAAGTCTCAGAATTGCAGAGAGCAAAAAGGATGTCTGTTGATTAGATTTCTTCCTGGACTTAAGCCAACAGATACTCCAACCGCTTCAGAGGGCTACATCTTGAAGGTCGCAAGAAAGGCATAATACATGAGTGATTATCCTTACCTTACTTTCCTACAAAAGTCTGGCCAGGAAATAAATCATTGACTGTGGTCAGCCATTTAAGTTCCTCCTTTATTATTGAACACACAGCATAATTCTTACCTCGGCAAAAGGGTTTCGATTCACTCTGGACGAATCCAAATTTACATCCACAAATTCTATAGTAGCAAACCGAATTGGCTATCAAACAATCTCTGTCATCTGAGCACGGATCTCCAATTGCACCTAGAAATTTCGAAACAGGCTAAAGCTAGTAATAAACAGTTCCATTTGGGTAGATATATCTCAGTGTTACAAAACATCTTATTATTATTATTTTCTTTTTTATTATTATTTTTTTATTATTAATATATATTGCAATTTTAATAAGTTAATATTATTATAAGTTTATATTATATAAGTCTACACAATATAAGTTTATTATTATTATTATTATTATTATTCACAAGGTATAAATGATTCTGCAAGACTTTAAAATTTCTCTAGAGAATAAAAATAATACAGACACGCAACATTCAACATTCAAACACACAATAATCAAGAGTATTATTATTGATTTTCATTAAAGTTACTCCACTATTCAGGATTAATAGGGTGACTTTAAAACCAGTGCCTGAAGACACAACAAAAGCACTGTTTGAAGTGACAATCTCACACACAGCACGCACGCACACACAAAACAATTCAAAAGACCCAGTTTCAAGATTCATCAACATATAGAAACTTTAAAATCAAACCATGGCACTATGTATTTTTCCGCTCTAGAACAGTTCATATACTACTAGACTCCTGGAATCGAAAGCTCAAGAAATGAACTCCAACTCACCAACATCCTTCTTCACTTTAGTTTGTTGTTTGATTTCTCCACCTGTGAAAACAAATATCTGTCTTAACGCGTGTACGCATGCGCGTGCGCGCGCACACACACACACACACATATCCTCATCCTTCTGTTGGATTGCTGTTTTCACATTTGTGCTTCAGCTGAAAGACCCTTCAACACCCAAACCATGCCTCTCCAGACTGTCGTTGCTAGGACCACAGGTGGGGCACATAGATTATACATAAGTTACCTCACCTCTCTGGCAGTTGTCTTCAGCTGACAAAGTCATGCCTATGTAGGAAATGTGATTACATTACATAACAATAAGTAAACCTTACTACATGAGGATTAGAACTGCATCCACCCACCGGAACAGTGTCCTGGAAGCATGACCGAGATGGTTTGCTGTGTACGACAGGCGAACGACTTCAGCTGACAGGTGGAGCCAAATGTCTGATTATCGGAACCACAGACCAACAACGGAGAGTCACTGAGGCCGTTATGAGGACATTCCAAAGAACAGATGCACTGAGGAATTCTGTTTCGCATCTGACATGCAGCTCCATACGCACACCTGACTTTCTTACACGATGACGCTGATGAACTGCTGGATTCATCTGAGGCAAAAGTATAGCATTTGTTCATTCATTCCTTCCTTCCTTCCTTGCTTCCTTCCTTCACTCATTCATTCACTCACACTCACTCACTCACTCACTCACTCAATCACTCACTCAATCACTCACTCTCACTCATTGACCTACCAACCAAAAACCCACCTAACAACCCACCCATCCGTCCACCCATTCATCCATTTATTCAGAACTTTTACATACTATAGCGACCTCCTTCAAGAGGGATGCTGCAGGTGAGTGGTACTTGGTTTGACATTGCTCCACTGATGTAGCCAGACCGAGTACAGGGGTAAGATTTGACTGGAACGAGTTTAAGGGGAGACCTCATATACCAACCCAGTGCTGAAGGCGAAGGAGCAAGATAGCATGGTCGACAGTGTCACAGGCGGCCGATAGATGCAGAAGAGCAATGTGTAGTTACTTTGCCATTGTCCATGGAGCAGATTATGTCATTGAGGACAGACAGAAGAGCTGTCTCAGTGGAGTGGCATTTGCGATGTGCGGACTGGAACAGGAGAAGTAAGGAGTTGAAGACAGGTGTGCCTCCAATTGACTTTTAACAACCCTACTCAAGAAGTTCAGAAATACACTTCAAGTTTGAGATTGGTCAGTAGTTTCACATAATGTTAGCATCCAAATATAGTTTTTTCAGCAAAGGGTGGACTATAGCAAAAGAAAAACATGATGGGAAGGATTCCTCACCAAGCGACCAATTGATTAATGTCAAGAAGGTGTCAAGCAGCTTTTAAGAAGGCGAGTGGGAAATGCATCTAAGAGGCACTGTTTGTCAGGATATGAGAAAACGAGTGACTGAAGCTTACCCAAGGTTGTGGGAGTAAGAGAATCATAAGTAGGCTGGGGGTGATCAGGTGATGAAAAGCCATTTCATGTTAAGGCCAAAGTGTATATCTCGGTATAACAGAGAAACAAATGCTTACCTCTCAGTGAACAAAACTGTGAAATTAGCAGACGTTGAAAATCAGAGCGTAAATTCCACAATTTATTTATTAAAAACAACGAATACGTGCAAAACATTAAGAACATTCAGAAACACTTCCAGTCATCCAGTCATCTGTCTCTGTGATGTCATGAAAGATCAAATGATTATTATATTATCTGAATGAGGCTGATAGCTGTACATACTCCGGCAGCCCTGCGGTCCAAGTGGCTTTCCATTCCGGCAGACGTTGCACTTTGAACCAGAAAAGCCTTCGCGACAATGACAGCGTCCAGTCAGCTGGTCACAGTCGTCTCTCAGTGAACCCAGTGGATTACAGTCACAAGCTGTTCATAACAACATAACAAGAAACCAACTCATTATCATGTCTCGCAGATACTACTGCATTTCTGCATTGGCCTTTCACTCAAAACTGAAAACATTCTTCTTTCACAGATCCTATCCTGACTCCCCTTCTTCCTCTCATCTCTCCACTCCAATCCCAAACATCACCCACTGTAGCTGCCAAGCTTGTCTCTCTGCCTGACTTTTGGATCTTGACCTGGAACCGAACACTTTTGCCTATCGATTTTGTTTTGACTGAGCGCCTCTGAAAAGCTAGTCCCGGTAGCCTGGCTTTTGTTGGGCAATGGAGAAATCTCTGGATTACGATTACGATTACTGGCGTCTTGCATTTCAAAAACAATGGCTTTGCTAATTACCTAATACATTTATCCCTTGTTTTAAGGAGAATTCTCTGATAACAAATGAAGATAAATATATAAATAAATTACTTTTAGTATTTTTACATTTTATTATTTAAACAATTAGTTGCACGACTGTGTGAAGAAATTTATCACATAACCTAAAAAATCCAATGAACCCAAATTGAATGAGAAATATGACTTATTAAAAGATAAAAGTAATGTAAATATTAAAACTGACAAGATCATTATGAGAAACAAATATAATTCCATTCTGGTGGATAGTGACATCTCCTCATTGGGAGCTCAGTTTATAAATATCAGCCCAAATGTTCAAAACAGGGTCACCAGCCAGATGTCCTTTTGTGGACCGAAAAATCCAGTAGTTGGCTGTACGTCTAAAGAACAACTGTAATCCATGCCAGACACCTTGAGTAGTTTTTTTATGTAGCAGAGACTATTTAAACTGACAAACACAATATACAATTTTTTTCACAGGCATTTCAATGTTGGCGTCACCATCTGGATGGTGTCTGGTGTGTTTAGAAATGTCATCTGGCAAACCCTAGTCAAGAACAGCAGTTATCTTGTTGGATTTATGGAGACACTCAAATCGAAGATGAAGGCTTCTGTGGTTAGGCCTACTCGTAGTCTGACCCTGTGACCTATGTTGAATTTACACAATGGGCCCAGGATTCGAACCACAGGTGAACAGCCTACACATTGGCCGCTCAGCTAACATTCTACTTCTGTAACGGGATTGGTCAGCATAGACCACGCCCATGATATCACGAGCCTAAGCAGAGCGTAGGAAAAAGGAACAGTAGCAACTGGATGTCTGGCAGTTGATATATGTGCATCAGCTGATAATACTAATAATTAATAATAATAATCAGAAACTTCTAATGTGCCGGTGTCTAATGCACAAGGCATCAACCGATGGCACACCAAAGCCAAGCCGCAATCAGGTCAATATCCAGAAGGTCAGTTCACAGTACAGAGAGGCAGCCTTTGGTGGATAAGCGATTTGAAAAAAGTAAGTTTTAAGTTGAAAACGAAATGACAAAAGCGACTGAGCAGAACGAACAGACATGGGAGGGAATTCCAAAATTTAGGTTCAGCAACTGAAAAAGCCAGTTTACCCAGAAAAGTTCTAGTCCAAGGTATGACCAGAGAAAGACAAACAGATGACCTTGCTGAATAATGGTAAGTCTTGGAAATAAGGACTGATTTCAAGCATTGTGGTTGGCCATAGCTCAATGTTTTATAAACTGTAAGTCCCAATTTGAAACAAATCCTTTGCCGAACAGGAAGAAAGTTCTAGAATGAACAGCCATATGGTATTCAGCTTTTTAAATTAAATATCAACTCTAGCAATATGAAGACATAGAATGAAATATACCGGAAATCATTTGCTGATGGCATGGTAATGTGCTTTCTGTTATTGTCTTTAGGAATAATTGCTGGAGATAACGAAAGTTTATGCTCACGGACTGTTGATACAGAGGCTGGCATGTACTTGTAATATATTACTCCATTACAATAATTGTATGTACATTACTTTAAGTGAAATGGCATAACTTCAGCAGCTCTCTCAGGCTGTTTATCAGGGACTTACGGATGCAGACACCACTTCCTTCTGCAGTTGCTGGTATGCGCCAGTGTCCCGGGTGACAATGATCACATCTCAGACCACCAGCGCCCGGCTTACAAGTGCACTGTCTGGAAATAGGGTCACAGGTGGAACTCAACGACCCCAAAAGATCGCACTGGCAGAACCCTACCGAAAAATAGAAACACTAGACACTGTTCTGTTCATATACCTATGCTACAAGGTTAAGGCATTCTGAATATTAAATAAGCTTTTCTGAGTTTAATTTGTCATTTTAAATGACCGTCTAAGACCACAAATCAATTTCTACATTCTCTTCCAAAAACAAGCCCTATTTCTTCCTCTGATAGCATTCACTTCTGCAGTCTTTCTGCAATATGCCACTCAAAGCACAGATCTCGTCTCAGATATTCTAACCATTCTCATTCTGAGTTATTCTCAAAACAATTGCAACAGAATATAAACTTAATTGAAATGAAGAGACACAGGAAGAAAGAGAAGAAGAGTTATAAAGAGAGACAGAGGAGGAGGAGGAGGAGCAGAAGGAGGAGGAAGAGGAGCAGAAGGAGGAGGAAGAGGAGCAGAAGGAGGAGGAAGAGGAGCAGAAGGAGGAGGAAGAGGAGCAGAAGGAGGAGGAGGAGGAGAACGACAGTGCAGCACAGTCAAGGACGCAAAGAAGAAACAAAACGGAGGAGGAGCAGAAGGAGGAGGAGGAGAAGAAGGAGGAGGATGAATGGGAGGAGAAGGAGGAGGAGGAGAAAAAGGAGGAGGAGCAGAAGAAGGAGGAGGATGAATGGGAGGAGAAGGAGGAGGAGGAGGAGAAGGAGGAGGAGGAGGAGAACGACAGTGCAGCACAGTCAAGGATGCAAAGAAGAAACAAAACGGGTGGAATCGTACCAGGGCAGCCGGCTTTGTGAAGTCCTGGGGCAACGGTTGCGTTGTCAGCACAACAGCCGAACGTCGTGTCCTCACAGCTGGATATCGGCTTATCTGCAATCACATACAAAAATAATCAAATGAGACCTTGCATAGTCTGTGACAAGTGGAACCGTGGCGTTATAAGACCAGCAAATTCTGATTCTGCTTTGTAACCTGAATTTGCAAATCAAGCTGAAAAAACTGAAGACAGTGGAGACAAGGCTGTGGTAACCTGGAAGCAGAGGATGGCCAGTTTTTCCCTGTTTGAAAAACGCCTGCCTTCTTCAGTTATCATATGCTTAGCTGGGTGTAGATGAGCCTATGAATAAGCTGGTTCCTGCGATTATCTTTCTTTGGGCACTGTAGAAATCTCAAGATTATGATGCACAAGTATCCCATAAATTCATGAAATGGTTTACACAGTAAACGATGTAATACCTTCTTGGCAGCATTTAGCACCAAACGTCGTCTTATGGCAGTAGCTACCAGGAGGACAGACGCCCCAGTTTTCAGTGCAGTCGTAGTCTTCGAGGGTCACGGGGTCAATCAGAGGCACTGTTCCTTCACACATCTCTTCCAAGATATCTTCAAGTACACAACAACAGTACACAACAAGCGTCTACTGTTCTATTTTAAAAATCAAGCCTGAAGACTCAGACTGTTGCACGAACTTGATTTTCAATTGAAACAAACAGATTTTAAAACCAATGCATTTTAAAATTTAAATAAAAACAATGCAACTTATCAAACACCTTCGCAGTTGTCAACTGGTTGTTCAATGATCTCTTTCTGTGTTTTACAAGACATCTCTTTCATGAGGCATTCACTTCCGTACGTCCTTCCATCAGATCCACAAACTGTCTGCCTACAGAAAACAACAGTCATGAAGAGGAATCTTTGCAATTTTTACCCTAACCATTCTGTTAGTTCTTTAGTGTCATTCAGGTCTCAGCTCAAGATTCTTCTTCTTCTTCTTCTTCCTTCTGGCTGGAATTAATCCTCCTAGTGGAAGGGTCAGCCACATGAATCCTTCTTTTCCATTTGTTTCTATCTCCAGTATCTTCTTTCTTCAGTCCGAGAAGCTTTAAGCTTAAGATTCATCTGTATCAACTTGCTAACCAGTCGGCCTGATTCGCTACGTTGGTCAACACGTACGTCAAGGCACCTCTGAGCATGAGCATCCCGGTCGTGGCTTATTTTAGAGATCTGAACCTCAGGCTAGCATGGTACATGGTAACCTCCAGTGGCATGGAGCCCATTCAAACATGCAGCTCTGGTGAAGGCTCTCACTCGATAAATCCATTGAAAAAATGAGCAGAGTCGAGGTCATACAATCGCTGTAGAAAAACGTGTACATTTACACTCAACCATAGCCTGCCCTTCCTGAACTATTGGACTTTGACTGGGCTTCTCCCACAGATTAGCATTTTGACTATGACTTCACTTAAAGTCACCATCAACCGATGCCTTATGCATTATGATTACCGCACTATGGCAGTCATTTGATTAGAATAGATAAACTGACGCCTCAGGCTATAATAAGACCCATAAATCCTAGCATTTTTAATCAATACCTGAGTGCGGGGCAAGTGAAACTACATCTGCACTCTTGAAATCCACTTGAATCGAGTGCACAGAAGCCACCATACTGACACGTCGACTCCTCACACCCGTCTGCTCCCAGAGATACAATCAACAAAAACACAACAAAATATCGATCCAACATATCCGAAACGTTGCAAGATTATTAATTATTATTATTATTAGTAGTAGTATCATTATTATTACTATTATTATTAATTAGAAATTTCTATTGCACTGGTGTCTAATGCACAAGGCATCGACCAACGGCACACCAAATTCAAGCCACATTCAGGTCAATAACCAGGTCAGTCCACTAAAGCAAGACACACAATATGTAGCACATTTTAAGGACCAGTACTTCTCGAAACGCCGCATGCACGACTGTCGTCAAAAAACTCTAAACAAGCGTGTTTTAAGGCGATTTGCTGAACACATTCAAATGCAACTGTACATGTGTGGAACAGAAGATGGGTCCAAGATGAAGAAGGCATAATGTGTTTTTTGTGTCTGTTAGATAACTATGTTTTACCACCGCCTTTGTCAACCCATTAGACAGAAGGTCTGTGTACAGAATATTCTAAAGAACGGTGGCTTGTTTTTTACTAAGTGATCAGCCTTACCAGTTAACTTAAGAGCCCTTCAGAGATGAAAGACTAGTACACAACATGTCCAGTACTAGCAATAAATGACATACTATATCCTGCTCTCCAACAACTTTTTTCTGCTTTTGATAATGTTCAGTCTTGGATGGCTAGTAATAAACTTCTAATGAATCCTTCTAGAACCGAATTCCTTCTCGTGGTTAAAAGCCAACAGGTTCACAAATTTGAGTGGTTTATGTCTGTTCAGTTGGGTGGCTTGCTTGTAAACCAGACTGAATGCGGACACAGTTTAGACATAATATACGACTCCACTGCGTAGTTTTCTAACCACGTGCAGGTTATATGCAAAATCAGCTCAATTTCACATCCAGGATGTTCACAGAATCAGATCACGTTTGCCTCAAACGGTCTGGTTCTCACTAGCAAATGTATTGGTTTCTGGTAGACTTGACTACTGTCATTGGTATCACTAAGGAGATCTGCACAAGCTACAAATGGTTCAAAATTCTCTGGCCATTGCAATAACAACGACCCCACACTATCAGCATATTATGCCAAATACTGCATTCGTTACACTAATTGCTCATTAAGCAAACAATCCAGTTTAAATTTTATCTTATAATCCACAAAGTTGAATGGACTACGTTTAAATCAGTCGAACCTATCTCTGTTCCATGCTCACCCATCATACCAACAAATATTGGACTCGATCACTGGACGCTGTCACTCTTGTTGTGTCCCTCACCAGGACGTTGTTAGGTTCTCGAGCGTTGTTAGGTTCTCGAGCGTTCTTGGCAGTTGGTCCAACGTTTGGGAATTCACTGCCCATTTCTGTTTGCTCTGTCAGTTCTTCAATGTCATTCAAGTCTAAACTTAAGACTCGTCTCTTTCAACTTGGTTATTCGAAGCAGCCTAACTTCCGGTTTCTCTGTTCTATAGGAATTCAACCTGGCTTCTGTTATTATTCTGATTAAGATTTCACTTGAAGCGACGATCGATGCCTTGGGCATTATGACAACGGTCCTATAGAAGTCATTAGATTAGATTAAATTACATAAATAATGATTAGTAAAAATATGATAAATAATAATATATTAAATAACATACATGTAATAATAATCACCTTAAATAACACAAAAAGAGAGCACAAATATGTTAATAATATCTTAAATAACATAACATTTAGCATTAAGAAGCTTATTATTATGCAAGGCCTTTGGACGATTCAGCGGAGCACAATCACAGCTACAGCAATCAATGATTCCATATTTCAGATACACATTAATGAGTTACCTAGAAACTTACCGTTGCTTATAGACATGAGCCAGGTCTTGCAATAAGCCTGTAGCCATTTACTTGGCTCCTGGTAAACTTTTCCTGGGACCTTTTACTGTTGCTGCGACTTCATTATGAGCGAGTAAAAATATAATATTATGTTCTTTAGTCATGATTAGTACCTTCTATTGGCTTTTCATTTATATCTTGACTTAATTTTGGCATGGGAAGTGTGGAAAGAAAATGATTAAATGTGTAGTGTGATTAAACTTGTGGAATGGATAATGCTTGGATGGCAAAAGCAGGCCTTGTTTGATGGCAGTGCGGTGTGCTATCAGCATCAATGGGCAGTGAGCTTAAGGAAGTAGGGAAGTACCTCCAAGTCCAGACCCTGATCCAGATGGATCATCACATTCACCGCTCTGAACTACTTCCAGATCCATGGCGAGCAGACATCCAGATTGGCGCATGATGCACTCGCTGGCATAAGTGACTCCGTTGCTGGCACAAACAGGATCACTGATGTCGGGGCAGAGGCGAGGACAAATGCATTTGCCTTTCTCACACCTCGCTCCACGGCGACATTTGATGTTGGCACACACGTCTTCAACATACAAATTAACTACAGTGTTTCTCATGATGAAAAAAGATAGAGTACTGAGTGTGCAATCTTCTTCTTCTTCTTCACCTTCGTCTTCTTCTCCTCCTTCTTCTTCTCCATCTCCTCCTCCTCTGTCTCTATCTCTATCTCCATCGTCTTCTCCTTCTTCTCCTACTTCTCCTTCTCCTACTTCTCCTTCTTCTTCTTCTCCTTCTTCTTCTTATCCTCCTCCTTCTTCTTCTCCTCTACTCCTTCTCCTTCTCCATCTCCTCCTCCTCCTCTGTCTCTATCTCTATCTCCGTCTTCTTCTCCTTCTTCTCCTACTTCTCCTTCTTCTTCTTATCCTCCTCCTTCTTCTTCTCCTCTACTCCTCCTTCTACTCCTCCTCCTTTTTAGAACCACAACAGTTTGCTGCTGTTGTATACAAAGGGTTAAATACCTGGCAACTGCATGTAAAATTTTACAAGAATGTTTGCTGTGCTTTTGAGGATCACACATAATCCAAAGAAGAGACACTAACCCTAAAAGCCAAACTCGTTGCATCCACAGACGCAACCAGTGGCACAGCGTAGGCCCCCAGTGGGTCCACTGAACATGGTTGTCTGGGAAGTTGATGGTAGAGAAGTTTCCAGAGAAGAGGAAATAGTGGTGGAGTTGGTTGAAGAATATGAGGTGGTGTCGTAAAGATATATGTAACATACTTCTTAATGCACCTCTATAGAAACTCCTCAAAATGTTATCCAGGTCTAAGCTTAATACTCAACTGTTTCAAACGTGCTTACCCACCTTAGTCTGACTGTTCGTTTTCTTCACCTATTGGATTTTGACCATGCTTCTCCAGCGGATTCCAGTGTTTGACCACGGTTTCACTTGAAGCAACCATCGACTGATGATAACATCATCAAAAAAGTCATTAGATTAGATTAAGTTCAGAAGTGTGATCCCAAGGTCCAAGGATCATTGGGCTGAGAAGTAACCCCAACCAGAGCAATACAACAATATGACACCTTTTTTAGGCTGGAGGTGGAAGTATGACTAACCACAGGAGCCAGCTGAAGCAACAGCAATCGGCTTCTTTGTAGAACATGATGCAATTCTCAGTTCACATTCATTTTTATAAGTCACGCCATCTGTACCACAGACCTGATTCTCAACCTTCAATAGATTCAGCAGAGAAATAATATTTCAGCCCCTCACGATGAAAAGAACTAAATAAAAGACAGATAAACTCTACAACTGCAGAAATTCAAAATAAAAACTCTGGAAATCTAGCACAACCTTGCGCTTTTAGTTGCTGACTGCATAGTGTGCAAAGTGTTATAATAAAATGAAACAGAGTTAAATAAATAAAATTCTGTGTTCAAGTGCACTCATTACGCAGTTGTAGTCATAACTGCACATTTATATAGGGCCTCTTCAAGAAAACTACTCAGAAGTTCTCCCAACCTTATAACACAAGACCACGAGCAAACAGAATGGTCTTCAATTGCTAAGCATTCAACTATCTCTACATTTTATATTAAATACTTGAGAACCCTCCAAAGTGCTGGTAAAACTGTTGCGGTATATTGTTCTTTTACCACCAACCCATTTAACTGCCTTTTCCAGCAAATTATTGTCATTATTAATTACTGTCATTCTGTTTTTGGCTGTTAATGAAGTTTGTGGTTTTTCAAACAATACAGCTCTTTGGTAATATTAGCTGGTCATTTTCTCATGATAGATAAAAGTTTCAGAGCATTGGAATTGGAATTAAAGACACCCTTCTTACCTCGACACAGAATGTAGGACAAATACACTGAGCAATATTTTGACTGTCTAACTGGCACGCAGCATAGAAGTCACACTTCTTCTCACAAGCACCTAAAAACATGTAAATAACATCTCACAGCTATTTCTAACACCTTGCAATATATTGTGGTTGTAATGGAAATTCTTAGAGCGCTACTTTAAAAGATACCAATCAGAGCTAGACTCAATTTGCCAGCCTAATGACGTCATATGTCATTAAGTACAGAAAGTCCATCAGTTAAACAACAGTGCTCAGATAACAAGAAGTCTTCAGTGGTGGTCTACCGCACGCATGCAGTCAGACAACAACAGTAAAAAAGACCATTTATAGATTGCTGTAGTACGGCCTAGGCAAAGTATCGTCACAACAGTAAGACAATTCAAATGCCTGATCATAGCAATCAGAGCTCTCTTAAATATTACACTGACTAGTATTTATACGGCAGATTTTACCTACAGCGACATCACTTTCCTATACATTTTCAAATTACACAGTAATTTAAGACTCACATTTCTGTGTGAATTTGAGCACATTAAAATTTTTGTAGAAATAATAATAAATATAATAATAATAAATCCTCATCCAAGAAGTTTTTAAATCCAGAGGGATCACGTGTACCTTGGGGAAAAAATAAACAGTAATAATAATGTTAATAGTGATAATGATAATAATAATAAAAATGCAAGCAAATTATTATCATGTTCATGATGATCATGATGATCATCATAATAATAATAATAATAATAATTAATAATAATATAGTTACAAGCTAATCCTTTGCAGTATAAGATGTATAGACCATAAATGATGAGGCATTGTTGCAACACGACACATTTGAGGGTTTTCAGTTTCGTTTACTTATGGTTCTTACTGCAGAGTCCTTTGTGCTGCATGAAAATGTTCTCATTTCGTTCACAGTTCTCCGCTCTCAGCATGCATTCACTTGAATAAGAAATTCCGTCACTTCCACATACCTACGAGCAGCAGCAAAAAAATTACAACCACTTCAATAGCTTAATACCATGAGTCAAGTGTTACACTATGCAATTTACAAGGTTGTTCTATTTTACAATCCATCATAGCGTACTGTATTAAGGGTAGCAGCTCACCTAGTGTGAAGCAAATCAACTCAAGCCTGTTATTTCAAGCCACTGCTTCCAAGAACATAAAAGTAGCAACAAGAACAAAGAACACCATAAAAGTTTTATACTACGAGTCAAGTGTTAGACTATGCGATAAGTGGAGAATCATATTTTACCATCTAAAGGTTTTCCGGTTACTTAATATTTTGCTCTTAATTAACGTTAACACCCACTTAAACAAGCAAGCGCTGTGTTCTTTAGAGGTACTCAAAGGCACTTCATCAAATGCCTACATACATACACACACACATACCACTTCGTATTAAGGGTCGCAATTCAACTAGCATGGAGCAAATTAACTCAAGCCCATGATTCCTACCCATGCGTTAAACTAGCACCAAGATCTCTATTTGTTTTTACGTCGGGATACTTAGCGTGGTTATCTTTGTCTGTTAATTTGATGCGCTAAACAATAGGCAAAGTGTCAGAGTTTTGCCCCTTGACAGCTGGGCTAAATCTGAAATCCTCACAATACAAAAATCCAGATACAAGTGCCACTAATACACAGCGAAGAGAGATGGTGATGGCAATTTGCACTGAGGTCACAGTGATGGGCCTTCTGGACAATGCTTCCCATGAGTCTCTATATACTGGTGTGTTAACATGCATGTTACACAAAGCAGCCAAAAAACCTTTGTCTTTTACACATAAAACGTTTTTTGTAAATGCAGCTTGCATACATATATTCTTAAAATAACATGCAGTGTGTCTACAATTTGCTTTTATTTCTAGAAAATCAGTCCACAGCTAGTTCTCGCCAGTGACACTGGCTTTGCCTAAATCAGCCGATACTGCAAGCTTAACGTCCAGAACTGGCCAACATCTATGTACTAGTAATTCATTCTGTTCACCTAATGAGTCCACACTTTATGCAACACGATATCCAACTGCTTTTTGGCACTTGACTCATAGCATGGAGTGTGGAGGTTTGGGTCCCTTCTTGAGGCAGATATCGTGTCGGGATCTAGAGCAAGTTCTTCGCGCTCAGCTGCGCAGCACCACTGACTGATGCTTTGTAGTTATATAGTAGCATTTAATAAATACAGAAACAATAAATAATAATAATAATAATGCTTTGCAAATAACTAAAATAAAATACAAACTACCAAATATGATTTTAATGATTTTGCAATTTTAACGTCTGGTAACATACTGGATCAAACTCCTGTGCACAAGGTGGGCAGACACATGAAGGCTGACCATTTATCACACTGCAGATGGCTCCATTTCTGCACTTCGGCTGAACACATGGGCTATTCTGAGCTACAAAATCACATTTATACCCTAAAGACTTCTGTTTTCTTCTCTCTCTCTCTCTCTCTGTCTCTTTCTCTCTATCTCTATCTCTCTATCTCCCTGCCCCTCTCTCTCCCCCTCTCTCTATCTCCCTGCCCCCTCTGTCTCTCTCCCTCTCTCTATCTCCTCTCCCTCAGTCTGTCCGTCAGTATGTCTCTATCTCTCTCTTTCTAACATCTATGACACTTTCGAGTCTTACTTTAGCATGTTTACTTTTTAGCTTTTAACACATATTTACTTGTAACTTTTTAACACATGTTTACTTCGTAACTTTCAAAACACATGTTAACTAACTTTTTAGCACATTTACTTTCCAACTTTTTAACATGTTTACTTTGGAACTTTTTAGAAAATGTTTATTTTTCATAGCTTTAACATGTTTACTTTTTAACTTGTGTTACATTTTGAAATATTTTGAAATGTTGAAAACGTGTGTATGTTTTAAGAGTCATAAGATTTGAGACAGAGGAGCAGCATGATGAAACTCACAGCAGAACCCTTCATATAAGGCAGCAATCGGTTTCTCAGACATACACGAATATCGTCGTAACAGACACTCGTTGTCATAAGTGTTTCTGTCATTTCCACATACGGGACGAATGACAGCTTCACAGTTTCCCGGACAAGCACATTCCGGCTTTCCGTTGTTGACTAGGCACTCGGCATAGGGCTTACAATTTAAGCCATGGCACGGAACAAAATCTGAAAAAAGAAATTAACACAAAATAATGACAGCAACAACTTGGAAGCAAGTGGAAAATAAGGAACAGAAAGTTTAACTGAATTTTTCCCTTGTCTCGGATCTGAACTTGTAAGATAGTGTGAAGCAAGCGAAAGAATTAGTTAAGTGAACTCATACACCAAGACAAAACCCAAAATGTAGCAATAGTGCATCAGCCAACAAAGTACATAATTGCTCATAATTATCTTGACATATCTGTTATGACTCTAGTTAAATACATCAGAACTAGCAGGAGTTTTTGCTTGGATATCATTATTTTTATTACGATAATAATATTTTCACCTGAGGTAGAAACGATCCCTTAGGGCTTAAAACATTCTCTGGGGAAAATAGTTTTGAGAAGGCTAGAAGTCAATAAAATCCCGCAGATTTATTATCATTATCATAATCATTATCATTATTATTAAACACAAATTTTTAATGCACTCAGCCACATAGTAATGTAAATCTGAGGTTCAAGAACATAAATATTTTTCTTGCTGACCTTTAGGACACTTCCCAGCAAACAGCTTGGATATCTTCCTCCGTGATATGCAGGACTCATTCTTCATGACACACTCGTTGTCGTAAGTCTGGCCATCGCTGGCACAGATGGGTGCAAACTCTGGTGGGCAGACAATGTCAGCACACCGACAGACTGGTTCTCGATTCACATTCAAATGACAAATCCCGGTCTTGCAGGTCACGCCCTGGCATGGATCTACGACAGAAACTCAGCTGAGCTTTTACTAGAAACCACAACTGCAGAAAGGTCAAGCTTTAATCGTGATATATTTTTCAATTCAGTTCACCAATGTCTCAAATCTTGACCTGGAACTGAACCCTTCCTGCCTACTGATTCTGTCCTGACCGAGCGCCTGTGAATAAACTGACTCTGGTGACTTAGCTTTCATTGTGCGCTATAGAAGTGTCGAGCTTACGATTACGATTAGTGACATTTGTTTTGCAATGTACTGTTGTATATGTTGCTCATTGTAAAGTGGTTTTGTTTATTAAGGTGGCTTTATTTATTTATTTAAACCAATTATTATGCACACAATATCCGGAAACATTTGAATCTGAGGAGCAGATGTATGTTTGCTAGGGACCAAGATGGAAAATCTTGTGCAATCAAAGATAAACTTTTCCCTCCTGTTTATTATAGCAGCAATTTTTACATAGAAGACCAAATGCAAAGACCAAGTGACAGAAATATTGTGTAGAACGTCCTGTCAATTCATCGACGTTCCAAGGGTAAATTAATACAGATTACTTTTGGAGAATATGTGGGATTCTTAAAATAAGAAAGCTTCCATGGTTGAAAAACTGCAGTACACTGAATTCAAATTCGCCACACTAATATGATTTCTTTAAACAGGAAATACATATACAAGTTTCAGTTTTTGCAAAGACTGACATACAACCTCAAAGTCAGAAATCACATTCTACATTCAGTAATATCTTGGCTACGTAGGTTTGTATTGAAAGAACATTTTGGCAAAGGTCAGAAAAGTGTAAGCAGTAATATGAAATAACTTTGAAGACTAACCACATCTGCCGTCATACTTCTTCACAATGGTCTGCATCTGAGTACAAGAAGCCTTTTCCATTTCACACAGGTTAGGATAATCCTTTCCATCACTGCCACAGATCGGAATGCCTTTGTGCCTCATGCAGCTGTCAGGACACTGACATTTTGCACCAATTCCGCCAGGAGAGAAAACACAGAATGCTCCGAACTCACACTGCTTCTCCGCACATGCATCACGGTCACCTGGGGAAGAAACACCAACAGATGTAACAGCCCATGGTCTATGTCATGGCAACCTAAGACCAAGTCTGTCCAAAGAACCTCTACTTGGCACTGAATGGCTTAGAATCACACTCATGGCACTGAATGGCTTAGAATCACACTTGTGGCACTGAATGGCTTAAAATCATACTTCTGGCACTGACTGGCTTAGAATCACACTTGTGGAACTGAATGGCTTAGAATCACACCCGTGGCACTGAATAGCAAAACAGATAAGGGGAAGAAGAGGAATCAGGACAGGATTTGTGGAAGAAAAGTGTTTTCAGTATTGAGTGAAATACCTGAACAGAGCTTGCAAGGGGTGAAGTGTTGCCGAGTTCGTATGATGGGTCAGATAATTGTTGTAATTCTGGTGGGAGTTTATTCCACAGCAGTGGAACAGCTATTTATAGCTATAGAGCATATTTCCAAATTTTAAGCATTTAAAATGAATTAATGAATGAATAATTAGCACAAAGCTACTGAAATGTCCAATTACAACTTAATGTACAAGCAAAGTTGCGGGTGTTCGAATCTCTTACTTACTGCAAGATCCTGGTCGTTCAACCAGAATTCGTCTCTGCTGTTGGCAACTTGCCATGTTGAGGTGGCACTCCGAAGTGTAAGTGACATTGTCACTTCCACACACAGGTGCAAACACACCCTGGCACAACTTGGGGCAACTGCAATATGCCTGACCAGATGATGCAACAATAGCACAATGGGCACGAAAAGCACAGAACACTCCAGCACACGGATCTGAACGAGACAAAAGAGCACCAGTACGACACAGAATAATCAGCAGTAAATGTAAAGAATTTACAAGAAAAGTAAATTTAAATAATTTCGTTACATAACCGTTTTCTAAAATGATGTAAGGTAATGTACACCAGCCCAACCCTCAGAAATGTGAATTTAAGCATATTTGTTCATTATATAACCATTTTCTAATATAACTACAAGTGATGTGACACCTCATTTATCAAATCGCTCAATCAAGACATCAACCATCAAGGTAACATAAGCAGGTGGCACAAAACTGTTCGTGGTGCAGCCAGTCCTCGGCTCAGGGACAGCTGAAGACAAGACAAGACGTGACACCCCATTAAATCAACCAATCAATCAAGCATCTACTCAGAAGCCCAATCACTGTAAGCAGGTCACAGACCAAGCAGTGGCACAACGGACTTACAACCAGGCACAGCAAACCATAATGAGATCCCTGTAGGATGCTCCAATAGTTAATTACTCAGCTAGCAAGCAAGCACCACACAGTTTTATTTGACAAAATTGTAAGGTGAGGTTAGGTCAACGTCATCAGCTCCGGCCAGTCGTAAGATGTCATTAAATACTGGAAACTAAAGTACATGTACTACCACACCCTGCTTCATCCAGTTTTATTGTATCAAGAGCACTGGGGACCAAAAAATATAGGTAGGCTTGATGTTGCAGCATGGTGTAGGCTTAGAATACCACAAGATGCTAGGTAGGTATGCATAGGCTGGTCACCTGCCAATGCATATTCATTTCTATGGTACACTGTGCTGTTCCTATAGAGAGGCCTGCGTGTGTGTGAAGAGATCGACCCAGGATTTTGGCCAGCTTATCAGGTTTACTTAGCAGCAATCACCGGGTGATGTCTTTTCCAACATTGGAGTTGTGCTACAGCATTTTGAAGATTAAGTCAGAATAGGTTTCCATCACATGACAGTCATTCACATAATTCTGCTACACATAGTGGCCAAAATTACAATTAATATTAATATTTATTATTATTATTATGAAAATTTGTAACATGTACAGGTCACACAGTGCTCAGGTATCAAAATACATACAAACACAAACGCGTCTAAATTCAAGTACTCTAACAATCGCTCAAAAGCCCACATATGGCAATGTCACGGAACATACCTCCAGGGTCCTCTGGCTTCAAAACGATCTCTTCATCTGGTGAAAAATAAAATGAAATATATTCTCATTAGATACATTAATCAAACTTGGTTGTGGGGATCAGCTGCTAGAAAGCATTAATACACTTGTAGTGTCTTTTAAGAACCTCTTAACCTTTGACCTGCAGGGATGGGGGCTGTGGAGTGATAGATGGCCGTCTTGCTCAAATTCTTCTGCATGGTTTATCTGGCTTGAGGGCCAACTATCAGGATCCCGACTTTGTTCTAATGGTAAACATTGTCACTGTACACCTCTAAGTGCAATACGGATTTCCATTCCCATTAGGAGGTGTGATATGCAATAATCAAGTTTTCAGTGGACAATGGATATATGTAGGACCTGCGTATGTATGGATATATGAAGACACTTAATATTGTGCCTGTTTGGTACCTCTCAGAAGCGATTTGTAAGTAATCTGGAAAGGTTTGGACTTGCCTGACGAAAGAGCAAGAGTGAGCAAAAAGCTAACAATTTCGATGCAGAGGCTATAGTGTCGCAATCATAATCATAATTGTAAACTTACAAAATTTCTAAAAATCTAACCACAGAACACCATCTTATCCGTGAGTGCTGCACCAAATCAGAGGAATTGTCCAGTGACATTAGAGCTGAACAAAATCTGGTGGCCAGAAGACCTGAGAGAGAAGGACAAAGAAGAGCTGTTACAGTGGGTTGTGTTAAGATCAAGTAAAATGGGAAGGCGGCAAAATGGATGGGTCAGGATAAGTTTTTGACAACGTGAAACTTTAGTCTTACGGAAAGCCTGAGGAGCGATAGATCTTGAGGCAGATGTCTGGAGAAGTAAGATATTTAAAGGTTAAGGGTTAATAAAATATAATAATGAGACTGATAGAATTTTGTGAACAACACAAATTGATAGTCAAGAATACATGGTTTAAGAATGAAAACAGACATCAATACACATGGAAGGCACCAGGAGATATAGGGAGATATCAGACAGACTACATCTTGGTAAGACATTGATACAGGAACAGTGTTAAGAACTCACAATCATACCCAGACGCTGATACTGATACGGATCACAATCTGCTCATGATATCTGTATCACACACCCTGAAGAGTGTGAAATCTAAGAACAGAACGAGACGTTGGGACACAGAAAAACTCAAAGGGGTGGAGTGGACCAATGGACTGGGGATAAGAGGCAGGGACAGCGAATGGTAAGTGGGAACAAATGAAGAATGTTATTACCACTGAGGCAAACCAGATTGTGGGATACAAGAGAAGGCCACAAAGAATCAGTGGGTTACCGATGAAATGATAAAGAAAATGGAGGAGAGAAGGAAAAAGTAAAGCATCAAAGCACTGAACTGGCACAGATGGAATACAGATGAGTGAACAACGAACTGAGGAGAACCACCGAGAACGCTAAAGAACAATGGTGGAAAGAACAATGCACAGAAGAAATACCAGCCGAGATGTTGAAGAACAAAGGAATGTTCAGCAGCATTGGTAACTGTATACCAGCATATAGTCTGCTGGAGAGCAGCCAAAGGATTTTGCGCAGTGATGGTACCTCTACAACAGGAGGCAAATGCAAGTGAATGCAGTGATTACAAGACAGTAAGCCTCATACTAAATGCATCGAAGATCATGTTGAAAATATTAACTTGAAGGATGGAAATCAAATAGATCATTTTGGATTCAGAAGAGGAAGGTGAACAAGAGTTCTAAGAACAACAGGGAAGAGACGTTTACAACATGGGATAGATTTGTATATCTGCTTTGTGGATTATGAAAAGGTCTTTGACAGAGTAAACTGGTGCAAACTCATGACAATACTCAAAAAGGTCTCAACAGATTGGAGGGATAGACGATTAATAAGGAACTTGTAAATGGACCAGTCAGTGGTAGTGAGAGTACAGGGAATAAACTCACAACCTGGAGGAATAGGAATAGGAGTCAGACAAGGCTGCCCACTATGTCCTTTACTGTTCAATATCTACATACAGATGTTGGTCATAGAAGGGCTGGAGAATAAAAATGATGGAGTCAAGGCTGGGGGGAATCTGGTAAATGTTATAAGATTTGCAGATGACCAGGCAATCGTAGCAGGTACCAGTGCTAGACTACAAAGAATAATGGATGTGCTGAACAAAAAAAATTTGAAGATTATGGTATGAAGGTAAATAGAAAGAAAACAAAGGTGATGAGATTGAGTAAATGCAAAGGAAAAAGAATAACTACTGTGGCTGATGGTACAAAAATTGAACAAGTCCACCAGTCTTGTTATCTTGGAAGTTTAATATCAGATGACTGTAGGTGGAGTACCGAGATCAAGAGAAGAATAGCAATGAGGCAAAAAGCCTCATATGGAGTGTAGTACTGCATGGTTCTGAGACATGGACTATTGGAAAGGCAGAACCTGAGAAGCTCGAGGCATTTGAAATGTGGATCTGGAGAAGACTGGCCAGAATCAGCTGGAATGATCATAAAATAAACCAAGAGGTGCTATACTTCGCATGGGAAGAAAGGACCCTAGTCAATACAATAAGGAGACAAATGAACTGGATTGGTCACATACTAGGTGAAAATTCTTTCCTGAGGACAGTGACTGAAGAGAGAATTGAGGGAAAGAAAGTTCCAGGAAGTCCAAGGATTATGCTGTTGGACAGATGATGGATAATGAAAGAAGACGGGGCTACAAAGAAGTTAAGGATGCAGAACAGAGACGAATGGAGTCGTTGGATTCTTGGACCAGCCTAAGGGCAGAGCACTGAAGAAGAAGCATAATGAGTTTGGTTTATGTCCAGCAATCCACTACAGATAAAGCATTACAGATGTTAGTGCCCTAATTGCCATCATTTGAATCACTTGAATAATTTGATGCATAGATGCATATATAAATGTATGTATGCACTGCACAAAGTCCTCTGCATGACTCAAGTGAACTTGAAAAATGCAAATAAAAGTTGCTTGTTTACCTAGGCTTGACTGGAAATGTGACTTTCACTGTTAGAGCACTTCAGCATACACTTACAAACTGTGCTTTGACAGATTTATACTACTCCAATCTACCAAAACTTCGACATTCCATGCTTAAGAGTTGACTTAATATTTGAGGATTTTATGAAGGCATCGATCAAGTGAGTGAAATTATCCCATGAACTACATATGTATGTATGTATGTATGTATGTATGTATGTATGAAAGCATTTATAAACAGGTGGTTTTTTAAGAACGTTTTAAACGTACTGCAAATGCAAATATCTATACATTTCATAATAAATTCCAGTAAGTTCTTTACATTACTGGTAAACTGCATCCGAATTCTGCCTGACATTCATTATTCTATATTCTACAATTTTCTAAACAATTTCTTTCAAGGTTAATGCACTAATTTTGTGTTGTAAAGTGCACATTTGCACAGCAGTGACGTAGGTAATAACTTAATCAGATTGTTCAAATTCAACTTTATAATCTAACCTTTAAAACTTTTACAGTTTCACAAATCTGCACAAATTACAAACACTTTCGCCTATGATTCTTCACTCAGACAGTGGACACAGGCATGTTAACAAATGTCTTACTTACTTAAAAACCCACTGAGCAGAGCAATAAAGATAACCCCCAAATTCCAAGGCATAACCCCCCATATTTCAATCACTGCACTGGCTTCCCAGCCACAGGCAACAATGAATGTCCTTTTACACCAAACAGTTTGTCTGCAAGCAGCTGAGCCTGATCAGTGGCTGCTCTTAATGGACATTGCTCTTAAAAGTGTCTTGGAAATGGGAGACAGCACATCCAGGAAGCTTTTGTTTGTCAGCATTTTGAAGATCATTTATGATATCTCCAAATAGAAAACTTGTAGACTTACCAGAAGTCTGGAATGAGATGCCACTGATGGCCAGGTGGTTAACTGTGACGCGATGTTATAAATGGATACATGTTTTGCTGCATGACAAGAAGTCAATGTCTATCGTTGTCATATGATCAACTGTGTTATGTAAAGAGCTGATAAAAAGTGACCTACGACAGGCTATCAACATTTTTGCCACGAGTGGCGTCATGCTCTCCATAACAACAGTTCGTAATTGTAAACTCTAAATTTCTAAAGCACTACTTAAAAGCTAGCACTGGGCACCAGCTTATTCATGTGTGTCTGCATCAAGTTCATGGGGTTGTCCAAATATACCATGTCAAGACCTGAACCAAGTCCAGTTGCCGGGAAACCAAAGAAAGGTGGGGAGAGGAGTTTACAGTGGGTTGGGTTTAAGCAGAGAGAAATGGGAAGACTGATCAGGGTGGGATTTCTTGAAAAGGCCAGACTTCAGTTTTGAATGAAATACCTAAGGAGTGACAGAGAGAACTATGGAAGCAATTAAGGAGCAGAGAAACCGCGAAATTCTGGAGGGAGAACTATACGTTGTGGTGTAAACTAATATCACTTACCATTTTAGACTAACACCATCTAGATTTATTTTGCAACAGAGAAACAGTTGATGGGAAAAACAACATGGTTTTGAGGTCGTTAAATGCCAGTCCCAAGGCTGCATAAAGGAGGAGGAGGAGGAGGCTAATCGTCTTCGCTATTACACACCGTCGTTAACAAAAATTACACACTCCTTTAGGAGTTATATGGCTTGACCACAGATCGTCAATGTCACAACAGTGTCATGATCTGGAGCCCAGATTCAGTCAAGAAACTCAGAGGGGCAGAGAATTCCAGAAACACCAGTCAGAGCAAAACCCTTGAAAAGGCAGATCTTGCAAGAACCAATCTGATGCATGGTACATCAACATAGTCAAAACAAAGGATATGTACAATTACACCGTTCACTGTATAAGATCAGACTACATTGCAATTATAATTGAAAAGTCAAAACACAGCTTAAAAGCCAGGTATACGGCACCAGCTAATTATTCACTAGTGCTGTATCATGTCAAAGGGTTTTCCAGAGACACGAAGTACAAGACCCGGATGCTGTGAGACCCAAGTGATGTCGCAAGGCGGTTTACTGATACAATCAGCAGCTATTTACTGCTTTACAAAGAGCTGGTGGGCAAACAGAATTAACGCCCTTGTCGTTACTGTAGTGCTTTCAAGTGAGACATTAGACAACAACATTGTTTTAACAACAACATTTTATCACCATAATATTCCAATAGGGATTCTGACGTACTTTTCACACAAACACAGACAACATATCCTTGAAAGTCTGTTCAGCTGCCACTTTACGAGAGCTACCGTGTCATCCACTCCACACGTCCAGAGCAAATATTTGTGCATCTCCATAATATACAGCGGCTTAATAACAGCAGCTTCACTTGGCCTAAGAATAACTTCTGATGGAAATGAATTGTAATAGAGAAATAAAATTCTTACAACGTTCACAGTTATGCCATATAATAAAACTCTTACAGCTTTCCAAGTCACACCATATAATAAAACTCTTACAGCTTTCCAAGTCACACCATATAATAAAACTCTTACAGCTTTCCAAGTCACACCATATAATAAAACTCTTACAGCTTTCCAAGTCACACCATATAATAAAACTCTTACAGCTTTCCAAGTCACACCATATAATAAAGCTCTTACAGCTTTCCAAGTCACACCATATAATAAAACTCTTACACCTTTCCAAGTCACACCATATAATAAAACTCTTACAGCTTTCCAAGTCACACCAGAGGCCTACTTCATCTGCTGCGCACCTCAAGGCAGCGTTAAGAACTACAACCTGATGTCATCTAAGGGAAGGCTTGAACCCACACTCTCTGCACTAAACACCCAACAATCAACCACTCGGCCACCGTGTCGCGTATTAACCTTGTGCATAACATCACTGCTTCAAGTCTTATACATTGACTCATATACATGCCTAGTTTGCTACATCGGTAAGTGCGTGCGCCAAGGAGCCTCTGTGCGTGAGGATCCCAGGTTCGCGTCCCGGTCGTGGCTTATTTCAGAGATTTAAATATCGGGCTAGGACGGTCCTTGCACGGGGACCTTAAATGGCGGGGCGCCCATTCAAACGGGCAGCGGTGGTGAAGGATCTCACCCCATAAATTCATTGCAAAATGACCAGGGTCGAGGCCATACGGTCGGTATATAAAACTATACATTTACATTTAGTCCTAACGGATTCTCGCAATACTGACTCATGGCCTTGTGCACACTATACACACACACACACACACACACACACACACACTACCAACCACAGGCTTAAAACAGATTACTGTCGCAAACTTAGGCGTACAAAGTACAGTACATATGGCAAAGGTGATACATCGTCACCATTCAAGGCCATCACACATCACCTATTGTGCTAGAGGCGGTTGTCTACGCTTTATGGCAAACACCAACTAAGTAACGGTTACTCAACACCTTGAATGTCCATATGTAATAATAGGCTTATAGACATCATTATTTTCTGTATTAATTACGTGCCAATATCTAACGACAAAGGACCAATTGATGGCGATGAGCAACGAATCGTCCTATCACTTACCTACAACACACTTCAATCTTCCCAACCCTCCTATCTTCGTCAGTTATTTACAATACAACCGCTTCGCTCAATCCGCTGCCCTAACACTTCTCCGCCCTCCCGTCACCTCATACTTAAAATTTGGTATCGCTCCATAGCCATAGCTGCCCCGCTACTCTTGAATAAACCCCCCCCCCCCCAGAACTGCGACAGTATTCTGACCCATCATACAAACTCATAGAATCTGCACCACTTCAATTTCTGCATCGGCATTTCACTCAAAACTGAAAAATTCCTCTTTCACAGATCTTATTCTGACTCCCTTCTTCTTCTTCTTCTTCTTCTCTGTCTCTCTCTCTCTCTCTCTCTCTCTCTCTCTCTCTCTCTCTCTCTCTCTCTCTCTCTCCAACCCCAAACAACCCCCACCCCATAGCTGCCACGCTGTCTCTCCGCCTGATTTTTGGATCTTCATCTGGAACCGAACTCTTTTGCCTATCGAATTTGTTTTGATTGAGCGCCTGTGAATAAGCTGGTCCCCGCGACGTGGCTTTCGTTGGGCGCTGTAGAAATCTCGGAATTACGATTACGATTGTGCCAGAAGGACTTGCTCAAGGTCCCTACACAGTAACCATCTCAGAGGAGGTTCGAACCTGAACACTGTGGTACAAGGGAAGTGCTCAAACCAATCAGCCACTGTGTTGCAAATACATTCATGTATAGTATACATATATTATTGAAAAATAATTCATGCTACAATTATATAACCTTAATGGCCGGCTTTAATAAATAATGCTAAAACGCTAATACTCAAATTTACAGTAATTTATATAATTGAAATCGTGTAAACAATTCAGCACATAATAAGACTTATTTATCTGAATTAAATAGTAATGACAAGTTTAAACTTTCTTGCAGCATTGCTTCTTTCCAGAATTATTATATTTTAGGCTATACTTCTAATCTAATCTAATCTAATCTAATGACTTCTAAAATGCCATTGTCATAATGCACAAGGCATCAGTCAATGGTCATTACAAGTGAGGTGATACAAATCGTTATCTTCGGGCGAACCCCCTAAAAATTCGAAACTTATACTTTGTAAAAAAAAGTGTCAGACAGCATCCTTTTTGCTTTAGAAAAAACGCCTGACTCTACAGGGAAACAATTTTTGTCCTTTCGCAGCAAGGTCAGCCCTCTAACGAATGTTATTTAAATATAAATTTCTTAAATTTTCATTGCTCACAACAGCTGCCTTGCGGAGATCAGCTTATTCACCAGCGCTTCCAAAACAAGGCCGCAAGAGCTACATGTATGTTGATTTGTCAGTTTCGATGCCAGGTCTGAATAAGGGCGGGGTTCAAGCGAGAGTAGACAGTATCGTACTAATGTGGAAAGTGACTAAGGTCACAATGGTTGTCGTAGGATGAAGCAGAGGGGGGACCGGGTCATAAATTGGCAAGTTCAGTTTTCTAGTCCGGAGGGTAAGAGGGTGAAAATGGAGGATCATTTTCACTGGAACCACTGTAACTGAACTTGTGTAGGCCTAAACAGTTTGTTCTACAGAGATTAAGTAGTGATTGCAGTTTTAAAGAGGAATATTTTATTCTATTTTACTAACACGTTGAAGTCACTTACCTTTAATTGCAGCTTCAACAAGATTTAGGTTGCTTTGTGAAATTCGAATAAGCGACGAGTTCAGTTTCAACTCATTTCCATTCTCACTCACCAGAAATATTCGAGTGTCAAATGGTTTTGCCGACGAGCGACAGATCTCTGGATTACCAAGCCCATCAATGACGACAACGGCATGACGATTTCCAAGCTTAAAACCTGCGATGAATTTTTCAGCTATTCTGCCTTTGAGAATTCGTTTGACCTCAACGTATGCCTTAACCAGGCCAACGTGCTTTGGATACGAAAAAACTTCTTGAACTGTTCCAGTGAAAATGATGTTGGCACTTTCTTCTCGTTCCTCTAACGTCGTCTCAGGGCAGACGTCATTGTTGATTCGCTCATCAAAATCCTCAATTGCGTTTGACTTCAGTTCCTTGCCAGAAACTCTTAACTGAAACACTAATGCTAATGTCAGTAAGTATGTACACCATAATAACAAGCCAGACAACAATGTCCTGGAACCTGCGTAATGCAACGACGACATTTAGCTCGCACTCACCCCTGCCAGAACTATTCAAAAAAAGTGTTCAGTCCACAGGTCTCTCTCTCCGCATATAATTACTCGAGTGAGAGCAGTTCAAACTGACCGTAACCTAAGATCTTCCTCTGCGGGTCAAGAAGCTGTGGTTGAACTATTGTTCAAGTGGTCTGATCACTCATGGGTCTGTTTCTGCTGGCAATCTGGGTCTGTAGAGCTAATATATTTAGTCTGCATATGAAACTGCGTATCCAAGGAGTTAGACAACTTCAAACTTAACATAATCCGCTGAGCTATTTCTCGTTACGCAATGAACAATTCCGTATAAAGATGCGGCATATTAGACACTGCTTATCATTATTCTCTTGAAAAGATCAATCTGACCGCATGTGCTATGTGGAGTACTGATTAGCTCAATTATTAGATAATGGTACTCAGTTACGAGCTGTTTTTTATACGCAGGAAAGCCGCCAACCATTAACAACACGTGCCTACATTTTTTGCGAAGTCAAGTGTTTAATTGTGATCTTTAGTCTATAATTTTGGTAAAAGCCGAAGTCTAGCCAGGCCGAGCAGTAACTCTGACCGTCATTAATTAGCAACCTGAATCGATATATATATATATATATATATATATATATATATATATATATATATATATATATATATATATATATATATATATATATATATATATATATATATATATATATATATATATATATATATATATATATATATATATATATATATATATATATATATATATATATATATATATATATATATATATATATATATATATATATATATATATATATATATATGTCGTGGCTTGCACATACACCAGTGAAAAATTGCTGCAGGACTAGCTATGGGCGCTTGCGGCTTCAGTTCAACATGCCCAAACTGAAGTACTGAGCCAAATCACGGAGGTCTAAATAACTAGATTCTCTAGGGGTCCATGGCCAAAGCCAGCACAGTAATCTTGTAACGTAGCCTACGAATGACGCATTTACAAGCCACTGAGGTCAGAGTTGGAGATCATAACTGTTGTCAGAAACAAGTACTTATAGGCCTACACATTTCTTTTTATTATTTTATAGAATGCATAACAACACGCTCTATAAACTAATGATAGTAATTAGTAATTAGTTTATGCAACACGTAATTACATCCTTCACATACTTAGGATAGTTTGGAAGAAACTTGACAGAAATGATTCTTTAAGTGTGTATAAAAAATCCATAAGTTTCCTGATCACATTTTGCTGAGCTTCAAAGTTCTTTTGGCATTCTTTCATTTTGGCACTAATTTCAACCGTTTCTCGTTCATCACGGCATTATATAGTAGCTCAATTTGTTCTTGAGAGGTTGATTCCACTTGCACTTAATGGACAAGGGTAGCAGAATAAATAAATCACCTTTCAAAGAAAGGATTATAAAATTCCGTTACTAGCATACTTATTCTGTTATTTACTTATATCACTAGGGTATCATTTCTATCTATGCGGTTGATACCCAAATCTACATTTCATTTTACAGTTTGTCTTGCAGCTGTTGTCTTATGCTTCTGATGAACAGCAGTCTTGGATGGCAGCTAATAAACTCCTAATTAACCCATCGAAGACTGAATGTTTACTACTAGGTACTCTACAGCAACTTAAGAAGTTTGAGTGTCTTAAATCCTTAAAGCTGAGTTGACTGATACTGCTCGTGACTTGGGCATTGTTTTTGATTCAACCATGCTTCTCACAAACTATGTAAACGGTATTTGTGAGTCATCATACATGTATATTCTTGACATAAGCAGAATTAGGCATTATGTATCCCACGTCTTCTAGAATATCCTTTGCAAACACATTGGTCTTCAGTTGCCTTGACTACTGTAACTCGCTTTTTGTTGGTATCACAAAGTCAAACATTCAGAAACTTCAGAGTTCAGAACTCCTAGGCTAGAGCCAAAATAAATACTTCAAAATATGAGCATAAAACTCTGTGCTTAAATCTTTGCATTGGCTTCCTGTTCAGCAAAGGATTTGTTTTAAATTGGGACTTACAGTTTATAAAATATTGAACTCAGACCAACCACAACACTTAAAATCAGTCCTTATTCCCCAGACTTACCATTATTCTGCAAGGTCATCTGACTGTCTTTCCCTGGTCATGCCTTGGACTAGAACTGTTATCGGTAAACGTGCTTTTTCAGTTGCTGGACCTAAATTCTGGAACTCTCTCCCTATGTCTGTTCGTTCTGCTCAGTCGCTTCTGTCATTTCGTTCTGAACTTAAAACTTATCTGTTTCAAATTGCTTATCCACCGTAGGCTGCCTTTCCGTCTTGTGGACTGACCTTCTTGACATTTACCTGATTGCGGCTTGGCTTTGGTGCCCCCTCGGTTGATACCTCGTGCATTAAACACCTAAGCATTAGAAGTCAATAATAATTATTATTATTATTAGTCAATGACAAACAATGCATTTATTTTCTTGGCCACCAAAATTCTGAATTAAGGTTACTACTAGTGCTACTACTGCTGCTACTACTACCACTACCACTACTACTGTTACTACCACCACTATTATCCACCACTATACCACTATTATCCTTATTATCTTTAACCCAAGTTAGCAATCAACCCTCAGAAATGAGAAAATTATAATTACATTAAAGGGTAGAAATGTCATTTTTGGAAAGTCAGGCTCACTTACAATACCATCCGGAAATAATATTATTATTATTAAGTGTTTAGACCAGTTTGCTTGGTAAGGTCATTTATTATTTAAGGGTGCTTGAGTTGTTGCGACTACTTTGGGGTCCAAATACACGTACAAAGATTAATACACAAGTAAACTTAGTTATCATGAAAACTGAAGGCATATACTGAACGAGTAAAACTAAATTAAACGTATATTTTCACCGATAATGTCGTACGACACATGCATTCATTTATAACTATTCTTGAGAAATATTAATAGTTATGTGAGTACTTTGTCACTCAGGCCTATGTTTGATTAATGCAGTTTTATAATACATCGTTGTAACTAAACGTACATCCCGTGGGTTCAACAGCACTCAGTGCCCAAAGGTCTGCTTCATATAGATTGTCGAGAACAGCTTACGTTGTTTTTTAGAGGTCCATACAATCGCCTTCATCAGTCATCACTGCATTTGACGTTAATTGTGCTGTTATCTGAGATGATGAGGTGCTTGGCTTGGTTGAAGATATTAAGCTGTAACAATTATGATCCGAGAATTTCTGTAGCGCCACTGTAATAATGTTTAAGACATCAGTCAATGATCGCTGCTAAGATAAGTCGATGTGCATACCAAGTTCAGGGCGAGTCCGGTCAAAAGGCAGAAGAGAAATCTAAGAAGCCAGAAACAGCCTACAGAGGAAATGAGTCCAGGAAAAGATGGGTTTTTAACTGAGATCTGTAGCAGAAGCGGCTCCAGGATTGCTTGCGTGGGAGGGGCGAGAGCATTTCCAGAGGGGCGCCACATTCTTGCAATCCACCCTGCACGGGTCTAAACGTTTTAGTTACAGCGATGTATTATAAAAACTGCATTAATCAAACATAAGTGACAAAGTACTCACATAACTATTAATATTTCTCAAGAACAGTTATAAATGAATGCATGTGTCGTACGGCATTATCGGTGAAAATATGCGTCTAAGGGGAGGCGGCATATAACCAAGAGGGGTGCAGGGAGGTGCAAACCGCCCCCATGCCTACAGCTACATCAGCCACTGATCTAAAGGCTACACTCCGCAGGGTGAACGTTTGCCGCAATAGCGTTTTAGAGTATGGTGCCATCAACTGAATATGCGCACCCTCCAAGAACTGTGCTTATCCTCTGCTACAGTCTGAACGAGGTAGTCAAAGGACGTGGTCGAGTGGTGACAAGTTTTAGGAGTCAGCATAGCATGAACTGGCAAACTTGCAAACTCGCTATCATGTTTTAAATCACTTCTTAAGACTGACTACTTCATCCTGGCTTTTGCATGATTCCATCTTGGCCCCTAGCAAACACACATCCACGCCTCAGATTCAGGTGTACTGACATTGCGCGCGTTACGAGTGCTTTAAATAAATAATAAAAAATAAAAGTAAATGAAGGTCGTGCGGCTATCTGAAATGTAGAACCTTGCTGAAAAACAACTTGGTCTCAAAAGTTTCGTGCTGAAACTTCCGTGGGGGGCGCCAGTGCAATGGTTTAATGACCGGATATATGCATATATACATCTGTAACATATCGAGTTAATGTGCCTACTGAAGGATAGGATGTCCAGTCTGGAGTACAAATACGAGTACAGCGGCTTCAGGTACAACCACAAGTGAAAATACTTTGATTTCAAGTACAACTACGAGGGCCTACTCGAAAACTGTACTTGAGTTGTCCTCGAGTACAGCTTGAAAAAGGTTACACCTATACCGTTATTTATTTTATTGTTGTTTTGGCTTATCGAAGTTGGGTGTTACAGGCCTGCATCAGTCTCAAATCATGCAACATCATACAACATACAACATCGTACAACATCGTATATAAAATCAGGGCAGAGTTTAACCTTCAACAGCTGGAGAAGTCAGTTTTAAATAGCGTGTAAAATTTCAGACGATGTTATTGATCTTAGCCAGCTCTGAACATCCGGCGCTTGCGGACTTGTGTTTATATAGCGCCTGCATTAAATTGGAGCTTTTAAGGCGCAGGTTTTGTATGGCGCTAAGATATTCCGGAGGTTTCTATTACATGACCTTGGTGTCTTTTTGGATAGCAAACTTTCCATGTCTCACCATATTAGCTCCATATCTAGAGCCTGTTTCTTCCACCTACGACGGGGACATCAGATTAAACGCTGTCTTAATGAGCATTGCCTTCATGTCCTGGTTCATTCACTTATACTATCCAGAATTGATTATTGCAATTCAGTGCTTTCTGCTTTACCTAAACCTACCCTCTCACCCCTTACCTCTGTTATTCATGCTGCAGCTCGCCTAGTTAAAAGCCTTGGCCCTCGAGATCACATCGTAATCGTAATCGTAATCTCGAGATTTCTACAGCGCTCAACGAAAGCTAAGTCGCGGGAACCAGCTTATTCACAGGCGCTCAGTCAAAACAAAATCGATAGGCAAAAGGGTCAAGATCCAGGAGTCAGGCACTCAGACAGTCGGACGGCTACGGTGGATGCTGTTTTAAATTGAAGCGAGAAGAGAGATAAGAGGAAGAGGAAGAATCAGGATAAGATTTCTGGAAAAGAAGTCTTTTCAGTCTTGAGTGAAAGACCTGCGCAGAAACTGAAAGAGGTGAAGTGTTGGTGAGTTCGTATGATTGACCAGACAACTGTCGCAATTCTTGCGGGAGTTTATTCCAAAGGGATGGGGCAGCTATGGCTATGGAGCGATTTCAAAATTTTAAGGATGAGGTGACGGGATGGCGAAGAAGTGTTAGGACAGATGAGAAGCGGGTTGAACGGAGTGGTTGGATAGTAAATAATTGATGAAGATAGGAGGGTTGGGAGGATTGAAGTGTGTTGTAGGTGAGGGATAAGACTTTGTACTCTATTCGTTCTGGTATGTTAAGCCAGTGCAGTGATTTGAGAACAGGGGTGATGTGATGGTGTTTGGGAGTTTTGGTGACAGCACGTGCGAGAGCATTTTGGATAGCTTGTAGGCGATTTATCTGGGTTGTGTCAATATTGAGGAAAAGTGAATTGCAGTAGTCAAGTTTTGCATGGACTATGGATGTGGCAATGATAGATGCGGTTTTGAAGTCAAGCATAGGACGGATTCTGCGAAGATCGCGGATATGCATAAAGCAAGAGCGGGAAAGATGGGTGATATGATCAGAAAAAGTAAGGTTCTGGTCGAAAATAACATCTAAATTACGGACAGAGGAGTTAGTATTAAAGGTGTGGGTGGAGGCAGAGTCCAGGCTGAGGGAGATAGAGGGGTCAGGAATTTTCTTGAGCTGGTCACGTAGGCCAATGGGTATGAATTCAGTTTTAGATGGGTTCAGGCATGAGAGATTAGATGTCATCCAAGAGGAGATTTGTTTAACCACACAAAGAAGATGATCTGTAGATTCATTGAAACAAGTTGGAGAGAAAGAGATGAATAGTTGGGTGTCAACAGCGTAGAGGTGATGGTCAACGGAGGATGCTTTAATGAGTGAACTGAGTGGGGTAGTGTAGAGGATAAACAGAAGAGGTCCAAGAACGGAGCCTTGTGGAACTCCGCAAGTGAGAGGGCATGACTTAGAAGAGGCTTCCGAAGTTTTAACAGAGAAAGAGCGGGAGGAGAGATAAGACTGTATCCATAGGAGAGCAGTGTCAGCAAAACCAAACCAGGTTGAAAGTCGGTGGAGTAAGATATTGTGATCTATGGTGTCGAAGGCTGCAGAGATATCGAGGAGACAGAGGCAAGAAACCTGTTGACGAGAAATGGCAGAAGCAAGCTTATTGTAGAGAGATGTCATGCAGCAGAGTTTCGGTTGAGTGGCGTTTAGTAAAACCAGACTGGTGTGGGTTAATGAGTCAGTTAGAAGCTAAATAGTTATTGATTCGAGAGAGGACAATCCGTTCAGTTAATTTGGAGATGAAAGTCAGGATAGAAACAGGCCGGTAGTTTGAAAGAATTTCCTTGTCGAGAGATGATTTCTTGAGAAGAGGGGTAACAAGAGAGTGTTTGAATAGGAGGGGGAAATTACCCGTAGATAAGGAGAGATTAACTATTTTGGTAATGATTGGGACAAGGACAGCTGCACAATCTTTCAGTAAGGAGGTGGGTACTCATTACTCATTCTTTACAACAACTTCACTGGTTACCCATTCAGGCCCGCATATCTTTCAAAATCTGTCTACGTAAGTTTAAAATTATGTCAGGCTCTGCCCCATCCTACCTGTCCTCTCTTGTTAAACCTTGTACTTCCACTGAGTCCAGAAGAAGATTGCGTTCGGCTTCAAAAGGGGACTTTGAAGTCAGAAGAGTAAACCTACAGTTTGGTAAAAGAATGTTTGAAGTCGCTGGTCCAGCTGAGTGGAACTCTTTGCCTGAATCTATTCGAAGATGCTCTTCAATTTAAATTAAAACTTAAGACTCATTTATTCTTTCAGTACTATAACTAATTATTATGTTGTAACACGCTCTTTGAGTAAAACATTGTTTTATTAAGGCGCGTTATAAATATAAGTTGTATTGTATATATATGCGTTACAAATCGTGCTGAAGCTTGCACTGACAGTAGACATTAAGCGATAGGCATCTTGAATATGCCGGGAACAGGCATCAACGATCTGTTGCGCATTGAACAGCTACAGATCGTCAGAAAAAGTCACACAGACAACAGATTTGACGAAATTCAGAAGAGTAGGCTTAATTTTTTTCCGGTAGGCTACAACCATCAATTTGACGTCTAGTGCATCATTAAAATGGTGCTATAGATATACAATAAGTTCTAAGATTAGTTTAGATTCGTTGGCGTAACTTCAACTTTCGGATCCCTCGATCCTGAAGTCCAGACCGTAAACCAACTCCTCCATCGGGACTTCGCCAGCCCACTTCCAAATTCTTTTCCATTTTCTTCAATTGCTGACTCGTTCTGTTATTTCTTTCCTCATCTCATCCTTAAAAGTTGGAAATCGCTCAATAGTCGTAGCGCTGCTCCACCCCTCTGGAATAAACTCCAGCAAGAATTATGACAGTTATCTGGCCCATCCTGCAAACTCACTAACACATCGCCTTTGCAATCTTTGCGCATGTTTTTTACTCCAAACCGAAAACACTCGTCTTCGACAAGTCCTATCCTTTTGTCCCTCTTGCTCTTATCTATCTTACCTCTCCAATTCCAAACATCATCCACAGTAGCCGTATGGCTGTCCGTCTGCCTAATCTTGGCCCTTGACCTGGAACCGAATCTGATCCTACTTGCCTATCGATTTTGTTTTGACTGTGAATAAGCTGGTTCCCGCAACTTAACTTTCTTTGGGCGCTGTAGAAATCTTGAGTTTACGATTACGGATACGATTACATCGTACTTTGTCAAGCAGGCTCCTCTTTTCAGATTCGGGCCTGAGTCCTGCAGTTGCGGTCCCTGCATGTCCATAAATACGCTACTGATTAGATTAGATTAGATTGGATTAAATTAGATGAGATCTACTGTCTGACCTACTTACTTAATTAGTTTAAGTGGAAGGCTCTAGATGGCAGCTGAGTGCAACGTCAACTGTAAACACGGTCGATCGAAGGGCCCAATATGGTCGACGTTTGTGATTGATGTTTGTAAATTCCAGTTTAAACGGCATTTATGTTACAAAGATACTCATAGAAAATGGAGTTTGTGGGAACCTGAAAGACGTAGAGTCTTCCAAAGAACTGACGTTGTGGCGTTTTTGATTCTGTGAGCATGCGAAATCTACTAATCCCCGCGATCCACCCCCATGTCAAACTACTTTTGCTGTTTAAAGGAACGCAGTCACTGTTGACGGTATAATCCCTCCAGATAGGTTGAAAACCGACCACAAACTTTGCTTTGTTATTAACTTCAAAACAGCTGACGAAATTTGATCATTTGACAGCATTCTGGCGTTTCAGTGCAGCAAGGAATGCAGACGCAGAGAATTTTGGATAAACTTTTCTTACACTGAGATGCTGTTAAAGTTTAAGTATGCAGTGATGATGGTACGAATGATATAATTATTGTTCATAGTAACTGGATTAACAGAAATTGTAATCACTGTCACTGGCTTAACTGATGTGGTTTCCTTTAGACATTTGAAAATGAGTTTTGCTGAATATAGCCAGTTGGCAGAGGATCATGCCAGTCTACTGATTCTGATAAAACAAGTTGGTTCCTGCCTTACACCAAAGAGCTTCAGCAAGATGTTTGACAGAATCACTCGTTTACGCACATTAAAGGTTGCCAATCCACCCAGGGTCATATCTCTCCGTTACAAGCGCTACTACACTATTGAGAACAATGCATGGGGCACTTTCCAAGCGCATCGCAAAGTTCTTGGTCTTGTAAGTATCGGAAAATGCGAGAATGAAAATGATGCCACTGAGCTATGTCATCTGCATGAAGATCTGAAGGAGCAATACGAGGGAACTCTCCTCGATTCTCGACTAATTTTATTTGGGTCTTGCTTCGGTCCAGAGAATCAAGAATGCGAAGAAGAAGCTTTAAACAACTACCCAGACAGTAATGACAACATTTGCCAAGAGGAAAGCATCAGCTTTAAGGTTGGCTCAAAAGACTTTAAGGATCCTTTGAACGTGAATGGATCGTCTGGGATCGACAACGACGTTGCAGAGGATCAAGATGATGATCAAGACAGTCCTGAAGGTCAGCAGTTAAACTCTGAAGCACAGACGAACAGTCAAGAGAGGAGGAATCGCGAGTTGACAGGAAGTCACGTGTTGCATTTCTACAGCGAAGACGACTGTCCAAACCTCGAGGAACATTTGCAGGAATTTCTGAGTTCTTTGTTGTGGGTTCTTGAAAGCAAACGACTTGATCGATCAAACGAGCGTCTTGATCATCCTATGTTGATCACTGCACCGTTTGAAAGGAAAGATTCCAGCAGTGGTGACAGTGATGGCAGGTGTGTTTTGACAAATGTAGTTATGTATGCACCAGTTTAAGAATCGTGTAAAGCATTATTGGTTGGATTGAAAATAAACTTGTAATAACACGACTGTTTTATGGCAGTTCTTGATATGGCTGCCAAAGATAGCGGTATAATTAGTTTCAGGTGCAACCGTAACAAATTTGTGTTACCAGCTGTTCCATTATACCTTAGGGAGGTTCTTAGGAACTGCTTTACAGATGTTCCAGTACAAAACAACTATTAAATAAAGGATGATGGGTGAAGTGTTTGTGTGTTGTACTGGTTGTCTTCTGTTGTTAGGTTGTACAGGAAGCGTTGCCAGGGACGACTGAAGAAGCACCTGGCGGACCTCTGCCTCTTGTCTGGTGTTTGCGGAGAAGCTGTTCTTCACTATCGCACGTCACTCGAAATGTTGAGGGCAGCCAACGATGTTCTGTGGATGGCAGGTCATTAGCCTGAATGAATGACCACCCAATTAGCACCAGTGACACAAATGTCTCTCTTACTTTAGTCTGTCTGTCTGTGTGAGGTTGTGGCTGATTTGTTAAATGCTTGCCTCGATGTTCAGTGCTCTTGTTGAGTGGATGAGTGGCTAACACGTCAGCTTTTTACCTCTGTGACCCAAGTGTAAATCCCAGACCCCGTCACATAAAATCGACATAGATCACATTGTCCAACTGTGCATAACTTTGAAGGCCATTGGCTCCAGGTGAAGAAAGCGGTCCCTGTGGAGATGGATTACTAAATTGCAGTTGAAGGGAAACTGAAGGGACATAACTGGATGTCTCAAGTGAACTCTCTAAGATAAGGGTCAGGATCATTGTTGGACTCCATAACTCACAGGAGCTTTTAGTACATAAATGGAGTGTATTAGGGATGAGAGTACAGTTGACAGGGTGGGAATGCTGTTGACTTTTATAATAAGTTACTGGACAGCTTGCCTGATTACTTTTCTACTGATTTTGGGCTGACAAAGAATCCTAAGTAGCTTATTTATTTCATTTGTTTGTTAACAGGTGCATATGAAGGCTTAGCCATAGCCTTGTATCTGGACCTTAAAGGACGATCAATCACTTCGCAGAGCATGGCTAGAAATCCCTCGTTTTCTCTTAAACCTGGTCTTTCTCGGCTAAAGGAAGCCAAATTACGACCAAGTCTAAGAAGTAAGCAACACTCTCGTGTGATGCTGGCCACAAACCTGTGTAGTTGACTCTTTTTTGTCTCCACATGGTGTTTATGGATATTGTAACATGATGTGATTTCAGGCCACCTTTGACTCCATTCATGGCTTTTCTTAAGTGAAATTGGCTATGGCAAAAGATCATTAATTAAAACCCTTTTAATTAGACAGTTTGCTTTTGTAAGTTGTGTAAACTGTATCCCAAAAAACCTAGCCTATATTTACAAACTTTAGTCGTAAGGATTCTTTCGCAGATCATGGCAGCGCTGAAATATCATCCTTTGATCACTGTGCATCTTGATCGTTTTTCTATGTATGTTGAGAAGTCTGTATGGATAGTTTTTTGACAGTTGTGTTCTCTGTTTACAAGTACAGGTCATTGAGGTTGCTGGAACACAGCTGGATGCTGCAGTTTATTTAAAGACTTTTTATTACACACTGACAGAATGAGTTAAGATAAACCTAATCATGAGTTATCATTATTAACCGTTGCAGTTAAGTTTGCTTTTTATGTCACACAAAACACGTATGGGTTTCTTTGAAGTGTGTGGGTGTGTTCTATTTTGGCAGTTATGACTCCAAGCGTACGAAACGGCCTTGATCTTGCTGATAACAACAGCTCGTCAGTGTCAGCCGCTCTGCCTGACGATGTCCTGGATAACTACAAAGAGGCTGTCATTAACTACAGCAAGGTGAACCTACACCAGACCCTCCTTATACTGTGGCACTGTCTTTTGAAGCCTTGTCAAGAGCCATCTTAGGATGAGTTTGTGTTAAGATGAGGTCATTTCTAAGTAAGTAAGTAAAGCTTCCATGTCCCATGAGGAATGTAGGGGAGGCGCTAATTTCCTTCTCTTAGGCCCTAGAGCTGGCAATGGACGAATCCCAAAGTCTTGAACACGGTGCTAGTGCATCGAAGGACTTGCCATTTACTTCCCAGCTTACGCCGGTACCAAATTCCACTGCTTGGTGACAGAGGCATGTGTGCACAAACAGCTTGCCCAGGTTTGTTGCACGGAGTTGAACGTGCAACCACATGATCACTGACCAGACGAGTTACTGATAGACCACTGTTTCTATGACTGAACTAATTTTGGAATCCACATCCCTGAGTATGTTGTTTTGGAATTCGTGTTAAAGAGAAACAGGTTATAAGAAGGCTGTGGAGCATTTCTGGCTTGTGTTCTGAAACATTTTCTGTCTTTATTGTCTTGCAGTTTCCTGATGCTGGTATTGTGGAGATGGAAGCCAGTCTAAAGGCATGTAGAATCCTCATATCACATCAGGTGAGTAAAGATTAGAAAAGTGAAAGACTGTGTGAGTCTGGATCTGCATGTATGTTTCAAAACACTCAATACAGCACCTTGTAAGGACCTTGAAGAAGTTCTGTCTTGGTGTGTTATGTTGCTAGATTTCACTAGTTTATCCCCTCTTAGCTGAATTTTTATCTTCTGTTAATCTTCGTGCTATTCTCACTTGATGTTTGTTCTTCAAGCAAGTCCTAGCCCAGGGAACAAACAGATCTTGCATTTAGGATCATACCAGGGTGATTTATTTGTTCCCTGGGCTAGTACTTCCATATTACAGCAAAGGGCTTTCACTGTGGTGGGTCTGTCTCTTTGGAACAGTCTTCCACCTACTATTTGAGCTCAGGGGTCTGTTGGAAGTAGGACTGTTACAACTCGTTGCCTCAAACCTTACCATTTCTTGCGGCTCTCATGCAGGAGCACCCCTGAATCGTTTGTTCTGGAGAGGCTCTATATAAATCAACAAATACAGTACAATACCAGGTTTGACACTGGTTTTGAGAGCTCCATCAAACTCACATGTATGCTGTTGGTATGCAAGACAGGAATGCACCTGAGTGGTTTTCTTTAAGAGATGCTGTTTAAATTGACCTATACAAAAACCAGGTATTTTTTTCTCCAGAGAATCCTAGAAGCTGCTGACTTCCTGCAGAATGTTGTTACCATCAACCTGGAGCTGATGGAAGAAGAAAAGGTCTGTTAGATAATTACTCCTTGTAGATGCTCCAGTGGTCATTACAACTGCAGAATTTAAGAAGTTGTATGGGATTCATTCATGCATGCGTTCACTGATTCTTTAATTCATTAATTTTTTTATATTGTTCTCAACAGCAACATCATACATCATAAGGCACAGGATATAAAAAGCTTCTGTGTACAAAGGACAGACCCCAGAAGGGGCCTAGGTTTGGTTTAGGAGGGTGACACATGTAAGGTCAAATTGGTTGAACTCATTCACATTGTAAAAGGCAGGTCTTGCTTTCAATTTAGCTCAGAGAGGCTTTGAAAATGAGAATTAAATCTCAATGAAGCTAGGTACATCTGAATGAGAGCAAATCGATTTTGTAGATTAGAAAACTGAATAACTGATTGAATAATTAAATTTATTTTAAACACTTACAATGCACGCAGAGTTAATAACACGTAATCTGAGGTGGGTGGGTGTGTGTATGATTGTTTGCCAGGTACCATGGTATAGCTGTGCAGATGCCAGAGTAAAATAGTAAACCTGGACAGATGATTTACCGTTAAATGTCAGTATTAAATTTGCTAATCTGGCCTGTTTTGGCAGTTGCTTCCATGCATGTGGATACTTGTCAAATCAGTGATTGAAGTATTTGATGGTTAGATCGATAGTTTTAAATTTTTCTCACAGTGGATTTGGTTTTTGCAAGAGCAACAGATGACTGTGATGTAGAAAGATGCATGCACTTTCATGGTGCAAAAAGAATTACCTCTGAGTCAGCTGGGTTGATTGAACCAGATGTTAAGAAGCAGAGTCTAAGTTTAGGCTTTGATGAGGGAATCAGCTGTGTATTGTGAAAGTTTTGTTATGTTTGGCTTTTAGATTCAGAGGTTCATAACTCTGTCGATGCTTTATTCTGCCCTCAACATGCACCGAAAGGCCGCCTTCTACAGTCGGGTGGCTGCAATGCACTGCGTTGCCCCTTCAAACCCAAAGCCTGCTTGGTCTCAGTGCTACCATCTGCTGGTCAAGTCTCTGCCAGGCTACAAACTGTCACTTGATCCTAAGGAGATTTCTCAAGGTAGATACAGTTTTTTGTGAAGACATCTGCTTTGCATGTTTTAAAATGCCGCACAGTTTTACGTAAGCACTTGAAAACCATTATTTCATGTCAGGAGCACATTTGAGGAGCTTCTGTTGAATTGGCTCAATATAAATTTGTGATTACGATTACAGTTCCATTTTTTAAAGAAAAATGCTGTATACGTCTAATTTAGATTCAGGAAACTGGTAGTTTGTTTCAGTACAGGATGCTCCACTGGTGGCAAGGTGTGTGAAGGTTGTTTATTGCTTAAACAATAGCAACTATTTTCATAGCAAAGGTTGCACATTTGACTCAAATTCAAGACAGTGATAAGTAGCGAGAATTCCAAAGCAATCTGGGTGAATGTTTGCTTTCCAGTACTTCATGTGTGGCCTTGGATGGTCACAAACCCAAATACTAACCAGGCTTGGTGTTACTTAACTTCACTGCACCTCTGACAAGTTTCTCCTGAAGAGGCACTATATAAATTTGCAGTTACACCAGAAACTTACGATGATGCTGTGTTTGTGAGCTGTATGAAGAACCTTCTTATAACTGGGTTGTGTTTTTATGAGGTCATTTTCTGAAACTGAACTAAGTTTGGGGTCATTGTCCCCGATCATGAAGTATCAGAATTCATTTTAGAATGAATCATGTTGTAAGAAGTAAGTAGTACGTAAGTAAGACATTTGTTAACAAAGAATCGTAGGCATGGTCGAGTCACAGATGTCAGACAACAAAAGCAAGATGGTGCAAATACAGTGCAAACTGGTCTTAAGCCTCTTAACGAATATGTCTAGCGAGATGTTGTTGTGAGTAATGTGAACAGGGAGACTGTTCTAAATGACTGGTGCAGAATTGCTGAATCCGCATCTGGAGAATTCAGACCGATAGTCTTGGATGTCAGGAAGAGACAGATGGTTTTGTGTAGCCGAACGCAGAGATCTTGATGGCTGATAGCTTTGTAAGGACGATGATAGATAAGCTGGTTGATTGGTTGAGAGAGTCTTACTTGTAAGGAGAGCTGTCTTGTAACGAGGCTGTGGTATACAGTTACAATTACTGCACTTGCCAGCACTGTGTCAACAGTGCTAAGCCACCAAGGAAACTAGTAAACTGATACAGTTGCCTAGAAATTGTGTGCCTAGTCGCTTGAAGAGATGTGTTATGTCCAGTGTTGTATGTAACAGGTGATCCAAATGGCTGGTCTGCTGTGCAGCTCAGAGTCATTCATGAATTAGTCTACACTGCTCGGAGAATGGGCAATGCTTCAATAGCTATCAGGTCTCACTCAGTTCTTCATTTCCTCATTGTCTGCAGCATCATCATTATCTTAAGCCGTGTCATCATGTGCACGTTGGCCTCTTGTCTGTCGTGCAGCACAGTGGTCTGTTTTGTGCTGGGTGGTTTATTGTGAGGCATATTGGTCTGTGTTGTGCTGGGTGGTCTATTGTGAGGCATATTGGTCTGTTTTATGCTGGGTGGTCTATTGTGAGGCGAATTTGTCTGTGTTGCGCTGGGTGGTTTATTGTGAGGCATATTGATCTGTTTTGTGCTGGGTGGTCTATTGTGAGGCATATTGGTCTGTGTTGTGCTGGGTGGTTTATTGTGAGGCATATTGATCTGTTTTGTGCTGGGTGGTCTATTGTGAGGCATATTGGTCTGTGTTGTGCTGGGTGGTTTATTGTGAGGCATATTTGTCTGTGTTGCGCTGGGTGGTTTATTGTGAGGCATATTGATCTGTTTTGTGCTGGGTGGTCTATTGTGAGGCATATTGGTCTGTGTTGTGCTGGGTGGTTTATTGTGAGGCATATTTGTCTGTGTTGTGCTGGGTGGTTTATTGTGAGGCATATTGGTCTGTTTTGTGCTGGGTGGTTTATTGTGAGGCATATTGGTCTGTGTTGTGCTGGGTGGTTTATTGTGAGGCATATTTGTCTGTGTTGTGCTGGGTGGTTTATTGTGAGGCATATTGGTCTGTTTTGTGCTGGGTGGTCTATTGTGAGGCATATTGGTCTGTTTTGTGCTGGGTGGTTTATTGTGAGGCATATTGGTCTGTTTTGTGCTGGGTGGTCTATTGTGAGGCATATTGGTCTGTTTTGTGCTGGGTGGTTTATTGTGAGGCATATTGGTCTGTTTTGTGCTGGGTGGTTTATTGTGAGGCATATTTGTCTGTGTTGTGCTGGGTGGTTTATTGTGAGGCATATTTGTCTGTGTTGTGCTGGGTGGTTTATTGTGAGGCATATTGGTCTGTGTTGTGCTGGGTGGTCTATCGTGAAGCACATTGGCCTGTTCAGTGGTCTGTTTTGAGGCACATTGGTCTGTTCTGGTCTGTTGTGTGGCACAGTGATCTGTTATGTTGTGCATTGGTCTGTTTTGAGGCAATTTGGTCTGTTCAGTGGTCTATTGTAAGACACATTGGTCTGTTCAGTGGTCTATTGTAAGACACATTGGTCTGTTCAGTGGTCTATTGTAAGACACATTGGTCTGTTCAGTGGTCTATTGTAAGACACATTGGTCTGTTCAGTGGTCTATTGTAAGACATATTGGTCTGTTCAGTGGTCTATTGTAAGACACATTGGTCTGTTCAGTGGTCTATTGTAAGACATATTGGTCTGTTCAGTGGTCTATTGTAAGACACATTGGTCTGCTCAGCAGCGTGCTGGGTCCGTAATTTAACGATTGTGGGTTTGCAGCTGCTGAGCCGACACCACGTGTGACTCTGGATGAGTTGTTTGTGCACACCCATCTTGCACCTCCACCTCTGAATCAGATTTGCTGACATTGCACACCTGTTTGTCCGGTTTTAGGCTTAGAAGATTTCAGCTGAGAGACTGTAAACATCTAAACAGCGTGTAACAGATGTGTAGTGTGACGAACATGTGCTGTTGATGAATGCCTGTTAGACTGCTATCACCAACTGTCCAGGGTCCCTTTATTGTGTGCCAGTTTTGGGAGTGAAGTTAAGCAGTAAATGGAGCAGATGGAGTGACTGTTGCTTCGATTGATGGTGTGATATATGCGTGCGTGTACATCGTATAAGTATATTCAGTGTGTGCTCTAACTGACTGGCTGTATTTTGTAGGTTTAGTGGAAAGCCTCTGAGTTTGTAAAGTGGTTTGATTGTATGTAGGTGGATGGATGTATGTATGTATGTATGCATGGATGTATGTATGTATGTATGTATGTATGTATGTATGTTTCAAGACGCTGTTACACCTTTTCAACAGCTCTAAAACGTGGTGCACACAAGGCTATCTAACTGATTTAAAGAAGTACATTTTAAGGTTCAGAATCAAATGCTACATTTGCAAATGTTTATGCAATAGGAGGCTGTTACAAGAGGAAGTTCCAACATGGGAGAAGGAATGATGAGCTCGAGTTACTGTGTGAAAGCACAGAACTTCCATATCCCTCAGGCAGCAGAGTAAATTGTTGTATTTCTCAGAAACAGAGATTTAGTGACTGCTGTAGTCAGGTGCAGTTGTAATCCATGGTTTATGGTTTTCCTTTCTCTTAGGCATCTGTCGTTCTTGCTGCATACCATGTTTGACTATCTTCGCAATGACGAGTGCACGGAATTAGCGGCAGTGCTCAGGTCGTATACAAGCAAGTGTGATGGCACTCATTTGTCGATCGCACTTGATGATGGCACCATACTTCCACCTGTGGTGCTCTTCAGGTTTCCAACAGTCAGGTGAGCCATGGATTCTTTTGGTAGCATTTACCTTTGTATCTTTTCTGTCCGGTTTATGGGTTTTTGAGCCAACTTTGGAGAGGAGTACTCTGCCTTTATGTTTATGTGTCATTCTGTGTGTCTGTCTTTGTGGTTGAGTGTCATTCTGTGTGTCTGCCTTTATGTTTATGTGTCATTCTGTGTGTCTGTCTTTGTGGTTGAGTGTCATTCTGTGTGTCTGCCTTTATGTTTATGTGTCATTCTGTGTGTCTGTCTTTGTGGTTGAGTGTCATTCTGTGTGTCTGCCTTTATGTTTATGTGTCATTCTGTGTGTCTGTCTTTGTGGTTGAGTGTCATTCTGTGTGTCTGTCTTTGTGGTTGAGTGTCATTCTGTGTGTCTGTCTTTGTGGTTGAGTGTCATTCTGTGTGTCTGTCTTTATGTTTATGTGTCATTCTGTGTGTCTGTCTTTGTGGTTGAGTGTCATTCTGTGTGTCTGCCTTTATGTTTATGTGTCATTCTGTGTGTCTGTCTTTGTGGTTGAGTGTCATTCTGTGTGTCTGCCTTTATGTTTATGTGTCATTCTGTGTGTCTGTCTTTGTGGTTGAGTGTCATTCTGTGTGTCTGCCTTTATGTTTATGTGTCATTCTGTGTGTCTGTCTTTGTGGTTGAGTGTCATTCTGTGTGTCTGTCTTTGTGGTTGAGTGTCATTCTGTGTGTCTGTCTTTGTGGTTGAGTGTCATTCTGTGTGTCTGTCTTTGTGGTTGAATGTCATTCTGTGTGTCTGTCTTTTGTGGTTGAGTGTCATTCTGTGTGTCTGTCTTTGTGGTTGAGTGTCATTCTGTGTGTCTGTCTTTGTGGTTGAGTGTCATTCTGTGTGTCTGTCTTTGTGGTTGAGTGTCATTCTGTGTGTCTGTCTTTGTGGTTGAGTGTCATTCTGTGTGTCTGTCTTTGTGGTTGAGTGTCATTCTGTATGTCTGCCTTTGTGGTTGAGTGTCATTCTGTATGTCTGCCTTTGTGGCTGTGCATCTTCATTTATTTGTTTGCTGTCTTTATGTATGTCTGTGTTTGTCCACACCTATGATTCTTCACTCAGCCGATGGACATATGATGCAGTAACAAATGCATTACTTACTTACTTTTTACTAGGTGTATCTCACGAGCTTTGCAGTTTCCTTTTTGGATCATGCATCAGTTTGCAAATCTGATCTAATCCTGAAACTTCTGTAATTCCCGCACTGTACCCGCACTGTACTGCAACTTTTGAATAGTTCTGAAAAGTTCTATATATATATATATATATAATTTATACATTTATCTAGAGCCCTTTTTAGAACTATTCAAAAACGCTTTTCTAAACATATCTGCATTTCATTGGATTTAGGAGTTTTCGTTTGCTCAAACTTATGCCACACTGTCGTCCAGTGCATTTCAAAACTGACTGCCAGGTGGCAGCACCGCAGCTGTCTGCTAATAGTCCATTCATTTACTCGCCACTGACACTGACGTCTTCAAAGTCAGAAAAGTCATCAAATCCAGGTTATTACATTTGTTTTTTTTATGTATTGAATTTCTGTTGACAATTGTATGGACACAAATCATATTTTAATGAAAAACAGAAGAAAGCAAGGGACTGAGTTTACGAGAGAATTTTAATTTTTGAAAGCTGGACGATTTTCTTGTTGACTGTCTTCATAAAAGAAAAGAATTCATGGTATTGGCTTCTCAAGTCTCTGAAGTTTCTTCGAGTTAGCCTATGAGATGCTGGTAAGAAGGGAGTTCCAGTAGTCCACTTTGCTTCATACTAATTAGCACTATATAAATTTCTGATTACACTACAATAGTATTATTACATGTTTACTGTATTTTTGTGTTGAACAAATGATTTGTGATTTGCAGAGCAATATTTCTGGGTGGAGGGTGAGACGTCTGAAGTGGAACTGCAGCTGCACAATCCTCTGCCTTTTGAGCTCACCATTGATGGCCTGGTGAGTGGAAACTAAGCGTCTTAAGACCCTGTGGCAGACCCCAGCCCAAGCAACCGGTGACAAGGTGATGTGATTACTGGGAACTGATTGAGGGTGTGGGTGGGTTCAGGTAGGAGGAAGACTAGCTGAGAACTGGTTTGTCTGTTACTGGTACCTACTATGTAACATCATTGTAGGCAAGGGCATGTAATAAATGTTGGATTACATCAAAAGATTAAGGAAGAGAAACAAAGGAAGACCATGATTATGCTAGATAGTCACATGGGCCTCAGATTCACATATTTGTGCGACTTTGTGCATGTTACAAATTTTTTTAATAATAGTAATGGTGACATTAAATGAAGACTTGACAAGACTTGGACTAAGCCTTAGAAAAGCACTGAATTTGACCATGACCAAAAAATAGAGGTTGTTTACTTACACCTATCACTGTTAGTTGGCTAGCATCAGGAATGTGGTGGTGGTGGTGGTGGTGGTGGTGGTGTGGTGACCAGAGGATTAAAAGCAAGGAGTGATAGGAAGAGAGGAGGGAGAAATGGATAGAGGGAGGACTAAGAGAAGAGGGCCAGCTTGTTGCACATTGCTTTGATGTTGCCTATGTGTTGCTAGGGATTAATGACGGAGGGCGTTGATGTTGTCTGTCATTCGGTGGACATTGTCCTTCCACCCGAGTCCGGTCCAGTTCAGGTCAAACTTTTGCTCACTCCTCGCCAAGCCGGCCAGCTCACCTTCTACGGTATGAACGTCCATTTCATCTGCCTCTGCTTGTCTTTGATTTCATGATTTGATTTCATTGAGAGCCTCTGAGGAGTTTATCTTGAAGTGGTGCTTTGTAAATTTTCGATTACATTACATTACGTTCATGGTGACGGGTCAGCAAAAGCTAGCTGTATCACTGCCACTGCCACTGCAGAGGTGTGGCGGGGTAAGGTCCACATCATGTAATGCTCATTTATTGGCATTGATAGTTCTTGAACAGCAATGCTGTGCACTTCTGAATACTTCCTGAATAATGGGCACAGGGTGTTCATTTATATGAGACTGTGCTGAGGTAAATTTGAGGTACTAGTCATTTACTGAAGTCACCACTTTAAGAGAAGTCATCATGTAGTCATGTCACAAAAAACAGTACTATTCTCACTAGCACACAAACCCACCTCAGGTCACATTGCCTTTTTCACAGTGGAACAATTATTATTATTATTAATGTTAGCAGCAGGAGCTGCAGCAGCTACTTCTATAGCGCCAGTGCCTAATGCACAGAGAATCAATTGAAGGTGCACCAAACCAACCTGTAGTCAGATCAGTACCAGAAAGTCAGTCCATTGAGACAGAGAGGCAGCCTACTGTAGTGGAAAAAGTCACCTGAGAAAGGTAAGTCCTAATCAAACACTGGCATAATAGTAAATATTATACATGTTTAGATGAATTCTGAGAAGATGTTGCTGTATCGTTGTGACTCTGCATAGCCCCTTTTATTAATTAATTCATTTGTCTTTTGAACCTGGCAATAACATGATCACAATATACAGTATGTCTCTGCCATGGGATTTAAGAGGCGGACCTGAAAGGACAAAGGTCTCACTTTTACATCATATATATGGCAGTAATGTAATGTAATAGAAGAGAACTTCGGTTGGAATATAAATTCTTCTTCTTCTCTCCTTCTGGCTGGAATTTGAATTGCACTGGAATTCTGCCACTGCCATAGTCTGGTGGTGCCAGTCCCAAGGATAAAGGAGGAGGGTGACGCTAATCATCTTCACCTTGACACATCATCATTAAACAGAAATTACGCGCAGTGGTTTGGTTTTTTCCTGTAGGTTATACGACACAGGTCATGGGGGTCAAAAGCCATTGTCGTCTGCGCGAGATCAGTCATCTGTCGTCGGGTGTTTATACGACAACAGTTGTGCCAGCGTTACCAATGCTTCATGTGACAACTTCTTTGCCAAAGATGGAAAGCTTTTCCACAATGGCAGATGGAGAATGTGTTGTGGCAAGCGGATCGCTGAGTCTATATGCAGGACAGAGGTAAGAACAGCAGTGAGGTAATATTCACGTGGTAGTAATAAGCCTAGACTATGCCCAACTGTGTCGTAACTTCTGATGTTGAGCTCAGATTATGTGGGTGTGTGTTTTAATCTAATATTCTGATCTTACAAGTTCTGTAGTGCTTTTATAATAAGCTGCTAGGCATCTACTGATGTCATGCCAAAGTGTATAATCCACTCTAGGTGAATGAATCTTTTGGATCTTGTCTGCACAATTGTATGTGAATCTGAGGCCCATGTGCCTATCTAGCATAATCAAGGTCTTCCTTTTTATTGTCAGACTTGTTCATTACATGCCTTCATCAACTCAGAGGTTCTTACTGGAGGCAAGACAACCAAGTTTCATACCATGTTGACGTGGTAGTCAACATCTTCTGTCATTGTCCGTGTTTATCGAAATCCAGTTAGCCAGTGCAGTCTAGCAAGTTACTGAAATTGCAAAATTGCATACAGAAACTCCAGACCTGCTTATAGTTGGCGTGATCAATATTTGCTCGTCTGATATTTGCTTACTGTGTTTGATTCAGTTGATGACTAGTTGAGAGTTTCATTAAGGAAGTCAAGTTAATGCTGAGAAATGCATTTGGTTTGTTTCTGAAACTTTCAGTTCATGCTTTGAAGTCAAACTTCAGAATGTTGGAAAGATTCCTGTTGAGAGATTGGATGTAATCTTAAATTCTACGGTTCAACAAGGTATATCACTGTTCATTCTTTCATTGTTTTACTTGTTTAATTATGCAATTTTATTGGTAACTGGAATAGAAATGGTAGCAGTGATCATGCATAAGTTTCCTTTATTATTATTATGTTACATGCACAAGGTCAGTAAATGTGAATCTTCGTAATAGATTGGTAAGTATGAGCAGTTTATGTCATCAGAAGTCAGGGTTCACTGAGTTTTACATTTCATGACCTCAAGTAAATGGATGCAGTATGCCACCAAACAAGTGACTTGTTACTTATTGCAATCTTAATTTAAGTATTGAAATTTCTGTGGTTCATTCAAATGTTTGAATCTACTTCTTGTTGCAGATGTTTTAAAGAGACTAGTGGTGTGGAATGAATCGGGGTTTAAGAAACAATTGCCGTTGCAACCAGGTTGCACGAGCTGCATCACTTTCACCGTGCATGGTCTTTCAAATTTTCTATCACCTGCACTAGTCCACGATTCTTGTACAGGTATCTATTATTTATTTATTTATTTATTTATTGCATGTACTACATGTGCAAGGTCAGAAAATCTTAATCTGTCACGAGACAGGTGTGCGTGAACAACTTTTCCAGGGTCGTTATGCTGAGTAAATTCAGAGACTTGAGCCACCCACAATCATTGGGTTACATACCCAGCAGTGCCAGTAATGAATAGTGATAATAATAATAGGATTTCTGGGAACAAAGAAATTTTCTGCATAAAGATTTTTAATAGCTCCAAACAAGATGATGAAGAAATGCACCGAAGTCTTGGATTTAGTTGACTGTGAAGCAGGAAGTTCAGGTGATCATTGTGGTCCAATAATGATTGATTATTTTAGCAGAAAATTTCTTGGCTTATAACATAATTTGCTACTGTGTAAATGTAATTGTGATTTTCTAGGGTCGTTTGATACAGAGGAGCATTCGTTTTGGGACAGCCTTCTGTCATTAATGGACACCAGAGACGCCTCGGGGACAGTCGTATGTATTAGACGACACTTTAATCTTATCTAGTGACATCTTTAGCTCTGTTATCTTAGTGCACAAGGCTTCAGTTGATGGTCACTTCAAGTTAAACTGTAGTCAAAAATTACAGTCCGTTGGGAGTAGCCTGGTCAAAATGCGACAGGTCAAGGAAGATGTGAATGTCCAACAGATGAATCCATATGTACGTACATACATCCTAATACATGTGTGCATAAGTATTTGCATACATAAATACATACATCCATGCGTGTACTTGCATATCGTAATTGAATCTTGGAAATATTGTAATGTAATAATGTATGAGACATCATTTGTTAAGAGGCCACTACTTTAGCTTTACTCACGAACTGGTGAGAGGCCATTGATTTAGTTTCCTACAATGAATGTTGTTTCAGACGGTGGAACTCCTGGTACTGATGCAGTACAGCGGGGGCAATCCTACAGGTGTTAGTGGCCAGCAGTTCTGCAGACAATGTTCAGTGAGTCTGGCACTGGAAGTTCAGCCTTCTATCTACGTTAATCAATGGCAGATTGTTCCCTCACTCAGGTATGGTTGATCATTAAATGTTAATGAAAAGCAGATTACTGGTAGCCACTTGAACCTTTTTAACATAGTGTTTAGTTACCTGCGGACCTTCGACTGGAGCTTCTCTATCCCTCCCCCTCCCTCTTACATAAGCGCTTGAAGACCGTATTATTTCCCAGTTCTGGGATGGGCTGGGAGCGCCTCTGATGAGGCTACCTTGAACCGGCGCTTTACAAATTTACAATTATGATTAGTTAACGAAGTGTGCTGTTCAAAATATTATTTACTTAACATATATATATTCAGCATATTTATTTAACAAAGGTCATTGTACAACTTATTGTTTATTGAACATAGTTCACACTGATTCTATATGGTCTGTTACAACTTGTTGTTTCTTATTATACAGATAAATAATAGTACAGATAAATAAGAGGGAGCCAGGGACAATTTATAAACTTTAATTTACCTACTGAATGAGAATTTAACTACTGTGGACATACTCAAGTCACACCTCGAGCCCTATCTTTTTAAAATATCATGTGACTGTCCTTGAATTTTTAACTTCGCCCTTTTTTCAGCCTCGGCTGTGCTGCAGCACTATATAAATCATCTTATTATTATTAATTGTATTATTATTACATGAAGTAAAGCTGAACATGTGGTTATACTCCCAGAAGTGGAAATCTGGAATAATATTTTTGTTTTCTGTCCTTACACGCAAGGCATTCTGGCGATTTAGTATATCTTGGACGCTCTTCTTTCTTTTGTTTTTTAGCAACGACGACTGTTTACTGGAGTTGGACGTGGAGAATGCCAGTCCTGTGGATATCACTCTCCTTGTCCCTCAAGGGAAATTGCTAATTGCCAGCCATCAGACTCACAGGTTATAATTGTATTGATTATGGCGATAACTAAAACTGGTGTATGCTTGTATGCGTATGTCTGTACATTTATATAGCGTCTCTTGGGTGTGCCTGTTTAGATCACTTAGACAGGAAGAGAATGTAACATGAGCTGCATCACATGAAATGATATGTTTGTTCAGGAGAAGGCTGTTCCAGAAGAATGGATCAACAAATATGATGATAGTAGTGGTGGTGGTGGTGGTGGTGGTGGTGATGATGGTGATGGTGGTGGTGATGGTGATTGTGATGATGATGTTGATCATGATCGTGATGATGTTGATCATTGTCGTGATGATGATGTTGATCATGACTGTGATGATTATTTATAGGTTGTCGTTGTCTCTGCCACGTACGAATGCAGTGCCTTTGACTTCACCGATGAACAAATGCTGTGATACTTCGTCAGAACAAGACACTGACTCTGAGACAGAAATGCTTATTCAGCGACACATCTGCAATCACTTCAACATTCAGTGGACAATGGTATCAACATGTGTCTTGCTCTTTCTCTTCGTATTTCTTTGTTTACTTAATGCTGCTGCAAGGAAATACACAAAAGTGGACAGCAGTGGCTTTGCCATCGTGAATTGGTGTTGACTGATTGACCAATCTAGACTGACTTGGTGTTAGTTGAGCCTAAACCAAACTTTAACAAATGTCATTAACAATTGTCATTAGCACGGAAATGAAGGAACGGACCAATGAACAATAAAATGTCTGTTAATCATTATCATAGTTGTTTGTGTTGATTAGTTGCATTAATTACTTACTTATGTATCGATCCAACTTTTTCTGTGTTAGCCATCGTCTGGAGCTTCGGGTCAAGTCGGCTTGGAAGGACTTCGATGGACCAAGTCACATTGTGCCTCAGTGCAAATTCTGCCTATTTCATGGGGTGTGTTTTGAATTATGTCACTTAAGATTCTTTCGATCAGATAGGTTTTCGTTTTTCCTGTTTATGTATGATTTAGCAAAAGATGTTCTTCAGCTGTGTTTTCATGTTTTACAAAGTATGGTTGTCATCCATCCATCCATTCATTCATCTGGTCATTCAGTTGTGTATTTTGACAATTTGTAAAGTGAAAGACTAATAAAACTAAAATAACTGGTGGTCATGAATGAAAGGAGTCATGAAAATTCCTGAGAAACTAAGAAAAAACATCATAAAAAGAATGGTGAACTAAAAAAGTCATGAAATATTATGATGACTAAGAAACATACTGTCAAGAAATGCAGATAACTGAAAAAGCAAAACCTCGTCAACATTGCCAGGCAACGGGAAACATTAAGAACCATTAACAGACTGGAAGAGATAAGTGTTCAGTTTAGAGCAAATAATAGTCTCGGTAAGTGAGTCGTGAACATGAGTAGGTAGAAAGTTCAAAATGGAGGGAGACCAGCAACTGCGAATGAGGTTAAGTACAGCCTTGCTTACTTGGCTCCTTTATCAATCAGTCAATCAATCAATCAATCATTCATTTTTATTGCCACTAATAATAACAATCAAACTTAGTGATAAGAGTGCACACGTTCTCAGACCTTATCAGATTCTTTATAAACTTACGTGGTCTGTCCGTGAATGTAAATGTAATTGAAGTGCTGAATTGGGTGTCTATTGTTGTTTTAGTGATAGCTGTCGATGGGGAGTGTGCAGTTCCTGGTTCTGTTATAACCAGACGGGCATCAAACCCACTGTCCATCCAAATTACTGTCATCAATCATTCAGGTCTGTTCTGTTGCTTCTTGTTTTCTCGTTTGTCCAGGTGGTAAATCTAATTTTTATTCATTTTATTTATTTATTGTGCTTGTTATGGACACAAGGTTGGTAAAATATTATTCTGAGGTACGAGACATATGTGCATGAACAACTTGTCCAGGGTTGTTACACAGAGTCTGCTCATCAGGCATGAACCTGCAGTTGTTGGATTATGGACCAAGCTTGCTACCGAAAATAGACACCACTAATAATTCTGTTGCATGGCAACGGGTGTGTATCTGGCATCCACAGTTGTGTACAATATCACGTGCAGAAATACAGTAATGTAGTTTCTATAAATGAAATGATGCATGGTAGAGTTGTGTCATGTTTTTATGCATTGTTGTTCCTTTCAACAACAAAAATTAAAAAGATCAACTGCCGTGTCCCACGTGGGACACGGCCCTCGTTTCCTGCTCTTTGGCTCTTAGGCAGGCAACGAATGAATCCCAAATTCTTGGACTTGGGGCCAGTGCATCACAGGACTTGCTGGAACAGTACATATATGCAAGGAAAGTCTTTTTGAAGAGGATGGTCTGACACAGGAAAAGTGCTACAGAGTGAATTTTTTATATGGAGCTATTTGTGTTGTTTAGCTTCGGAATTGGCTGATGTTCTTCTTCGTGTTCATCCCTGCCAAGATGTTGGTCTTGTCCGTGAAGACCATCAACCGCTCAGTCATGAGCAGCAAGTAGCTGTTATGATTGGCTCTTCACAGTCACAGCTCACAAAGGTAACTCATGAATGAAGACAACTGTTTAACTTAAAAATTATATGTTTGAGACAGTGGTCGTTTTGTTGTTAACGAACTCAAACGTCATTTAGACTAGCACCTCTGATTAGTTTCTCTTGCAGTGGCGCTATATAAATTTTTTATTACAATTAGAGTTACAGTACAGTTACAGAGCATTTGTAAGGCTGGTCACAGAATACTTGTGCTTCTAACACTAAAGAAATTAAGTGCTTTGACATATCCTTAATAGGTGCTGTGGAAAAGCTCAGATACATATACATCCATACATGCATGCGTGCATACATGCATACATACATATTATTATAATTATTATGATTATTTCTGCATTTATTAAGCGCCACTGTCTATTGACTAAGCAGCAGTCATTGGCACTGAGCAGTTGTGAGTTAAGGACTTGCTCAAGGTCCCTGCAGAATAATGGTCCCAGGGGAGGCTCAAACCAGTATTCTCAGCGTTACATTCTCTGCGCTCTAATCAGTCAGCTACTAGTCTGTACATACATGCATACATATGTTGCTGTGTGTTGACTGTCTGTTTGATGGTTGTAGATTCCATCTGGTGATAGAGCGAATCACAGTTGCTCATTCTTTTTCCCATGGTCTGGTGCTTATCAACTACTCTGCATCTGTGAAGCAACTCTGACTGAATCAAATGTTCTCGTGAAGGCTGAGAGGCAGGTTTGGAGGCGTAGCGTTGAAGTGAAGCTCTACAATGCACCTGTCACAAAAGTCTAAGTCTTGAGATTGTTGTCTCATTAGACAGAAGAGGGATGTAGAACTGAAGCAGCCCAAAAACTACCTGGAACTGTTTCTTGTCCTGTTTCTGATGTGGCTGCTATTAGAGAGTCGGCTGGACAAGAATAATAGCATTACAGCCGAGCATCTGGCAATGCTGAAGCATAGAGTTAAGAAATGATCAAATGACAATATCTGCAATGATGTATTTCATATTCGTTTTAATCGCTTTTCCCAGTGGAGAAATGTTACCGAATCATCTGTTTAGAGGACCTAATCAAGAATGTGGAAATCTTTGAATGGTGTTAAATGAGGACGGAGAGTATTGTATTTTGGATGATGTGATAAACGCAGGAACAAAAGTGCAAGACACTGACATGGCATTAGAACAACTATAATTTCTTTGAAGTTGAATTTAAGACAAAATATTTCAGTTGTTATGAAAATCTTGCAATAAATGTTATCTGATTTTGAAATGGTAAGATAAGGTAATTACTTATGCCCCTTTAACAAGTTTTTCAGAAGGAGTCCGCAAAGGAAGTAGGAATACCGGAGCCTAACAGCTGTCGTCTGACTAGACTGGATCCGTGTGGTCTAACCGATGATTCAGTTTGTTAAAAAGCCGTGAACTCAGTCGACAAAGCAATATTATTGCTGCTGTCCAAAGAACAAACGAAACAACGGATACAGCGATGATCTCCTCCGGATTTGATACTGAACGAATACTAGTGCAACACAGCGGTCTGTTTGGTCAGCACGGTGGGTCTTTAATCGAACGATTGCAGGTTCGAACCCAGCTGAACGGACTCTACGTAACAGCAAGGGCCCATCCATATATTACGTATGCAATGAGGGGGTGACCGGATTTAGGCGATTTTGTATACGGGTGCGTATGGCGAAGGGGTGGGTCTCGACAAAATGTGTACGTACGCAAAATAAATTTCTAATTTTGACATCCACAATAGCCTATTTATAACACTGTATTATCCTATAGTCGTCCTCCTGTATTAATCCTATATAACAAAAATAAATAGTAGCCTAGGGTAAAATAAATGTCTTATAGATGACTTTAGATAATTAACTTCTGTAAAGGGGGGGTTAGAGAAGCTTGGTTGTACGTACGCATGGGGGAAGGTCCACAAAATGTATGAGGTGCAACAGGGGGAGAGGTTATGAAAATATAATTTTTTTGCGTACGTAGTACATGGATGGGCCCCAAGGGGTTTGTGCGCACGTGTTTCTGTTACCCTTGGTCAACGGCGTTGGCAGTTATTGGAAGGCGGGGAAGTGATGCTGAAATGAAATACAGATTGAATTATGTTAAATCGATTTAAAACAAATGATCAAAATACTAGCAGTAAACTAAAACAACTTAAATCTGAAACTATCTTACGATTTTGGTATTATTTAAGTCCTCCACGCTAATAAGAATACCAACACCATCAATTAAAATAATATTAGTCTTTCCAGATCTAACAGGTGTTACTAGTTTTTGCCCTCGCACTTTAGGTAATGACTCTCTGCAAATAACAATGTAGGCCTAAATCTCTAACGCCGTAAACAATGTGTAGGCTATTAATTCCGACAGGATGAAAGTCGCGACTTGTGAGTCGTGACTGATTCTTCCTCGACGTTGAAATTGAACCCACTTCAATTTTCTGGACCGATTTGGTTGAGCGCGCAGGTGTATTGGGTTTATTGAGCTGATTTCTCCGTCAAAGATGTGTGCCCCTTTCTATGTAATAAGTGTTGTTAGACTATTAGCATGAAAAATCATTAGAGAATGTTAACCCCTACTTGACTCAAGGGGCATTGTTTTAAATGTTAATAGTATTAAACAGTGGGAGTAAGCACCCCGAAAATTGCGCCTAGGCCTATATATATAGTACTGAGCAATTTAAAGGCCTTAGGTGGTATTGCGTAGGCCTAAGGCCCTAAATGAAGGCCCATATACATATTGTGACTGTTGTGTATATACCTGGTAGCAGTGAATGAAGACGTTAGCGTGCGTTTCAGCCGGGGTCGGGTCAGTGTGTCGCGCCCCTCACGCAAGAAGCTGCGTATCTTTCCACGTCTTTTCCCACACTCCCATACTGAATCGTGCAATGCGTGGCTCATTGTTAAACTATAATGCGAGCTACCAAAGTCTGTATTCGACTTTGATCAGCTTACCGATCAGCTTTGCAATTTCTGCTTCGGCCTTTCACTCAAAACTGAAAACATTCCTCTTTCACAGGTCGTACTCTGACATCCCTTATTCCTGTTATCTCTCTCCTCTCCAACCCAAACACCATCCCCCGTAGCTGCCACTCTGTCTCTCCATCTGACTTTTGGATCTTGACCTGGAACCGAACCCTTTTGCCTATCGATTTTGATTTGACTGAGAGCCTGTGAATAAGCTGGTCCCCGTGGCGCGGCTTTCGTTGGGCGCTGTAGAAATCTCGGAATTACGATTACCGATGGGAATCATAGGTGGGCCACGGTTCAAAGCTGCAGAATAAAAAATGTTAGGGAGCCGACGACCAGAGTGCAATTTGAAGGGAGAGAAACCCCGGGAGTGGGGACTTCCCCCGTTGACGATATATTTACCCCATACGTTTCGCTCTTTATTCTCCCCATGGCTGCTGCCAACTGCATACCGCACCCGCCTACTGCATGTAGGCCTCATTCGTTCAACCATTCAGTCAGGGCATTTGTACAGCGCTTCCTCAATATAATTATCCCTGCCCAGCTTCAGCAAAGAACAGTTTTCAAGCGTTGATTAAAGGTAGGCATACATGTGGTGTCCCTTGCCAGAAGGACACGCAAATCCAGGGGTAGGCATATACGAAGCTATGCTATCATGCACGAACACAATCAAACTGCAGGCTATAATAATACCTGTCGACATACTGATTTACTCAGCTGTTCAATAGCGCTATATAAATTTTGTGGTTAAAGAAGCAGTTCGAAAAGAAGAAAAGATTCACTGATGTGCCTCCGACTTAGGAAGTTGCGTTTAGACTACAACGCCCAGCATTGAAGAGCTCTCTAGTTCTAACTAGAGCGCATCTGAGTGTATAAGCATGCATAAATGTAGACACATGGATAGTTCCATACACACTATACTAGATATATATATGCAACTGTAAAGTATAGGTCTATAACATATATATGCTCATATAACTACAGGCCTATTCATGCATGCACCCGTGTGCTTGTCCACGCCATTCTTTGTTCGCTTTTGTGCACATTTCTTACGATATCAATTCAGTGAATTTCAGGCCTGACGGGGATTCGACAGCTTCTCTCACTGTGAGTTAAGTAGCCGTGACGCTGCTGACTGATTCATTGGTATGCCGTGCTGACACGGTCCACTTAATTTGCGGGCTCAGAAGAGAGAGTCAGACAGTTTGGCAATCGATCTTCCCTCTTGCGTCGTCGAAACTTAAGGTCTCGTCGTTCAGTTTCAAATCCGGAGGAGATCATCGCTGTATCCGTTGTTTCGCTTGTTCTTTGGACAGCAGCAATAATATTGCTTTGTCGACTGAGTTCACGGCTTTTTAACAAACTGAATCATCGGTTAGACCATACGGATCCAGTCTAGTCAGACGACAGCTGTTAGGCTCCAGTATTCCTACTTCCTTTGCGGACTCCTTCAAATGTAAACAGAATCCAATTCGACTTTGGATGAGAATTCAGATCATCTGATGTAGATTAATTGTCCGAAAGCAATTAAAACACGAAGGTCACTTCAGCTGTATGAAAGGTACGCATGGATTTAATTGTATCTAATATTCGTATGCCGCCCATGCACAGTGCTTATGCTACTGAAGTCATAGTAACGTCATGCTGACGTCAACATTGACGTCTTAACTCATATGACGTCAGTTTCATAATCACTCTCCGTTAATTTTTGTCTTTTCATGATAGCAACCGTGGCTTCTCTTCCTCCCCTATGCCCGCAAATAATTTTGTAACTCTTCAATACTTAATTCGTGTAAATGGCAGGCATAATTCATAAATTAATGCCCGAACCCTGTCGGATTAGCGGAGCCAGCCAGGAACCGGACTGCGATTGCTTCGGCTGTGACTCGGAAGACACTGATTAGACTTTTCCGGGAGTCCGAATATTTGTAACTCATCCTAACCCGGACTTGTTTTTTAAACGCTCGCACAGCACACGATTGTACTGTATATATCGCCAACCAAACTATTCAAGTTGCCTCGGCTCGTATACGCGAGTTGCAGTACCGCAAACTTGCAGTACCGCAAACTCACGTTTAGAGCAGAGCATGGTGCGACAGCCTTCATTCAACTGTCTTGCGCTCGGTATGCATCTTATAGCGTGGTTCAGACGGCGCCTATTGTCTTTCGAAACGCCTCGGCCGACGATTGCTCGTTCGTAGTGAAACCCTTGTGCTAGCTCTGAATAACTGCGCTTAGGGCGTCCCAATCCTAAGCTATCAGTGGCCTAAAGCGAGTAATGGTGTCCCTTCAAATGGGGTACTAGTTAAATAGTCAATTATTGGACGGCGGCAGTTGAAAAGAACTAAGAGATTTAATTACCAAATTTAGTTAAAATAATAAATCGTTAAAGTATAAGAAACGAACTAAGGCGAACCGAAAATTTAAATATCAGACTTTATATAATTCGTGTAATACTTAAATAAAATTTATTATTCTTTACAAATCCTACAACTAACTTTGTGGCCAGTCTTCCACAATATGTTGCAAACAGCCATCGACTCTCAGTATCTCTCCCAAGGTCATAAAAAACTAAATGAAGCATTGTTATAACTATTCAGTGAGTTGAGAACATTCCGGAAGCTCTGAACCTCAACTCTTTGTTTGCTCTTCGTGCAGAGCAATAAGGAAAAGTGTAAGCGATGAGCATTCTGCTTTTTCGTTTGGTCTACGACACACTAAGAGCTAAATAAACAATCAAGACAAACATAGTTCTTTAACCATAAACTTTTAAGGCGATCTCTTTCAGCTGATAATTCCGGAACCTTTGACTCCTGACTGTCCCTCGTATGCGCACTGCTACAGCTCAGTCCAGTAGCTTTGCCTATGCTGGAACTACCAGCTGGAATCGTCTTTATCGAGAGCTGCGGCTGGAGCACCTCACTTTGTCCCTTCCGCAGTTACACAAGCGCCTGAAGTCGGTATAATTTGACAGTAGTCTGACTGGTTCGAGTCGGGAGCGCCCTGATGAGTTTATTCTTGAAGTGGCGCTTTATAGAATGTCAGATTACAATTACAATTACAATCTAAAATATGGAATATAGCACGAGTACTGAGAATCTTGCAGGCTGTCCAGTGCGTTTCGCAATGGAGTCCAATCAACTTTTCCTATATATGTGGGACGCTGGCCAAACGGCTGTGACGTAGAAGTCTCACGAAGAACAATTATTTAAATGCTATACAAATTATATTAAAGTTTGATTCTGAAATTTGTCTGTTCGCTATATGGTTTGTGTCGAATATTGTAATGATATATTTCGTTAATGCTGGCTGCTCAATGCTCAATAATTAAGTCCTTTCCAACCATTGATCCGCAGTTTAGCAGGAAAATAGTCAGGCCCAAAGACAAACAGACACTTTCGATCAAAGACGTGCCAACACTCGATCGTTGCCGTGTAGTTTATTAGCTGCATACAGATCAATTATCGTAGAAATAAAGTTTGGCGTAGGCTTCTTACTTGCTTATTTACAAATGTAAATGTACGTGTTTTTCTATGGCGACCGTAAGGCTTCGACGCTGCTCATATTTCAATCAATTTATCGGGTGAGATCTTTCATCACAGTTGCCCGTTTGAATGGGCGCCACGCATTGTAAGGCCCCCGTGTATCTACCGTGCTAGCCCGAGATTTAAACCTCAGAAATATAGCCACGATCGGTATGCGAACCGGCACCCTCACGCAGAAAGGTGCCTTGACGTATGCTATAACCAATGTAGCTAACCAGACCAGCAAGAGACTGCGTGTAAGTGTGCTTTCAATTGGTCTGATTTTGTAGGACAGACGTGGTAGAAAGGACCGCTGCTTCGTGGTATCCGTTGAATATATCTAGGCACCGCAACGGATCTGACTGCTGAGGAGAGAGCTGGAGGGATGTCGGACGGAGGTCCCACAGTTACGGCAGCTGCGTCGAGCGCAGGAATCGCCAGCATCCGAAGGCAGTTCGAACTGCGCGTCGACGCAGTCTGTGAACCACCGATTAAACCGACGGTCAAACCAAGACCAGCTTCCTTCCGGGACCCAAAGACCGTCTTCGCTAAGTCACCGCCAGATGCCTCAAGCGACCGTCCAAGTCAGATTCATTCACTGACACCAAAGCAAAGAAAAGCGGCGGCTTTGAGTGGACTGACACCAATGCCACACCCTAATCCGTTCAGTTCCTCCTCCTCTATCTTCTCCTCCTCTTTTTCCTTACCGTCCACATCCTCATCGTCATCTCAGGTTCATCCCAAACAACCGACCGTGGTTGCTGCAGCAGGGAGTGATCGGACAACATCACAAGAAACAAACCATACACAACTACAACATATTCCAGAATCATGCGACGAGGGATCAGCCACCGATTTCTTGGGTCATTCCCAGGGCACTGACATCCCCAAGACACCCGAGTTCCTGCCTACTGATGTAAACACAACCAAAGACATCGACGAATCAGGTCCGGAGTGCGGAGAGGCTGAAGCAAATTGCAAACTGAAAACTGAGTGCACCGCCTCGGGTGTCGTGGGCACTCCAACATGCGACAGATCCATCGAAATGAACAGCGACACAAAAAGCATTGACTGCAACATTGATGACTCAAGTGTCGTGAGCACTTCCGCTAGCAATCCATCCGAAGAGAAGAGTTTAAGTGAAGTCGTTGAGAGCAAAGACGAACCGAGTGTGAAGCCAGCGCAATACTGCGCTAAACAAATGATACTAGAGGAGACACACGCCGACCGGAAGAGCCTGAACGCCAAAACGTCTTCGTCATCGAACACTACACCGCGTAAGTGGATGCAAGGGACAAGAAGCCTGGAGAACTTGTGCAGCTCTTCCGCTGGCACTCCTACCGAAGAATTACACATCTTCCGCGAGAAGAAACCGAAAGCCAATGACGCTTTGCTGACTGCCACCGCCTCCGATGCTGATGTGGTCACATCCTCACAGTCTCTGGACCGTTCTAGATCCTTAGCAAGCAAACCCAAATCACCCGTACGAGCGAAGAAGGTACCGCCGCCGCCTGTTCCAAAGAAGATCGCCAAATTTACAGCGGCACCAAAGTCCTGTCTATCCGTGGGTGATGAAGCAACTGGGGACTCAAACACCAACAAAAAGTTGTCTTCCGAGGATGACAACTCCTCGATCCAGTCTGAGGCAACGCCAGGATGTGGGAGCCTCCGATCCTTGTCCTCATCGGAGCCGCAGACAAAGAAGAAGGTCCCCCGACCAAAAACGCTGTTTCCTTCGACGAGCACGATGACAGTTTGTCCTGCTGTAGAATCAGACCACGAAAAGTACACAACGTTGCCGACTCCCAGCTTCCTTAACCAAATTCACACGAAGGGACAATACGTGCTAGGCAACCGAAAGGACACGTTGTTCCCGTGCAACCGACAGAAACCGAGGGCACAGATGCTGCTGGAGTCAAGTGACCTCGGCGCAGACCTCAGTCCCGAGTTCTACCGACGACGTGGGATCGGAGAAAACCAGTCGCTGCTGATGTCACCAATGTCCCTCGGCAACCGAACTCCTCCTGACATCGATTTCCTGACCGCCAACACCGAAGACCGCGTCGCTGATGGCCATCGGTCCTCGCCTGTCTCATCAGACTGTCCATTGGTCAATCCACTGCCAACTCCAGTGAACTCCGAAATGTGCCACGTCGCCAGGGTTGAATCAGACTCTGCCTCACCTCCTCCGAATTCTGACGACAAGACATCGGACGCTGCTTCTGCTGCTGATCAACAAATGTCCGACATCAATCAATCCGCAGAAGCTCTCGACGCTGACAGCTTTCTCGAGGATGCCTTCGAATTCCTTAGCTGTGAGGCACAGCCCATCGAAGATGGAATAATGATGTCTTCGTTGAAGTCGTGGACAGACACTTGGTGCAAAAACGGAACGAAGAATCCAAGTGAGACTCCTCTGCGTGAGTCGACAACAGGTTCAGCAGTGGACGATGGTCGGAAAGGTGATAAAAACTCAACTAGAGGCGACAACAGCGACCAGGACAGGACAGAAAAGAGTAACTCACAGACTGTTGGAAAGACAGAAGAGGGGAGACAGAAGACTGCAGAAAGCGACAAGAGGGCATCAGAAGACAAGCAGGGAGCCTCGAGGAAGGGATCTTCTGTTTTTAGAAATGATCCGAAGGCGCCAGAAGATCCAAAAGCTGCAGACACTGAACAGCCGAATCCTTTCGGTGTCGTGCTCAGACAAAGCAGCACCTATTCCATGCGCAGAAGATCTGCGCTCGTCTCGCCCTCCGTCTCAAATAATCCGACAGCATCCTCACCCTCAGCAGCAGGACCTGAACTGGACAGCCGGTCAAGCGCCACCGTTCGGCCATCGTCCACTGCTAAGACCCTGAGTCGCCTTCCTTCACTCCCGTCTCTGACGATTCTTCCGACGAACAGACCGGTTACAAAGTCACCTGGGAAGTACATCGGTGGGAAACCCTCCGTTATCCTAGACGGTAATTCGTCGAATCAGGCGTACAAGAAGACCGATCTGGAGGCGGCAGTAGAAGCCATCGATAAAGCCTTCGAATTTCTAGACGATTCTGGTGCATAAGTTCAACTCATCGCATGTGATGATGACAGGTCTAGAAGGGGCAGGTTGTATTTCCTCTCCTGCCTCGAGTGTGAAAGCCAGTGCAAAGAACACAAAAAGAGGTGTGCAAGGGTGGATCAAGTCGGACCGTTTTGTCCCTCCGGGTTCATAAGCCAGTGCAGGGAACAAAAAGCAGCTGTGCAGAGTGGATAAAGGAGGGCTAAACCGGTCACGCCCCTACCCCTGAACTCAGACGGGAAGGTCTACGGCAGGCATGGCCCCTCTGATCCGCAATTGGTACGTGACTGAAAACGTAGTTCTGTCGACCACAATTATTACATTTACAATGATTACAATTACAACTTTCAATTTGCTGAAACCGGGTAGTAGTTTTACATACATAGTATAGAGGACTATCTTTCTGTATGCTAAATCTCAATGAGACATTCCATTAGACCTACGCTGCGTTTTAATGTGTCCAGCCAACACACTGGTCGCCTAATTTAAGCTCATGAACGACCAAGACTGTAATCAGATGCAAGCGTTGTGTAGGATTTCATTCTGCACGAACATCCAAAACTAAATGAACTTCAGCCTGTGATGCACAACTTCATTCCGTTATACTGCGAAAATTATGAAGTCCGGCTACTCTTAAGAATAATTAAAGATTGATTTATATTCAGATCTGTTGGTAGTTACAGTATAGATATATTTGAAAAGTCTGCATCATACGTTCGTTGGTCGACTAAACAAATCGTAAATACACATCAACCAAGTCAGCCACTTTGGTTGGGCCCATACATGGCCCGTACTGTGAAACTGGTAACAACTGTTGACTTACTCTGGGCCCAATATTGCGCCCACGAACGTGGCTGTCGGCTTTGTTCAGGCATACAAGAGCATCAGTACAGATTCGTGGTAACATACAGGTCTAAGTGATTTAACCACAGGCAGACAAAGTACAATACACTACAGTGGAATACAACTGAAATTTGATAATGCCCCTTTAAAAGTTCAGAAGCGTACATAGACGCCGGATATACAATGTAAATCGCCATCAGTTCTCGGCGCCACACCTAAGCCGTTTTAGGGAGACCAGATCATTCACCAACGCTTAGTCGAAACAAGTTCGCAGAAGCCAGATTTTGTTGGGCCAGTCTCAGGGGCCTCACAAGTCTTGAGTGGTTATGTCCAATGGATTATGCATTTAGAATGCGGTTTTGTTTAGACGTAACCATAGATGTGCATTGCGACTTGTGCATTGCGATAACGACGCTAGAGAAGTCGTCTACAGATTGGACTTCAGCATTGATCTTGTTCGCAATCCAGGCAAGAAATCGGGTGGACTGGTAACGACGTTTTCTGTGTACTATTGTATGTCGGTGACATCAGAATGTCGGTTCGTGTTTTTTCGGCCGGTCAGCTGATTCAAGGGTAGCAGGAAGAAGTCAAAGAAATGAGCTTGAGTGATATACTAATAACCTTGTGGTGATGACCAGTACTTTCCCATGCATATTCACACAACCATAGGCCTATATTATATTGTAGCTTTGTGCTGCAGCACATGTGTTTTTGCAGGCCTGTATACAAACACGATCACGTCATCGCAGTTAATGTCACATAAATCCTGCCGGCTGGAATGTTTCTATTAAAGTGGGCGCGGCATGCAAAGAGAGCCCAGGTGCCCTGCTGAACCAAGGGCGTATCCCGGGAGGGATCCACGAGTTGCCCATCGCCGAAACATGTTTCGGCGAGGGTTAACCATAAAAAGTATACATAAAAACGCTATGACAATATGGTTAAGGGAAAATAAAGCAGGAATATATGAAGCTAAAAGCGATAAAGTCGCTAAAATGTGCAAAAGTGGGGAAAATGACATGAGAAGTCGAGAAATCAAGGGAGAAGAGAGTGAATAATAATAATAATAATAATAATAATAATAATAATAATAATAATAATAATAATAATCTGAGAACTTCTATTTGAGGCACTGTTATAATGTTCAAGGCCGACGGTCAGGCGATGGTGGTACTAAGCAAACTCCAGAGTAAGTCCGGTTGAAGGTCACGAGGGGCACCCGAGAAGACACCAGAACAGCCGACGGAGGAAATAAGTCCAGAAAAAGATTTTTCGTCTATAAGTCGGTAAAACAACCAGGAAAACTTAGGGAAACCGGCTGAAAAAATCGAATGACTAAAGAGGACTCCAGAAACTTTCTGAAGATGAAAACAATCTTCGGCTATAAAAAAGCCGTATTATCCAGTATGCGTGCAATTGCATGAATCCCCGCTGACAAGGTCTCCCCAACTGGAGTCAGAATTTTTCTGCACTGACCAAAACGGACGTGGAATTGATCATACCAGCTATTTGTCCTTATGAACGAGTCATTAGTTTTCATTTTAATAAGAATTTGCACCATGACCTTCTTGAAAAGCTGAAAAAGTCAACCACGCAACCAGCTGCTTTCACCTACTTTTCTACACCTTGATTAAAGCACGCCTTTACGGCATTCCATCATTCCATGCGCAGTACGACATGGCCCCTGTGTATAGTTTGCAAGGAGCCCCCAGCGGTTGTTCCGGTCCTGATTGATACGCATCGGTGACTGAAAAACGTCGTCGAAATTTCACACCACAGTTAAATGATGGCATGGCAAAATTTGCCCCCTCTCGACGTCTGGATTCGCCCTGTATGCAGAACGATCGGTACAAACAGTAGACGGGCAATTAGGTCTGTTATTCCGATAACAACAGACACATAAATCGCCACCCACATTATATATCTCGGTTGACTTATAACGGGGTCGTACGTCATACGTACGCCTACACGTTAGATAATCACTGCTGCTACGAAGTTCAGATATGCTGGCTCTTGAACAGTTTTGTGATGGCTGAACCAAGGTCATTGAACTCTGCATGGGAGTCCGTTGGTTGGGTTCTACGAGTGTGTGGGAGACCGCCAGTGGTGGTAGATTTCCCTATTTATCTGAGCTTTGTTTGCTTACTTTTGTTCATAGTGAACTTCAACATCATTTAGGCAGCGCTGTTGTGAGGTTAAAAGGCGTTACATGAAGTGTGTAGATATTAAGTTACATGGGCAGGAAAGCGGAGTAACCATGGGTCCCTAGCTGGGCTAATTGTGCAAAAGAGGGGCCCGCCCTAGAGGCTGGTGAAGTACGTTCTTCACGAGGTCCTGAACGATTCCATCTTTTTGCAAAATGTTGCCCAGACCCCTCGATGATAGATATTCTTTAATCCAATACGTGATGACTCGAAATCATGAAACCACACCACCCAGGCGCTATATAAAGCCATGATCTGTGCAGATGGAAAGCGACAAGACAATGTAATTCTTTTAATTATTACATGACCTCGGAGTTGAAATGTGTTTCGGCGGAATTGAACGGCAATCCAGCAAGCCGAATACATGGTTCCCACCCGAATACTTCATTGAAAAATGAGCAGGGTCGAGGCCATACGGTCGCTATAGAAAAACGCGTACATTTACATTTACCTTTTCCTTCCACAATCTGCTCACACTGCTGAGTCATACATAGTGTTTAACGATCTAATATAGTCTAATCTAATCTAATCAATCTGCGCATATCAGCATCCACGTCGGTTGTGGAGTTCGAACCTCGGATACTGCTCTCTGCCCTTATCGTTACGCAACTGCGTGATAACACACTTAGCTGTGCACGCCACACCAATTAATTCCACTGCACGATAAACAAAAAAAAATCGTTTGATATGGGTTTGCGCAGCTTGTCAGTACGAACATGTTTATAAAACTCTAATCTTATCTTCAGCCGAATTTCAGTACACACAAAATGTAAGCATGCATATTATAAAACCGTCGTAGAGTCCTAGCTAACTTCCCTGCAATCTAATTCCCCTGTAGTGTAGCTATCCACCAGATAACGTCCCTATGATTTATATTCTCAAGACTGTTCAACACATATCCGTTGCAGGTCTATAGATAAACTTGGAAAGCAGGAAAAGATATCTATAAGCCTGTTTCCGTTCGTCCATCATTTATTGGCTATAATCAGTGCTTTTTTCTAGAAAAAAGGTTTCGGAACTGAACAATTATGGAATTTTGTGCTAAAATTTCATTATTTTTATCAATCAATAAACACTGAAAACAGTGGAGTTGTAAACACTGAAATTGACTTAAAATAAGTTACATTATATTACATAATTAAAATAACTCAGTAGCATAATTCTTTTACTAAAAACTAAATTATTTTTATTACCCAAAAAAGGTGCCGGAACGCCGTTCCGGAGCGTTCCGTCTGAAAAAAGCACTGGCTATAATACTAATACAAGCTGTCCAGATTCCTCCTCTTGTCCTCGTCTTTCTCGCCGTTCCAGTTCCAAGCGCTGCGTCACCGTCCACCGTAACCGCCTACCTGTCAACTTCGCTGACCTTTGAACCTTGACCAAACCTGACCATACCTGCCTCTGATTTTGTTTTTCAACGTACCGCCCGCGAATACACTGGTTGCCCTGACTTGGCTTTTTGAATGCTGAAGGTACCCGAAAATTACTAGTACTATTAAAAGCTATTTATAGCTTATAATAATTGCCTTAAATGCGTGGTCCGTGAGTCATTTAGCAGAAATGCCCACGAGACCCTTGGTAATGGTAATTCCTAGATTTCTATAGAGCCCAAAGAAAGCCACGTCGCGGCACCATCTTATTCACAGGCGCTCAGTCAAAACAAAATCGATAGGCAAAATGGTTCCATAGGCAAAAGGGTTCGGTTCCAGGTGAAGATCCAAAAGTCAGACGGAGAGACAGGGTGGCAGCTATGGGGGTGGTTTTTGTTGTTGGAGAGGAGAGATAAAAGGAAGAAGAGATGCCCATGAGACCCTTGGTACCGAGACCGAGACCGAGAGCCAGGGTCTCCGAGATAAGACCGAGATGTCCGTGAAAGTATAGCAGGCTGAATGCTGTTACAAAAACAGAAAGATTTCATGGTACTCGAAATCGTAATTCAGAGATTTCTACAGCGCCCAACGAAAGCCACGTCACGGGCACCAGTTTATTATTCACATGCGATCAGTCAAAACAAAATCCATAGGCAAAAGTGTTTGGTGTATTGAAAATGAGACGCTCATAATTTGAAATGCACAACAGGAGACTGCACTTATGCGCTGCCGAATTAATTATCCTTTTGGAAACTAGACTACATCCCTCCCATTTAGTGCCTTTCGTGAAGGCGACATACAACTCCGGTGCCATCTCGCGGATGATATGAGAGCAAAAAGGTCGTAGCTAACGGAAAGCAACAGGCTAATTACCCTATGGTGGGGACATGTTGCCTTAAATAGCTCGCAGATGCTCCGCGCAGGATAGGCAAATTAGTTACAAGTACCGGCCCGGTAGCAAAAATGGTCCACCCACCTTCACTCTAGAATTGGATCGATGGCCTATTCACGCAATCGTTCGCTTAAAAACAAGCAGCAGATGATGTAACTAGTCTATGATGAGTTGCCATTCATTATTTGGAGTCATTCGAGCAAATGTCGAAAGTTGTTAACGACCAAAACAGTCGTTTCCGAAGGAAATTAGACCGGAAATTGTTTTGGACGTATGCAATTTCACGGCGAAATTGTTGCATTCTAGAACGGATTGCGGGACGCTTTGGCTACCGGTAGCTATGTCTGTCTGCTAATGTGATAATAAATAAATGCATGATAAAACAATAAATGCAAGATAAAACAAAATGCATGATATTTTGGTAAACGATTATCTGAAGTCTTTTAGAAGAAGCACTTGAAGAAAAAAAATTTATGTTAATAAAGCTGCTGCATTGTAATCGTGGAATTACATTTAATCCAACGATTGCGGGTTCAAGCCTGCTGAGTGGATTCCGTGTAATAACCGTGGGCAAATTGTTCTTCTTGTTCTTGCTCTGCTTGTTCTTTTGTTTCTTTGTTCTTCTAGTTCTTCTTTTTCTCCATAAGCTCACTGTCTGTTGGTGTCGATTGCAGTCATCGCCGTATTTCTCAATTTGGTTCTTTGCCAAGGGGCCTCGAGCCATACCATCTTGTATATAAATAAATATATATATGTATAATATGTGTATATATATATGCATAGTCCACAGTATGATATCAGTTTTCTGAGATCGTTGCGTTCGGCATAAATGCACAATCGCCATTAAGCGATATCGTAAAAACTTCTCGCGATATGGCGCTGGTATGTATAGCCCTCAGGTGTCTGCTTATCCAGTGAAAGTTACATACTCTGCGCCAAAAACATCCTGGTAAGGATGACGTCATTGGCGATGAAAATGCGAGGGCGGGGCTGCAAAAGGCGCAATCAACCACGAGGTCAGCGTTCAACGACATCTTGCGGCAGCCAGGGCCGTTGACGCACGGCCCATCTAAATAGGAGCAGGCCTGCTACTAGATTCAATCTCTATGCTGTGACGTGTCAAACGGAGGCCCATGCATGCAGCTTGCGTGTAGAAGATTTACCGCAGAAAACGCGCTTTATTTAAAATACTTGCGGTGAGTACTTTTGTTTGTCATAAAGTTTAATAGGTCTATTTTGTCTTTTTTGTTAGCTAGCTTAAGAATTTTTGAATATATTCATATTATTAAACGAAGCAGTTCGATATTCCAAAAGTTATGGTAAGTTGCGCGAGATGGTCGATTGTTCTGGTAAGTGAAAAATTATGTTCTAAAAGTTAATTTCAAAGTTAGAAATTATCTGGGGCTAACGTGGAGTGTGCTAACTAAATTTCTGCATCAGGAGGGAGAAAATTTTTAGAAGTAGATCGGTGATAAATTACGATATTGTGTTCCGAGTGAGCAGAGGGCGATAATAGAAGATATTAGAACACTTGAAATGAGACTGCAAATCGGAGTTGGCGCGAAAGGAGATTGAAATTTAAGTTCGACTTATGTGTATTTTTATTAATTAATTGATTATAATGTAATCTTAATCCTCTCTTCTTCTCTCATTCTCCTCTCTTCTTCTCTCGCCTTCCATTCTTCTTCCTCTCGCCTTCGCTGCGCTTCCTCTCCTCCTCGCACTTCCTCATTTCGAATTCGAACCTCTGCCTCTGGAGGTCAAATTGTAGATTTAACGTTATATATCTGGGCTGTGTTACACTAACATTCGATCATTCGATTGGACCCAGTCAACAACGAAGAGTCTTACCCGTTCGTATGTTGTCTGCCTGTTATTCTTTTCGGTGCTGTGTTGACGCCTGTCGTTCGTCTCGTCGGTTCGTTCCTCCGAGACTCGTCTCGTTGGCGGTTGGATCGTTGGTCCGTTGCCGGTCTCTTCGGTTGTTTCCGTCTCTCCGTGTTGATCTGTTCCATTATCGGCTCGTCTGGAGTAAGGCTGGTTGCTGGGTAGCTTCGGCGCCTTGCTCGAATCTGAAATAACTGAAATTTCTAAGTTTCAGTCTCACTACCAATTCCGTTTATGACACCAAAATGTCATGACCCTGAACGCTCCAGCGTGGCGTCCGGAATCGCTGATCTAACTCGAGCCGAAAGGGAAAGTTTCTTGGATTTAATGCAAACAACCACGGAACTGAGTACGACTTCCAGAATCATTCCAACCAGTCCTTATATACAGTTCCTCCTAACCGTCTACACAAGTTTATGACTTTTATGGCATATAACAGATGTCCCTATTAACCTTCTATTCATATAGCGCCGATCGTTCATTATGACGTCGAGCGCCGTTCGTGTCGGTCGGCGGGCGACCAGCAGATGGCCGCCGCACCATTTACCAATGTTCGTTCCGGAAGGTTCGTCGAGTGAATGACGAAGGACGTCCATGGACACTGCGGTCGCCTGGTGTCGCCGTACTTCCGGGGGTTCTGCGTATCGTCATCGTCTGACCTGGCTGCTGCGAGGGTTGTGAATCAAGGGGAATCTGACACGGCCGTGACAATACATGCGACAGTATTTTTGGCAGAAATGAAACAAGGAAGAAAATCAGTGTTCAAACTAAAGTTCAGCGTTGTTACGTAATTTATGGCTAATGGTTTGGGCAAGCCAGAATTATTTTGTTCCAATTTAGATGCACATTTTTTCAGCGCCAACCCACTCAGTTACCCACCACGCCCACCCAATTTTCAAAACGACCTGGCCCAACCAGGTATTCAGACGCTATTATTAATAAGCAGCTTGTGGAATGTGTTTGGTCTGCTGCGACACCGATTTTGGACCTATAAGACATACATTGTACATTGTTAAACGTGAACCGACTACAACAGAATATGCTTTTTATTGAGAAAAGCAGCTATTTGATATGTAGTTTCTTAATTTTTTTCCTGCTTCTCTAAGGGTTTCGTGAGTTTTTCCGTTCATCCTGATTGGCTCTAAACCTGTAAGAGTTTTGAACACAACAAACGTTATTTATAGGAACAAATTACGTCAAGTATGATAAAACCTTGCCATGTAAGACAATAACATTTGGTATGTTTAGTGACGTCAAAGATTTTACCGAAGCAATCGCTATTGTATACTCGGACATTTATACAGAGCTACTTAAAAGGTAAGCCGTAAATAAGTAAGTATGCATTTGTGGACACTCCATAATATGTACATCCCGCCGCCAATCTCAGAGATGGTTGCGACACGAAGACTTAGGGTGTTTGGACACTGCACGTAGCGACGGCAGACAGGATCATGCTAGGGCTCTCCGGCCTGGGCCCTCCTTGGATCTGGAAGAGGCCGGCCGGACGATCAAGGCACATGTGAACCCGGATGGTCGATGCGGACCTTCGAACGCTGAACTTTGGGCTGCGTACTGCCAGGAGTCTAGCTCAGGACCGTGACGGTTGGCTGAAAATCGTGGAAACGGCAGCGCAGCGCAAACAGAGTGGGGATCGCCACTGATGGTATGTCCATCAGTTGAGCGAGAAATTGTAGGCATTTATAAGTTACAACTTACAACCGTAGACAACACAAATGTGAGTTCAAATGAGTGTGAAAGCGCTTCATAATCTTCATAATATGCCAAGTGAGATTTTGTGAGTAATGTAAACAGCGAATTTATTTCAGATGCTTAGCGCAGAATTGCTGAATTTGCCTCGGGAGAATTCAGACCGTTAGTCTTTAATGATAGGGAGTGACAAACGATTTTTTAGCTGATCGCAGAGAACTGGATGGTTGGTTGCGCTGTAAGAAAACGGCAGGTGAGCGGGTTAGTAGGTTGAGAGCCTTGCGTGTAAACACAGCTCCTTTGTAAGCGATTCTGAACCTGATATGCGTCCAAAGTATGCCAGTAGAGCGCAAAAGATTATGAAGGATAGACGAACGGATAATGTACGGTCGACGTAAATGTCCCCACAGCCGTAGGATGTCATTAGACACTAAATACTAGTATGACCTAATAGTGGCGCTAATTATGCTCAGGCTAGTTGTACTGATGAACGTGTCAACTGGAAGCTGTAGTAGGCCTATACTCGTATTATCTATTATGAATACTTTATGCAAAAACAGATCCCACTAGTCGTTCGCCTCTAACCATCAACTTCCTAGATTGCTAGTTACCTTTACGTGTATGATGACGATCTCTTAATGATTTGCTGAAAGCCTGAATGTTCAGGCTGAAGGAAAACCAATAACGATCGATTAACACTACTCCCTACACAGTACAGACAACAGTTTGAAGAACGCGACACCAGCGGAAGCCGTAAAATACAGGTTGGACAAGTCTTATATCCACTGCAGATGAAACTGGCAATGCCAGTTCTATGACTAGCTCCAATATGCCCTGTGAAGCAAAAGTAGCAACATGCCAATGCATACTAAAGTTCTAGGTGTAAGTCCATTATCAATTACTCCACCATATGATTCATTAATTAATAAGAAACGTTCCCACACAATTAGCTGTGCTCGGTCGACATCAGATATATTCAATTAATATAGTGAGCGTTTCAAATGTGTGTATGCATCACAACACTTAATATAGCGCCCTTTTTTACCTCACAAAAGCACTGCACACCTGACTATCGAACAGATCTAAACAAATGCGTTTAAAGACAATTTGAAAATTTTGTTGTGAAGACGCAGAAGCAACAGTACGTATAAGTAACGGACGGAAGATTGTTCGAAAAGAAAGGGCCGACACAGCAGAATGCCCGATGGGTCCCAGTTGAGATGCATAAGCGCGGCACCAGCATATCGCCGCGAACGCCGACTCAGTTGGTCCGAGACCGGATAGCTTTCTGATGTATGATGGGGCAGAGTCAACCAAGGAGGCTTGTCCCAGAAGCAGGATCCTAAACCTAATTCGTTCCTCGAATGGAAGCCAGTGAAGTGTCTGTCATACTATGCCTTGGACTCTCATACCGAGATCATATCACACCTGATCTTCGTTTTCTTTTCACTGGCTTCCAGTATGCGAACGTATCCGCTTCAAGCTGGCACTCTTCATGTGCAAAGCAAGTGCCAATCATCTGCCTTCATACTTGCCTTCCCACTTATCTTCCATGGTTACACCTTGTAACTCTGTTAAAGGCCGATCTTCTCTTCGGTCAACATGTGCTGGAAAGTATGTTGTTCCTGGGCACGTCTTGTCTTTGGCCGGCGTCCATTCGACTTTCTCGTCTCTCTATCTGGAACTCTCTACCTCCTCATGTTCGCAACTCTCCTACTGAGCCTGTCTTTCGCTCTAACCGGAAAGCTTACCTCTTCCAGTCTGCTTACGGTTCTTAATGCTTCACATAACCCGGCTTCAAGTGAACTTATGATCGTTGTAAGTAGGGCATTAACATATTTTAGTTGTATTGTATTATGTTGTAATACAATACAACTAACATCAACGAAAACAACATTAAAAAGCACTAGAAGAGATGACAGTCATGAAGGCGATTATCGTTAATTTTATGTACATTTTCTGTTAGCTTTAAATTGTTCTAAATTGTTCTTAATGCACTTGTCTGTACACGTTATCCATTAGTTAGTCTGTCTTCTTTTTCTGATTATTGGTTTCCTGTGCACTGTTTGTTAGCTTTAAAACGATCTAAATGTATTCATTAAAACACATCATCCATTAGTTGGTTTGTTTTATCTTTTTAAATTATTGATTTTTTCAGTATGCATTTTAAAAATGACACTGTCAATTTCTACTGTCTACACCAATAAATAAATAAATAAATAAAATGGTAACTGCTATCTACCAAATAAACAGCGGTGAGCTACGGCCTTCTGAGTAAGCCTCCGCTGATGACGTCACAGATGATTGCAGCTGGCCTGTTCTTATTTAGAAGGCCGTGGTTGACGTCGACCTTACCCCTATCAACATAAACTGTTATGTTTACCTATCAACGCAAACAATCAAATTTGCCTGGCTGTAGTCATAGACATCATAAATATTAAATACATAATCATACACAATACTATTCAAACGGGCAGCAATGGTGAAAGATCTCATCCGATAAATACATTGAAAATGAGCGGAGTCGAGGCTATACCATCGCTATGCAAAACTTTGAAAGACTTACATTTACATTTACATTTATTCATGATATCAACGGTTGTAGCTGAAAGGATTTGTGAGTACGGAAGTTGAACTGGCTCGTGCCAAAGTTTACATTTTTCTGGTTCGCTGCCTGGAAACAAAAGATGGATTGTTATGAGCAGAGGCGAAGGAATTTCTCCGGCCGGATGTAAACACCGATGCAGAGGGAGGACTACAGCCTTGAACGCAGCTGTGACTTATGTGGCGCATGTTTAACCTTGACGTCCTGTTATATATGAAGTGACGTCAGCCTTTGCTGTGTCTGTGGTTTTGGTATAGACACACTGTCTTAGCAAGCAGCCACTGATAAAATTAGAAGTAGCTAGAACAGAAATTATCAGCTATACGCAATTAGCCATATGGTGTTGTATGCAAGCATAAAGCAAATTATCCCAAATTGCACAATTGAGACGCAGGGTAGGAGCTCTCTTCGTTTTCTTTAGGCCCTTGAGCCAGCAGGGAACGAATCCCAAGGTCCTGGACACGTGCCCAGTGCATCACAGGACTCTGCAAGCATAGCCTATAAAAACTACGCAATGTATGTATGCATGTATGTATGTATGCATGTATGCATGTATGTATGTATGTATGTATGCATGTATGTATGTATGCATGTATGTATGTATGCATGTATGTATGTATGCATGTATGTATGTATGTATGCATGCATGCATGCATTCAATGTATGTAAGTGCCTGAGTGCTGCAGACGAATGTTTTTATTGCATTGGCATCCTAATTACGAATGTACATGCATAATTGCGTTACATTTACGTTAGACTCGCTTCATGTGTAAGCCTACACATTTAGGGCCATAGGCCTACGTAGGCCCTATTTACAAAGGGCGGTGGTTGCTCTGTGTGTCGGAGCCAGAGTCATGTAATTGGATTCGATCCAAGAGACAGACGTTCACTAGAATTGATCTACTCGCAGCCAATTATGTATGATTCATTAAAGTGACGATGATATCGAAATTGATCCACTTAATTCATTTAACCGAACAGTTGGGTTCATTCACTCCCACATTCATTTATTACTCATTATTTTCCTTCTATCTCTGTCTCCCTTCCATAGGCGTAACTTTCTGAGGGGCCTGAGGTACCTGTAACCCCAGATTTTTGGTTCGGGGTGCCATGCCCCAGTTTTTCATACCGTAAATAAATAACGTTCCTTAAGGTTAGTATGAGACGGGCATTCTCCAATGACTTTTCAGATCATCAGTCATACAAGAATTGTTAAAAATTGTTGAATGGGTAAAAGATGGGAAGAAATTGATATACACACTTTCTTGAACAAAGTTACCCTTCTGCTCCCTTTATGTCTCTCTCTGTCCATCTCTGCCATCAAATGGCGAATGCTCGGGTGGCCCCTCCCTCGCCGGCTCCGCCCTTCTCATTCGTTCCATAATTCCTTCTACTTCCCTCGCCTACTTTCCAATCCCAAATTCCTATTTTGTACGTTCTTCCTCCTCCTTCTTCTCCTTCTTTCGTCTAGTTCTTCTTCATCATCATCTTCTTCTTCATCATCATCATCTACATCATCATCTTCTTCTTTCTTTTTCTTCTTCTTCTTCTTCTTTCTTCTTCTTCTTCTTCTTCGCGTACTTCGCGTTGTTCTTCGCGTTCTTCTTCCCCTTCTTTTTCCCCTTCTTCTTCCTCATCGTTGGATGCTCCATTACCATTCGAAGCCATTCCCGTTGTTTTTCTTGCGCGTGACGTAAACATGCCAGCACGCAGATCTTATCAGAGGCACAAAGAGACACAGACAGCGGCAGACAGACTTTCATTCTGCCTGTCTGTATTTCTCTGTGTTTCTCTGACGAACACAGCGCCACGAAGACGCGAATGAAGGTCGATATAAAAAGAACGAGAACGAAAGGCAATGATACAAAGACAGACACAGCCACATACAGGAAGACAACACGTGAGAACTGCGCAGAAGTGCCTATTTAGCAAATGACCGCGACGCGTAGGAAGCAATTGCTGGATGGATACATAGCATAGTAGAAGATAAATAGCTGCTGCTGATGCTGCTGCTGTTAATGCTGAAGTTGATGCGATCAAGCGATGGTCTTAGGAGTTTATCTGTGCGATCTACAACTGCCAGTCGAAGAACGCCCAGTCTGAGGAAAAGGACGAGCATAGCTCTTCCAAGGAAAGGACATTAGCCATAAGCAGAACAGTACAATTGTAACAATAAAAAGGACACGTGTAGCCACAGAAGGATAAGAACAAGCATAGAAAGAACATCCAAAGAACAGGACAACCGTGAACATCAGAAGTTAGAACACCTGTAGCCATCCGAAGTTTGAAAGGGCAGGTGCATTTATCTGAATAGAGGACACTCTGCAGCCGTCGGAGGATAAGGACAGTTGGAGAGAAGGAACGCTCTGAGAAGCAACGGTAAACAACCGACGAAGCAACAGGTGAGACGAAAACTGAATTGCTTTCTCTTAATTCGACAGTTAACTTCCTATTAACGATTCCAGTTCAATCAAGATATAATCAATAATCAATTTTAGTTCGACCAGTGGCTAAATCGTTCGTCCACTCATCATTTCATTCATTCATTCATTCACATTTCAACTCACCTCCACAACGCTCCACCAGCCCAACCATGCACCCAACATGCTATCACGCATCCACCAACCCACCCTGAAGCCCATCCTGGCACCTACTTAACCAGCCGGAAGCCCACCATATCACCCATCAACAAAACTACAACCCACCAACCCACCTGAAAACTCGCCAACCCGTCCTGCTACCAAGTAACCATTTCTGTCACCCACCAACCCACCCACGCCTACGATTCCTCGCTCAGTCCATGGACATAATGGCGTATTAACAAATGCATTACTTACTTACTTACTTACTTACTCGCTTGCTTGCTTACTTACTTAATTACTTACTTACTTACCCTGCCACCCATCAATCAAACCCCCTGCTTCTGTTACTCAATCTCCCGGAAATCCACCATTCCGCTCACCAACTCACCCAGCTATCCACCCAGGGCGTCCATCCATCCATCCATTCATCCATCCATCCATTCATCCATCCATCCATCCATCCATCCATCCGACCAACCATCAGTGTACTTAACTTGATCCATCTATTCATGATTACTTCCCTTTCTTCCTCTTATATCTCTCTCTCCTCTCCAACCCCAAACACCACCCCTCATAGCTGCCACGCTTTCCTTCCGTCTGACTTTTGGATCTTGACCTGGAACCGAACCCTTTTGCCTGTCGATTTTGTTGTGACTGAGCGCTTGTGAATAAGCTGGTTCCCGCGACATAGCTTTCGTTGGGCGCTGCAGAAATCTCGGAATTACGGTATACGAATACGGTATACTTCGATTTGAACAGCGAAGCAGCAGCAGCAGCGACAGCTAACGAGACGCAGACTAACATAAGAATGGAGAAGCGGCCGAGCTCCTCCCCCGCTTCAACCTCCTCCTTCTCGTCCTGCTCCTCCTCCTGCTCGATGTCTTCCCTATCGTCGCCGTGTGTCCTGTCGCCCATTCCAACAACCATCTACGTCCAGGTCCCGGATGACCGGAACTACAGCGCCCTCCTGCGACAGACGGAGCTCGTCTACGATCAGCTGCTGGCTGAGAGACAGAAGAAGCTGCAGCAGAAGATCAACGACAGACAGATGCAGTACCAGGACAACTACACTCATCTCGTTCAAACAGATCGCAATAAGGTCAGTTCCATATCGATCTGTGCATCGATCGATCGATCAGTTCAGGTATGCAGGTATGTATGTATGTATTTATGTATGTATGTATGTATGTACGTATGTACGTATGTACGTATGTATGTACGTATGTATGTATGTACGTATGTATGTATGTACGTATGTATGTATGTACGTATGTATGTACGTATGTATGTATGTACGTATGTATGTATGTATGTATGTATGTATGCATGTATGTATGTACGTATGTATGTACGTATGTATGTATGTATGTATGTATGTATGTACGTATGTATGTACGTATGTATGTATGCATGTATGTATGTACATATGTATGTACGTATGTATGTATGTACGTATGTATGTATGTACGTATGTATGTATGTACGTATGTATGTACGTATGTATGTATGTACGTATGTATGTATGTACGTATGTATGTACGTATGTATGTATGTACGTATGTATGTATGTATGTATGTATGTACGTATGTATGTATGTACGTATGTATGTATGTACGTATGTATGTATGCATGTATGCATGGATGTATGTATGTATGTATGTATGTATGTATGTATGTATGTACGTATGTATGTATGTACGTATGTATGTACGTATGTATGTATGTATGTATGTATGTATGTACGTATGTATGTATGTATGTATGTATGTACGTATGTATGTATGTACGTATGTATGTACGTATGTATGTATGTACGTATGTATGTATGTACGTATGTATGTACGTATGTATGTATGTACGTATGTATGTATGTAAGTATGTATGTACGTATGTATGTATGTACGTATGTATGTATGTACGTATGTATGTATGCATGTATGCATGGATGTATGTATGTATGTATGTATGTATGTACGTATGTATGTATGTACGTATGTATGTATGTACGTATGTATGTATGCATGTATGCATGGATGTATGTATGTATGTATGTATGTATGTATGGATGTATGTATGGATGTATGTATGTATGTATATATGTTATTAGAGTCGGCCCACATGGAAGACCCGGATGTAAGGAGTGACTGAAGGATAAGCCGTCTCTTTGGGGGGGGGGGCGTAACCCCAGAATCCTTATAAAAGGGGAAGTTTCTTTCAGTTGACAGCTTGGCTAGTTAAGATAGGCCGAGTCCTACGTGGCTCTGTTTCCTGTTAGTCGCCAAGACTCCGTTTTACGAGCTGATGTAAAGGTCGTCCGTCTGTTGGAGGAACCTGAGAGGTTTTTGTGTTCGAGTTGTTCGCTCATGTGAAGACTTCGACTTTTGGCTTCAAAACAGCCGTCGACGTTCTATCTGATGTTAAGTATTTTGTTTATGTGCTAAAACCTCTTGCAAGGGTAAATATACATTTTATCTCAACCCAAGCGAGTTTATTTCCTTTTCTTAGGGCTAGCACGTAACAATGTATGTATGTAAGTATGTATGTATGTATGTATGTATGTATGTATGCATGCATGTATGTATGTATGTATGCATGTATGTTTGCATGGATATATGTATGTGCAGTATTTATATATGTATGTATGTGCAGTATGTATGTCTATATGTATGTATGTATGTATATATGTGCAGTATGTATGTATGTATTGGTGTATGTATGTGTGTATGTGCATATGTATGTACGTATGCATGCATGCTTGTTTGTATGTATTTATGTATGTGCAGTATGGATGTATGCATGCATGAAAAACTAAAATAAAGCCCTAGTTGAATTCCCCTTTCGATCATAAAGCGACGCAACTGCGCAGATGTTCGTCCAGTTGTGATGGTCGTCGTGGCAAATGCTTCGACTGATTGGCATCCATCGATCGCGTGATCAGCTGCCATCAGATGTCAGAGGCCTTTGAATTTTATGGCGCAGGTGAAGTCAGAGGAGGAGAAGAGGAGGAGAGACCGGAATCCAGGGCTAAAAAGGCGAAGATCAACAGGAGGACGTGAAGGACAAGAATTGAGAGAGACAGACAGACAGACAGACAGAGATAGAGACATACACAGACACAGACACAGAGACACAGACACAGAGACACAGACACAGAGACACAGACACAGACACAGAGACACAGACACAGAGACACAGACACAGACACAGAGACACAGACACAGACAGACACAAAGACACAGACAGAGCGACAGAGAGAGACAGAGAGAGAAATCATAGACTCGTTTAGCGGGGCATAGGAGTACGTACCCCTGGCTTTTGAGGAAGGAAATGTTCGACATTAAACTGGCTGCGTATAAATAATATGGAAGATGACAATGTGTACGGAGGGGACTAGGAAGAAATGGAAAAGAGATGGAAGTGAGAAGGGAACTGCGACTTTGAGGAGATTAGAAGAGGAAGCGGATAGGAAGAAGAGAAAGACGACGAAGAGAAGGAGAATGAGGAAAAGGAGGAGAGCGAGGAGATGAAAGTTGAAGTAGATGGTGAAGAATGAGCGGATGACATTAGAGGAATGGGCGAAGAGGAATGACAAAGAAGGCAGAGTGAATCAGTAAGAGGAAGAGATAGAGAAGGAGAAGATGAAGAAGGACGAACAAAAGGAGGAAAAGGAGAAGAGGGAAGGTGAACAGGTTGAAGACGAAGAAGAGGGCGATGAGAGAACAAGGAAGAAGTGGAGAAAGAGAAAAACGAATGAGGATTTTGAAAATGAAGAGGAGGAAAAGCGTATGATGTACCAGGAGAAGAAGGAGGACGAGGAAAAGGAGTAGGGTACGTATAAAAAGGCACTGAACAGAATGTGTTTGGTGTGGTGACATACAGCCTAATACCCGCTAACTGTAACCCTCCACTAATTGCAGCTTTCCTAACTTCTAACTCTCCACTAACTGTGATCTTCCACTAATTTTAACTCTCCGCTAACTATAATCTTCCACTAATTCTAACTCTCCACTAACTGCAGCTTTCCTAAATTCTAGCTCTCTACTAATCGTAATCTTCCACCTATTCTAATCATCTTCTACTGAAATTATAGTCACAGTTAGTGGATAGGTGGAGGGTTAAAATTAATGAAGGGTGGTAATTATGAAGCGTGAGAATTAGTGGGCGACCTTTCTTTTCTTAGAGGTTTGCACTTGTAAGCCACCGTAATTTGTGGTTCTCAGCCCCATGAGTTCTTCAACTCCCATCGCGGTCTTGAGCAACGAGGCAGAAGCGCGCCATGCCAAACACAGCATGCATGACTGTATCCAGATGCACAAGCATCTTCACAGGCCACCACGGATGAGTGTTCCGTCGGAGTCCATCCATCCAGGGCGTCTCTACGCCCTCTAGCGGTTTACAGAAAGCAGGGACGCGGGTATTTCTGTATGCATGCATATGCAGTATGTATTGGTGTATGTATGTATGTATGTGCAGTATGTATGTATGTATGTACTGGTGTATGCTTGTACGTATGTGCAGTATGTATGTATGTATGTATGTGCATATGTATGAATGTTTGTATGCATGATTGCAAGTTTGCATGTATGTATGTATGTATGAATGTATGAATGTATGTATGTATGAATGAATGTATGTATGTATGCATGCATGCATGGATGTTTGTATGTATGTATGTGCAGTATTTATGTATGTATGTATGTATGTGCGTATGTATGTATACTTCGCTAAGTAAGTAAATAATGCATTTGTTAGCACGATAGATGACGCTACCAACAGACGTGATAACGGAAATGCTAAACAGGAATGTCGACGTCAGAGGCCGCGGCTCCGTCAGGCGGAAGTCGTTGCCATGACGAACGCAGAGCCAGATGTGGCTTGGCTTTTGCAGAGCGGTTATGGGGGGGGGGGCTGCTCTGGCTGTGGCTTACGGTGGATCCCTGCCCTTTTGGTCGAGGGAAGCTGGCGAAGGAAATGTAAATAAAACTCTTCGAAACATCTCAGCGCTAAGTGAGTAAGTAATGCATTTGTTAGCACGCCTTATGTCCATCGGCTGATCAAGGAATCGCAGGCGTTATAATCCTAGCGCTACATAAAAGCTGCGTCAAGGACACTGACTTATTCATAACCGCTTTGTCATATCAAGTCCGCAAGAGCCAGTTTGGTCAGCTTCGGTGCCAGGTCGGAATCCGACTGATTAGGTCGCGGGAGACAACTTGGGCCTTGATGACTGTTGAGTCAGAAGGAGCTTGCACTTTGAAAATCTACGAAACGTAATTGTAATCGTAATCTGGAGATTTCTACAGCGCCCAGTGAAAGCTAAGTCGCTGGAACCAGCTTACCGAGCGGCGCTCACTCAAAACAAAATCGATAGGCAAAAGGGTTTGGTTCCAGGTCAAGATCCAGGAGTCAGGCAGGCAGACAGTCGGACGGCTACGGTGGATGGTGCTTGAAACTGAAGCGAGAAGAGAGATAAGGGGAAGAGGAAGAATTAGGATAAGACATTTGGAAAAGTAATGTTTTCAGTGTTGAGTGAAAGACCAGCGCAGAAATTGCAAGAGGTGAAGAGCTGTGGTGGGGCACTGTCTTACCTTTACCTTTATGCTTCTGGTGAGTGTCTTTACAGACATGTAGGCTACACACGAGTGCTACTAGAACCATTATGCTTCTGAGGAACTTCTATAGAGACATGTAAACAAGCGTGTTACCTTAACCTTTGTGCTTTTTGGAGAATTTCTTGAAGAGAAGAGTATAAAACTGTTACCTTTATCTTTACGCTATTTAGGAGCTTCTGTAGAAACGTAAACAAGTGTGTTACCTTTACCTTTATGTATCTGAGGAGCTTCTGTAGCTCTTGTAAAGGCTCCTGTTACCTTCACCTTCATAAAGACACAGATGTCATATTACGTCGTTGCTATGACAACGAATCGGTTAATTTGCAGGCGGCGGAGTTCGAGCGATGGGCAGCTGGTGCCCTCTGGCACCTGAAGAACGAGTGTCTGAAGGAGCTGGACGACCTTCGACAGGACTACGAGGCCAAGTTCGTCAAACTCAAGATCAGCCTAGAGGAACAGTTGATGGCGGAGCACAGAAAACCAGCGAAAACCGTTCATTTCCAGCCTCAGCAGCCCCCTCCGGCAGTACCCCTCCAACGACCCATGTACCTGGGTGCCAATCGCCACTGACTCGCCTGGACTGGTCCTTCTGTACAGAGTGCATAAATAAATCGCCCGTTAACTAATTAATGCATAAACTAATTACCCGAAACATCTGTTACTAAAAAGCTTATGCGTATCGACATTGCTTAGTACCTATAGTAACTATTACCTTACTATAATTTTTTAATTTTTGCATTCTGACTGTGTAGGCCTATATAATAACGTAGTCTAACGACAGGGTGCGCATTTTTTCCATCGTAAACTCGAGATTCTAAAGCGCCCAATGAAAGCTAAGTCTCGGGAACCATAATCTTTACAGGCGCTCGGTCAAAATAATGTCGATAGCCTAGAAGGGAGCGGTTCCAGGTCAAGATCCAAGAGTTAGGCATTCAGACGGCTACAATGGGTGGTATATGGAATTGGATCTGCCGGACAGATAAGGGGAAGAAGACGAATCAGGGACAGGATCTGCAAAAGAGGATGCATGGATGGCTCAATGGCTTATCCTTTGCATGGATGGCTGTGATCTATTTTATGCGTTAATGGCTCAACAATCCAGCCTACCCATGGATATCTCCATTATCCAGTCTCTGCATAGGTGGCTTTTTGCGCCAGCCTCAGTATGAATGGCTCATAGATCCAGCCCATCCAGGATGGCTCCATGATCCATCATGTGCATGGAAGGCTCAGTGATACATCCTATATATGGATGACTCGATGATCCAGCCTGTTCATGAATGGCTCAATGATCCAACCTGCACACGGATGGCTCAGTGGTATATCCTGTACCTGGATGGCTTTATGATCCAGCCTAATCATGGGTGGCTCAATGATTAGGCAGCACGGGTTTCCGAGAAAGCTTAACCCGATACTTTGTCATAACATTAATATCAACAACCTAGAAATCTTAGAAATGTTATTCTGCAGCTGTTGTCTAGTCTTTTAACATAAATCATTTTAAAGATCTGCTCGCTCTTCCCACGTTGTAGCAGACTGCTCATGTTCAGCAAAATGCTTGGCATTAAATGCATACAGTGCTTTTTTCTAGAAAAAAGGTTCCAGAACTGAACAATTATGGAATTTTGTGCTAAAATTTCATTATAAATATCAATCAATAAACACTGAAAACAGTGTAAAGTTGTAAACACTGATATTGAATTAAAATAAGTTACACTATATTACATAATTAAAATAACTTAGTAAAACAATTCTTTTATTAAAAACTAAATTTTTTTATTAGCTGAAAAAAAGTGCCGGAATGCCTTTCCAGAGCGTTCCATCTGAAAAAAGCACTGAATGTCTACTGTATATTATTTCGTGGTTGGATGGACTTTCTCACTGCAACATGCCATTCCCCAACCATTCTGGAACTGGATGGACTAGATGAGTTTTTCATTTGACGGAAGCACCATTAGAAGATTCCACTGGTGGGTTCTTTGAGTGTGTGAGGACCTCCTAATGGAGACTTTCAACCTGTTTGAGCATCATTTGCCCTAAGATGAACTCATCATTCTTAACAAACACTCCAACTTCAGTTGGGATGGCAGGACGCTCCCTCTAGTAATAATAGTAATACTTAGCAGGTGCTATAGAAATGTCTAGTTACATTACATTTATGTATGTATGTATGTATCAAGGCATTTATATAGCACCTTTAAAGAAACTCACTAAACCACTGCTTACAAGACTATATCTAGATGATCTAAGTAAATGCAGCTTAAGGTAAACGCAGAACGACAAAGAAACACAAACAACTTGCAACAAATGACACACTACTTCATTTATTTATGTAGTGCCACTATCTACTGACTAGGCATCAACTGATAGTGCTTCTCTGTTATACATTAGGATCCTGCTCATAGTCCCTACACACAATGACAGGCTCCAACACACACACCATGTTAGAGGACAAGCTCTCAATCAATTGTTATTGTTGATTACACTAGTTTTCAAGCTTCCAAAAAACCTGGTTTCCCTTCAACCAAGGAACTAGACGGACTAGATGACATGATGCCATAACAGAACAAACCTAATTCCTTGGGGGATGCCTAGGCTTCTGCAAATGCCTCTGGAAGTCAATGATTATAGGTTCTGTGCTAACAGTTCAGATTAAAGAGTTCATAATGAAATGTACACATAAAAAGAACGATTTAGACATCATTTGGTCGCTTAACACCTGACAGTAAAATAATAACAATAACGATAAATTAAAGCACAGCTGACAAAAATTAAAACATTACTAGAAGTAATTTAAAGGCTAAGAAGTCACACTAATAACTGATCAAATGTGATTCAAGAATAACTATGAACAAAATCTACAATACAGACTGGAATGGAAGATCATGGAAGAGACAAACTGCACCGTCAAATCCATTTACAACCACCACAAATCATTGCACTTCGTAATTTCCACAGCACCATCAAAGCCATCTAAAGAGGTCATGAAGATGCAGTTTAACAGAATTATAATGTTTGCGCTAAACACACAGGCGTCAGATAATAAACGCATTAACGTCAAGTCTTGATGTTTTGATTGACTCCAGCTGAACCACAGTTTAATAACGATTGCAAATTAAGCAACAAAACAGAAAATTAAACAGTTGTGGCAACAGCTGTTTAAAATCTACTGAAGCCGTGACAGGAAAAAACAAATCACAGTACATGCAGGCACAACACTGAAACCGTTCAGCACCGCAGATAAAGCTTGCAACTTAAGGAGCTACATAAATCGTCTTTACAATTACAATTCACTTGGTCAGTATAGAAGTAATTCATGCACAAGATATATCGTTGTTTGAACTGACTGAGCAGCGGTTTCAAATAACTGGATGGACGATACTGTTCAAGACAAAAGCCAAAACTATTTCAGTGAAAGTGAGATAGGAAAAGTATTCACAACACACCCAATATAGACTTAAATAATTCAAAAATGTTAATTTCCGCAAGAAGCCCAAATTTCATCATATTGTAGTTATATCAAGAAACTAATCAACCAAAATGAAAATACAGCAGAGCCCACACGCAAGCTGAAAATTAAAATCTTAACAACTGACAAAGAAAATGTTAGAGACACAACTGAATAGAAATGTGAAGGAAATCAGTCCTTGATCTTTCTTTCCTTCACTTGGAAAACACAACCATGAAGGACGGAAAATTCTTTCAGTAGATCGTGCTTCCCTACGGCTGTAGTGGAACATAGTCATCTGGAGATCTGCTTGTGCTGTCCATTGTGCCAGCTTCTGTTGCAACTTCTGCATTGAAGTCGACATCATCCTCGGACTTGGGGGAAGCAATTCTCTTCTACAATTATCATCATCATAATCAAAATAATCATCACTATCATCATAACCACCACCATCATCATCCTCAGCACATCCTTAGCTGTCACACGACCACAACCACCATGACCACCACGACCACCACAACGACGACGACCACCACCACAAATGCATATGTCATCACTGCCCCACTTTTTACAACTGAGTAGAAATTTGCCTTCAGATTACAGAAATATTCTTGGAATTACAGAAACAGAATACACGTAGCCTTATATCTTACATTGTGAAACGTCGGGGCAATACTCATATTAATAATTTTTAAGACCACAGAAATGAAATACTTCCATCAACAACAGTCAAAACCAATTCCTTTCACCCAGAGTAACAGTTTCCATTACAATAATCTTACAACAGCAACAACAACAACAAAAACAATAATAATCGTTACAATAATAATAATAGTAATAATAAGAAATACAATAATCCTGACATGGATTCAGCAATTCTGCACCATACATCTGAAAAAGTCTCCCTGTTTACATTACTCGCACCAATATCTCGCTAGACATATTCATAAAGCAGCTCAAGACTTATTTGTGTCGTCTTGGTTTTGTCATCTGACCGCTTTGTCCCATCCTTGCCTACAATTCCTCCCTCAGCCAATGGACATGTTGCCTGTTAACAAATGCATTACTTACTTACCTACTTAGTAACCAATTTGTAACATCATCACTCATCAGTAAGAACATCCAACCTTGACGCTGCTGTAGGCTCCTCCAACTTTTTCTTCAACTGACTTGAAAGCATTGGAATTTCTACAGAACAAAAGAAGAACTTAAGGAGCTACAACTAGACATTAAAGGCTTTTTGCACTTAGTTCCTGTAATTATTCTATGCTAATGCCTGCCATTCTACACTCTGATAGCATCATGAGTGATAGAGTGGCCAGTGTCTGTTTATAAAAAACAGCCGAGGTCAATCAAACTTAAGAGACATGGACAGAAGTAGGGTTCAAAATCCGTGTACGTTCACATCACTAACCTAAAGTAATGTCAAGATCACAGTCAGTCATTGCCACACAAAATCTGCTTCCGGAGTTTATTCACCTGACTTAACCAAAGAAATCCACATGTCCATTTTGGAAAAGCTTCCATTGCTCCCAATTCCCTCCCCTCCTTCCCCACCCAAACCCCTCTCCTGCCACTCCCTCTCTTTTTGCTGCCCCTCTCCCTGGCCAGGCAGAAAGAAATTACTTCCCACTAAATGGGACTACTGACCCACTGAGTGACCATACTACTGACCCACTGAGTGACCATACTACTGACCCACTGAGTGACCATACAACTGACCCACTGAATGACCATACTACTGACCCATTGAGTGAACATACTACTGACCCACTGAGTGACCATACTACTGACCCACTGAGTGACCATACTACTGACCCACTGAGTGACCATACTACTGACCCACTAAGTGACCATACTACTGACCCACCATCCCATCTAACGGTATTAAATGGAACAGTTTGAATTTCTACAAAACAAATGTACAACCCTAAGAAGCCGACACTGTTCCATCTAGCTGTACAAATGGACCAGGGACAACAGATTCACATGTCTTAACATTTTCCATAAATTTAATTGCCAGCTGCACATGACTCAAGATTTTGTCGTAATATGTGACTAAATTTCACCATCAAATAGGCATTTGCTACACAGAGAAAACAAGCATTCACACGGATATCTTACCGAAGATTTTCCAATTTCTTCGAAGCAAATTCACCAAAATCTTTAAATGCTGCACTTGTCTTTTGAACCCTACAAAAATTAGGAAATCTCGTCCTGAGAAGTTACAAAATTGGATGAATACATGCTCTTTTACAAAATTTACAATTCTTACCAAATTAAAAATACAATAAAGGAAATCTAAGAAATCAAACCAAAATATAACAAAAGATAATAAAGAATTAAAACTATCAAATTTGTGGCTTCTATTCCTTTCCAAATTTTTACTGATTCCTTTAAAAGTTTACATTGATCCCATTAGCAAATGTAACATTAGGTATTGGAATGCAACTGACCATTCCATATCACGATCTAAGTACTTCCTGAAGGTAGCAAAGCACTGCTCGTTAGCCTAAATGATCGCAGAGTTCATTAAGAACAGCGGGTTCATATTCAGGTAGACTCCCAGGTTGGCAGGCTACAAACAAGATAACAACAATCTTGCGTAATATTCTGATTTAAAGGCAGATGAAGAAAACGAACGGCTCAGATCCTTTGATCGTCTGGAATCCTTGTTTGATGTCTTCCTTGAATTCTACGAGTGGCGTAATTCCCAGCTTCCTCTTCAGATCCTCTGCCTCTTTTATCTTCGCCGTCAGAACGGCTCTCAGCGTACCCATCTCATTTTCAAGCTATCAACAACAACAAATTCATATCAGTAAGATCAAACACCCAATAAAAGATGAATGGTTTACACCTAGTCTGAGTTGAGGTTTCCCTGACTGACTCTGCTTCTCCCACAGATTTTGATTATTGGCTACATTTTCACTTGAAGCAACCATCGATCAATGTCTTGCACATTGTAATTGGAATTTATATAGCTGCTTCAAGAGAAACTAATCAGTGCATTCTGGTAATGGCACTGAAGAAGTCATCAGATTTGATCGGAGCCTAAACGAAGCACACCACAGCTGTGCTTTCAGTGCAAGACCCCTCAACAAATTAGAGGAACGTTGGCTGTGAACAACAGTGGTATATGGCATGTTGATAACTTGGGGTTTCAACATCAACAAGCACATGTGTATTTTTGCTCTTTCAACAGACCAGTAAGAAGGAATTCCATCTTGAAGGACAATAATCCAATTCCAAATGCCACCCACCCTAGCCATCTGACTGCCTGCCTGACTCTTGGATCTTGACCTTTAACCGAATCCTTCTTGCCTATCGATCTTGTTTTGACTGAGCGTCTATGAATAAGCTGGTTCCCACAACTTAGCTTTCATTGGGCACTGCGGAAATCTTGAGTTTATGATGACGATAATGCAAAGCCTAAATGTTATCCTAAGTAAAATACAGAATTATGACAAAGGTCATTGGACATGTCTGTTTAATAAATGGAGCAGGAGTTGGGTGTCATTTGCACTCAGTTACCCTGAACAGTTCACTTCTCCATTCTTCTTCCTGTTGAGCTCTGTCGCTGTCGAGAGGCTGTTGACTTGAATCAGAAGCTGATAGATCGGTTGGCCTTTTCTCGGTATGACTACCATCAGCCATAGCTGTCTGCTCTGCAATTCCCTGAGCGTCTAAATTCAAAATTTTTGAATGACACTGTACTACAAACTTCATGACCTATTCTAATCTAATCTAGCCAAAATGTCAAATTGCAATAACTCGATATTTCAAATGCACTCAAAGCATAGTTACATGATTCACTCATAACTAAATAACAGAACGTAATCCAATAAAAAATGGCCCAGAGCTTTTGTGAGGGGCCTGAACGGCGCAATATCGAGTGTCTAGATAAATAAAATACCTGGTACGTTAATCAAAAGTTCTAGTCGCATAGAATAAAACACGGCTGCCTGTCTTGCACCATAATCGAAATTAACTTACCAAAAGCAGATAATGGCTATTTATTTACTAATTAAATGGGCTATTATTAAATTTGTCCCGTCGGGACCAGACTGCGCGTTACCAACCCAATACGGGCCGACGTATCGTACAACGCGACACGTTGACATATTAAAATAATTAAACTTGCAAGGGGTGTATACCAATGCCCGAGTAGAAAGAATCTTCGTCTTTTTCGCTCATTTTGGCCTAGCGTGAAAATTCTCTTCAATCTGGCAAAATACGAGAAAGTTATTCCACGCCTGCACACGACTCACAACACACAACACACAGACACCCGTTCTACTCTTGACAAACTTTCAACAGTAAGTTTCAATATAACTGCTTATCTTCCAGGCAGAAACTTAATTGCATGTAATTCTAAGTGTAAAAATAAAAAATAAAAATTTATAAGATGCTTTTATACCAACAGTAAACCAGACTATTCTGTTCTCCCAATAATAGGCCTGTATACGAAACAGTTTTGAGAGTACAATGACTATCAAGGTAACGCCCACCCTTCTGGTTCAAAGTATGAAGTATAACATATGCGAGGTCATACCCTTGTTCGGTTTAAACCCATTCTCTATTTAATACCTTTTCCAGTAATAATAATACTTTATTAGCATAAGAAAGAGGGGCATACGATAACTGCATGATAGCTAAATTAATTTTTTTGTGGAGGTAAGATGAGAAGGGAAATGATGTGCTTCCATCATTGCTGAGCTGAGCGTATTTGAGGCGTGTATCAACAGAGCTGTGATTGGTGTGATCGTAATCGTAATCTCGAGATTTCTACAGCGCCCAACGAAAGCTAAGTCGCGGGAACCAACTTATTCACAGGCGCTCAGTCAAAACAAAATCCATAGGCAAAGGGTTCGGTTCCAGGTCAAGATCCAGGAGTCAGACAGGCAGACAGACGGCTACGGTGGATGGTACTTGAAATTGAAGCGAGAAGATAGATAAGGGAAAAGGGGCAGAATTAGGATAAGATTTTTGGAAAAGTAATGTTTTGAGTGAAAGACCAGATGGAAAGCTCCGGAGGAAGTTGAACTGCAGGATTCCAAACAGCCGCATTCTTTGGGCCATAGGTGGCCTTCATGGTGCTGCAGTTGGCTACTTGTGCCCAGCCATAAGCCCAATGTAAGCCCAACACTTGACTCGCATGGGTGTGTTTAAGGAAATAATCTTATCTCCAAAAGTAAATGAGACGAATTTTCGCCTATATGTGTACGTGTGGGTTCCAGCCTACTCGGCTCATCATCATCATCGTCATCATCATCATCAATCATAACCGCTCTTGTCTCAGATATCATCACCGTTTTCACCGTTACAGCTAAACCCGTCATCATAATTATGATCGTCATCGTAATTATCGTCGTCATTCATCTTCGTTATTATTATCGTCATTGCCAGTTCCTGCCGCTAGCCGTTCGATAGTTCATTGAGCTGTTCATAACTTCTAGGATCCAGCTCTCGTTTCATTTATATAGCGACCGTTTGGCCTCGACCCTCCTACTCATTTTTCAATGACCTGATCGGGTGAGATCTTTTACCAAGGCTGCCCTTTTGAATTGGTGTCATGCTATTTAAGGTCCCCATGCTAGCTCCTTATTCGAATCGCTAAAATAAGCCATGACCGTACTTGTGAAAACGATCGGAAATGTCAACTCCCAATTTGGTAAAGAATTTCTCTCAGAGAACGACGCATTTCTTCCTGCGCAGTCAGTCCAGCACTAGTCCGTCTGATGCATTTTCACAATGCATGGAACGTTTCCTTCTAATTCGTCTTCTCACCGACACACCCCATTCACTGCAAAAGTTCAAAGTTCTTAGCCTTAACGATTACTGCTGCGCAGAGGTCGTTTTCCAGTTTCAGTGAGGTCCTTCAAAGCTTCGAGACGATTCAGTGCTTGATGAAAAGTTGTTTCTTAATTGGCCTACAGACACTTCTGAATTCGAGCAACTGAAGAGGAAACTTCAGAAGTAGGTCTACAGCAAAGCTATCAAAATTCAAAATTTTCAATTCCATTGAAATCATGACACAATGACACCATGACATCATGACGGGTATCAAGCGTCTCAGTCGAGTAGGCCTATCACGCAGATATTCAAGAGCAGCAATCACGTTTTCAAGCTGTCTTAAAATCTCTTTTACTGCATCTGCCTTTGAACGCCATCTAGTAGGCTATCAGAGTGGCGTTAAGCTGCAATGTTGACATAATCCTTCATGACTTTCCATCGGTGAGTCGAACAAGAGAAAAAATCAGGCAAAAGTCGCCTCGCTGAACTTACCCTGAGGCCTGTCTTGGCCTTTCGGGAAGGTCACCGAGGCAACTGTCTATAGTTATAACAGGCGTAAATTTGGTTGTTGAAAGATAGATTTTTTCTTCATTACTCCAAAGACGGATGAAGTTTTGATCTGACACGCGCAATAATTCATTCTGATATATATATATATATATATATATATATATATATATATATATATATATATATATATATATATATATATATATATATATATATATATATATATATATATATATATATATATATATATATATATATATATAGAGAGAGAGAGAGAGAGAGAGAGAGAGAGACAGAGAGAGAGAGAGAGACAGAGAGAGAGAGAGACAGAGAGATTTTGGATGCAAACGAGGAATGACGGATCTATTTAATTTAATAATAATAATAATAATAATATTATTATTATTATTATTATTATTATTATTAACAATAATAATAATAATAATAATAATAATAATAATAAGCAATGACCGTACTTGTGAATGTCATGATGATAATAATAATAATAATAATAATAACAATAATAATAATAATAATAATAATAATAATAATAATAATAATAATAATAATAATAATAATAATAATGATAATGATAAAAACATTTTTTAAATTTCATTTGCAACCCCCTTAAGAGAGACACAGGTCTGCTAAATCTAGGTATTGTGTTATATTATGTGTGAAAGTAAATGTAAATGTAAACGTTTTTCTATAGCGACCGTATGGCCTCGACCCTGCTCATTTTCAATGAATTAATCGGGTGAGATCCTTCACCACCGCTGCCCCTTTTGAATGAGAGCAACGCTATTTAAGGTCCTCGTGTATAAACCGTGCTAGCCCTAATAGATTCAAATTCTGAAACAAGCTAACTGGCATCCTCACGCAAAGAGGCGCCGTGACGAAAGCATTAACCAATGTAGCTAACCAGGCCAGTGCATGCCATTTCGATAGATTTAAAAAATAATAATTTACAACAATATTAAGGCTAAAATTTGGTGACGGATGAGTGTTTTGCAGTTGTATGCTGCATCAAAACCCACGATTATCAACTGCGGAAGGCTGCGGGTGTGGTGCTAAAGTAGGTCCGGCGAAAACAGTTCCGAAACACATTGTGATTAGATCACGTGACCATGAAACGGAACTTGTTAAAATGAGAACTGTTCTGTCGATACCGTTTGCTATCACTTCGTTTGTCAAAATCATGTTTTGTTCTAATTACGACTGCATATGTACAGACTGCTTGGGCTTCAATTACTCCTACAATCACTAAATCTTGTTTCCTATCAAATTTGGCTATTGCGGAAATGTGATACTTTAAAAGTTGCCTAATTATGTTGTGCCATAAGCGGGCAAAAGTTTCCCGAATTCACCCTGGAACCGATTTGGCTTCGAACTAGACTTAACGGTTTTAGAATTTGTGTCACAATCGATCAGTGCACATTACTGCAACAGCTGACAGGTTTGGTAAATTTTGTGTGCATTATGTTTAGTGCATAAACATAACAGCTGCACGGATTACAAAAGTTGCGATGCCATTGAACTGTATAGACCAGAAGAACAGAATAACACGTTCATCACGCGTCATAATTAATTTATTGAAGAATTCAACGGGAAAAACGAAGCCAACTCTATTTTTAAAAGCTTGAATGCCTTTGAAGAAGTGAATCAACGGATCTAAAATCTCAAGCTGGCTGAACACATTATTAAACTACTATCGGAAAATATTTATTATAAGAAGTCGCATCTTAACCTCATGTAATGTATAGTAATCTAATAAACAGAATACCTAAAATCTTGATGTCTTAGATAATCGTTACTATCGCAGCCTACTTAAAATAGGCCTACTGTATGGTTACTGGGCGACCCTGCTACCGGAATAGTTTTGTTATTTTAGGTTTCCAAACAGCAATGTCATATGTAGGACATATAAATCCAATATGATAATATTTCCATATGGGCTTCATATGCCTACATATGGGCCCATATAATTCCATATAGAGGACACAAGAATCCCCTACGGTAACATTGCCATATGGGCATCATGTTCGGGTTCTCCCTTTGACACCAAATGTTGCGATTGTTATTGGAAATCGATTGCTGTGTGGCGATCAATAAACGCTTTTCAATCCGATTAGACCCTTCACAATAGCCAAGAGGACCACTTTGAAGCCGGGCAAAAGGACACGTTTGCAAACAAATTCAAAACAAATTCAAACATTTTCAAAAACACTTGTTAAGTGATGTAACAGCAATCTCTAAAATATGATTATATGGTTAGATTAATATGTTCCGATAATAAGCACTTGATGTGTTCTAAATAGCCAGACAGACGATGCGCACTATCACAGTATCTGGACAACAGACTGAATTCCGTAAAATCCACATTACAAGACTGCAGAAGGTACATACAATCATACGATCCCAGTCGTACTAAGTTACCCTATGCATGGGCGCCCACCGAAATTTGTTCAGGGGGTGGCAAACAAAAAATCCGGGGCACATCGTCCCCGGCTGATATGGGCAAAAGGTGTTCATATGTGACTTCCAGGAGGAGGCAAGCACCCCATTTCTTTCTCTATTTGCCGGGGCTCATAAACATATACGTAAACATCCTGATCAGATTTGATTTCATTTTGCCAGAGATAACCTTTAAAGTCACGTGATAGATATGCTCATTGTAATGTTATTCATTTGTTATTCAGTCCACATAAGTGTCAGTTTGTTTAGTTACGTGGCGGCATAAAAAGCTGAGCGAAAGTTGAAGATTATATTAACGAAGATACTGCAGCTGATTTGATCTTGCTTAGCTCTAAGACTGGTCCTTCCTTCCTTCCTCAAGTCCAGGGGCTCATTGCGAGTCGATCGCATGTCTCCGCCTGTTTACCATCCGGATGTTACACGCATCCAACATATATCATCATCATAATCATCATCATCATCATCATCATCATCATCATCATCATCACGCTGTATGGCTACGGCACACTTCATTGTTCAATTTAGCATATGTTAGAGACTATATAGTCAAAGCATTACAATGGAAAAATTATGCACAATTTAGGCAAAAGATTTAGTCAGGCGAAAGATGCTACATACGAAGAACTGGTTTCTATCCAGTAAACTATACACAGTGACAGTTCCGCCATATTCGACATGAACAGTGAATAGATGCTTCTATGAAACCGAATTAGTAATCCGATCAATCCTCTATTTCTCCAATCAAGCCTGGATTTAATCAATTCCGAATTTAGTCAGTAAACTCCAACACAAAGCAGAGCAGTAATTCCAAGGAGCCAGGATTACTCGAGCTGTCGTGCAACACGTTCGTTAAGCCCGGATAACGTATCGCACTTGGATGTTTTAAGACGGATAATCCGATCATTAGACATCTAAAAATCGCAGTGGAAGTAAGTGTTCGTCTGAGAGGCTAAAGACGACCGTTCATTGATATCATAGAAGTCATGTTGAACATCCATTCGTAATCGTAATCGTAAATTTGTAAAGCGCCACTTCAGTGTAGCCTCATCAGAGGCGCTCGAACGTTGCCACTACGAGGCGCTGCCAGTCCGAGTTAAACTAGTTTGAGAACTGTGCAGTTGCCTTCTAGACTTCATGCATAAGTTGCATCCCTCATGACAGCTACGTTTGTTGAGCCTGCATTGGACCCACAGTTGGCCACAGAGGCACAATGCAAGCCCGCTGTAAGTAAAAGAACGTGGCTGTCTCTCTATGCAGTATTTAACGACATCCTGTAGCTGTTATGCAGGACCCATGACGTCGACCCCTTACCCCTTACCTTACCCTTCCTCTCATGACCCGAGCTCTCAGTTTTTTTTTCAGACGACCCTGTGAGTCCACGACTCCTCATACGCGGGCGGAGGCTGGAGACTTGCGCAAGCGGGGCACAAGACGACCGGACACCTGCTGGTCTGGGCGGTACTGTCATTCGATTCAAAGTACGGACGGTTTGCGCATGCGCAACAGTGGTCGCTGACCGGATATGACGTCGCAGTAGACGTAGCACCGTGACATCGGTAATCCGCAGATGGAATGCAGTCGGAGGCTGGAGGCGCAGAGGGTTCGACACCAGTCGGTGCTGAGGCGTAGAGTCGGTGGAGCAGAAGGTGATGGGGGCACTGGCGGTCGTCGGCAGTGCAGCGACACGGGAACAAGGACGGATCGTTGGATTCCTGTAGCAGCTGGGACACGGTCAAAGGTCGCAGCTGCTCCGCCGCCCATGACCCCTCCTCTTCGTCCTCCTCCGCAAGAGACCTTGACCTGGATGGGTCAAGCACCCCATCGGCAGTGGCGGTTGACCCCCGCGGTTTTCCGCTCATCCTCGAACCTAAATAAAAAGTCGTTGTTGAAATATTTTACGGCCTGGTTCGTATCCCCGTATGTATGTATGTATTTATATATGTATATATGTATTCATGTATGTATGTATTTATGTATGTATCTATGTATTTATGTATGTATGTATGTATGTATTTATGTTTGTATGTATTTATGTATGTATGTATGTATGTATTCATGTATGTATGTATTTATGTATGTATGCATTTATTTATGTATGTATATATGTATGTATGTATGTATGTATGTATTTATGTATTTATGTTTGTATGTATTTATGTATGTATGTATGTATTTATGCTTGTATGTATTCATGTATGTATGTATTTATGTATGTATCTATGTATTTATGTATGTATGCATGTATTCATGTATGTATGTATGTATGTATGTATGTATGTATTTATGTTTGTATGTATTTATGTATGTATATATGTATTTATATATGTATATATGTATTCATGTATGTATGTATTTATGTATGTATCTATGTATTTATGTATGTATGTATGTATGTATTTATGTTTGTATGTATTTATGTATGTATGTATGTATGTATGTATTCATGTATGTATGTATTTATGTATGTATGCATTTATTTATGTATGTATATATGTATGTATGTATGTATGTATGTATTTATGTATTTATGTTTGTATGTATTTATGTATGTATGTATGTATTTATGCTTGTATGTATTCATGTATGTATGTATTTATGTATGTATCTATGTATTTATGTATGTATGCATGTATTCATGTATGTATGTATGTATGTATGTATGTATGTATTTATGTTTGTATGTATTTATGTATGTATATATGTATTTATATATGTATATATTTATTCATGTATGTATGTATTCATGTATGTATGTATTTATGTATGTATGTATTTATGTATGTATGCATGTATTCATGTATGTATGCATGTATTTATGTATGTATGTATGTATGTATGTATTTATGTTTGTATGTATTTATGTATGTATCTATGTATTTATATATGTATATATGTATTCATGTATGTATGTATGTATTCATGTATGTATGTATTTATGTATGTATGTATTTATATATGTATATATGTATTCATGTATGTATGTATTCATGTATGTATGCATGTATTTATATATGTATATATGTATTCATGTATGTATGTATTCATGTATGTATCTATGTATTTATGTATGTATGCATGTATTCATGTATGTATGCATGTATTTATGTATGTATGTAAGTAGGTATGTATGTATGTATTTATGTTTGTATGTATTTATGTATGTATGTATGTATTTATGCTTGTATGTATTCATGTATGTATGTATTTATGTATGTATGTATGTATTTATGCTTGTATGTATTCATGTATGTATGTATTTATGTATGTATCTATGTATTTATGTATGTATGCATGTATTCATGCTTGTATGTATTCATGTATGTATGTATTTATGTATGTATGTATGTATTTATATATGTATATATGTATTCATGTATGTATGTATTTATGTATGTATGTATGTATTTATGTTTGTATGTATTCATGTATGTACGTATTTATGTATGTATGTATGTATGTTTGTTTGTTTGTATGTATGTATGTATGTATTTATGTATGTATGTATTCATGTATGTATGTATTTATGTATGTATGTATGTATGTATTTATGTATGTATGTATGTATGTATAATTATGTATGTATGCATGTATTTATTTATTTCTGTAGCGCCTTTTCGGAAACTCTCAAAACCATTGACGCACTGCTTGGCTTTGGTGCGCCATCGGTTGATGCCTTGTGCATTATACACAGGAGCTTTAGAAGTTGCTTATTATTATTATTATTATTATTATTATTATTATTATTATTATTATTATTATTATTATTATTAATTCACAGACCTAAGATTTGCCACTATAGATAAACAGAAAATATTTCTTGGGCGTTCTGTACGGCTAGACCGGTAGAGTCCAGATTTTCAGCGAGGGATTATCCCTGGAAGGCAATCTAATACACGATAACCCACGATGTACTCGAATCAAACCAAAGGGCCTCACGCCCTGCAGAGCACAGCGATCATCGCCCCGGGTGGCGTGATACAGGAACACAGAGCTCCCTGGTGTGTTCTGGAAAGCACCAGCCATTGATGCCCGTTCAAGACGAAAGAATCCTGAATGACGACTTAATTCTGTTCTCGATCGGAACCAACAAATTGTGTCTCCATCCCAAGGCCTAATGTAATGTAACGTATGACCTGTAAATCTGCCAATGTTTGTGTTAGGAATACATTTCGTTCTGTGGTTTTGATGCCGTGCGGGGCTCTCATCCTCCCGCATTCTTAGCAGCTCATGTGAACTCGTTAAGCCTCGAAGACGCCATTCCAAAGGCGGTATCGAATTTAACATAAATAAGCAGAGTAACATCAGCTGTGCAGCTGCTAGCAGAAACTGACATTGAAGGCACAAACAAAGAGAAAGAATGGAGAGATAGAGAAGGAGGTACACAGACAGATAAAGAGATGGAGAGAGTGAAAAGCACATGAAACAGACATGAAAGCCGCAATCAGAGATGAGAGAGAGATTTAGAGATAGTGAAAGAGAAGGAAAGAGTGACAGACAGACAGACAGACATACAGACAGAGAAAGAGACAGACTAGACAGACAGACAGACAGACATACAGACAGAGAAAGAGACAGACTGTCTGTCTGTCTCTTTCTCTTTCTCTCTCTGTCTGAGACAGAGAGACAGACAGATACAGAAACAGAGACAAGAGAAACAGAAACAGAGCGACAGAGAGTGAGACGAGAGTCTATGTTAGTAGTTCGTCTAATGGTTTCTTTATGAATACGGACGCCAGGAAGGAATAGAACTATGTGGTAGCAATTGCAGCTGTCTTCTTTACACATCGTTCTCCCTGCATGAACATCCATGCAAATACAGCAGCCAAGATTTTCCTTCACAGACCAAACTATGCTTGGATGCACAAGGAGGTCTAAATTTATGAGCTCAGATGCGGCGGCAATGGCCCTCTGTATACAAAGCTCCGCATATATGCTCTGCCTTTCATTTTCCTGTATCAATAGCATACCTGAATGTTTACGTATCACGAATGCTTTTATGTAGCGCTTCGATAAAAAACCACTCTTCCGCTATCAAGAGGATGAGATCTCGATTAGGACGCACTGATCGTTTAGGTTTCAAATTAATTGTCCCCGACAGACTAAACAGAGTGGGTCTGAGTGACACATAATTTTGATAAGAACTTCCTTTGGAAGGGGAGCTTTTGCTCTTCTCAGAGAGCTTCGAGTACTCGACCGAGAAAGTGATCATAAAGCCATCACGATAAACAACTCTTTTCCTGCAGACTTTCGCTCTGCAGACCCTGTGTTGGCTCTTAACTAAAGACTCTGTCTTCCCTGCAATCACTTCCTCCGTGTAGGCTGTTTCTGTGTCTTCTCGAATTTCCCTCTTGGCTTTTGACCGGACTCACCCTGTAATTTTTGGCTTCCAAATCGACTTTTTGCTTAGCAACAACCATCAACTGATGTCATTGGCATTATTATCTCAGCGGCGCTAGAATTCTTGGACTCTTATTATTATTATTATTATTATTATTATTATTATTATTATTATTATTATTATTATTATTATTATTATTATTATTATTATTATTATTATTATTATTATTATTATTATTATTATTATTATTATTATTATTATTATTAAAACCGCTTTATTAAAAACAACATGTTTCAGTTTGCAATCTAAAATAAGCGAGGTCACCATCTCAGCAGTTTGAAAGCCGAAATTTTACAAGTTATTTCAAGGAACGTTAATGGCTTTATCATCATCATCATCATCATCATCATCATCATCATCATCATCATCATCATCATCATCATCATCATCATCATCATCACGCCTACTGCTACTACTACTACTACTACTACTACTACTACTACTACTATTATTATTATTATTATTAAACGCGAGAGTTCTGTAACGTGATATATGTATGTATGTATAAATGGACTGTTTCTGTAATGTAGTTTGCTAAGCAACGCATTGTAATGTACCTCAACGCAATGCAAAATACATCCAATGCAAATAATGTAGTGTAACGTCACCTGTGCAGCAGCTGCACTGCTGCATGAGGCTTCCGCTGCCATGGCAACCTGCGGATGTGGTTGAGTCGTTCTTCTTCATCTTCTTTTGGCGCCGACACCAGCAGCAGGTGACGACGCAGACGAGACAACACATGACGATGCAGATGAGAGGAATCAGAGTGGACGGAAGCAGAATCTCCAGTGGCGGAAGATCACCATTCTGACCCACCCTACATGAATGAACCACACACGGCGAGGCAATACAGCTTTATATATATATATATATATATATATATATATATATATATATATATATATATATATATATATGAAGATTGACAGGCGGGCTTCTGGGCAGGTCTTTCATTCAAAACTGAAAACACTCCTCGTCCACAAATCCTATCCTGATTCTTCCTCTTCCCCTTATCTCACTTCTCGGTTCAATTTCAAGCACCATCCACCGTAGCCGTCTGACTGTCTGCCTGCCTGACTCTGGGTCTTGACCTGGAACTGAACCCTTCCTGCATATCGAATTTGTTTTGACTGAGCGCCTGTGAATAAGCTGGTTCCCGCGACTTAGCTTTCTTTGGGCGCTGTAGAAATCTCAAGTGTACGATTACGATTAGGACGAATGAAAAGGTGTGAGGATAGTTGAATAGGGTGGAGAGTGACGGCTTGACGGAACGAATATTTTATCCTCCATTCGTGACAGTTGTATGTATGTATGTATACATGCATGCACGTATGTATGTATGTGTATATGTATGTGTGTATGTATGTATGTATGTACGTATGTATGCATGTATGTATGTATGTGTATATGTATGTATGTGTATATGTATGTATGTGTATATGTATGTGTGTATGTATGTGTATATGTACGTATGTATGTATGTATATATCTGGATATTTATATAGCGGAACATACAAAGGCGCTAAAGAAAATACTTGAATATGCTAAGTTGGTCCATCTTCAGCACGCAGGCCTAGCCCGTCCAAAACCGAAAAAGAAATACTCTGAGAGTTTCACAATTGTCTAGCTCTGGCCCCTCAGGACCGGATGTCGGAGTGAACACGAATGAGAAACAGAACCACACTCAGCGAAGTTCAAAAGCAGCACCAAAAAAGAATTGATTCGAAAGACGACACTGAAATAAATCCTGTGCCATATGGTATAATTAAATTCACCGCGAGCCGTCGGGTGGAGTGATATGGAACAGAACTCCGTAGGGTTTTGTTTGTTAGCGGTCTCGACTTGCGTAATGTCGAGGAGGTCTTTCGTCCCTGGCCTGTTCAAGATCAAACGAGAAGGAAAGGAGCGCCTTCCCTGCGTCTCAATGCGGGTGATATGGGAAGCCTCACTTGTCCACGGGGGACACTTTTGATGCCTTAAATACATTCCAGTCATAGTAATTGTAAACTCAGCTCTTAGTCAATACCTGAGAGACGTTTTTATGCATTCTGGAGGGCGTAGGCTATGCCCTGATTATATTTGAAGGTGCCTGGTTACTTTATAAACCAATGTTACTTTCCATTTCATTTAGACAGTAACTTATTGTGACAAGGTCTGCCATTAACCCTTGCTGTGATTCTTAAAGAAATGTACCGTGAATTTCTGAGTAATTTACTCTTTAATCAGCATTTTCACAATAGGGTTTCCTTAATACCTTTAATGCGATTAATCACTTACTGCTATTCTTAAGGTTATTTACGGTGATGTTCACAGTGATTAACTTCAAAACAATTTCACAGTAGGCCTTCCATGCAGTGATTACTTACAGAGTAAGGGTTTTACAGACTAGGCCTGCGTACCTCGTGGTGATGACATCATCGGCTTCTTGGCATCGAAACCTGTTCCAGTCCTGGTGGTATCGGCAGCAGAGCAGCTGGTCCTGGTGATGTCGACAGCAGCAGTAGTCGACGGTCGGCAGGTAGTTCTTAACGGAGCACAGGTGGGAGAACTCCGTGTATTGTTTCGCGATGCATTCTCCGCTACTGCGCAGCGACTCCAACCGATTATGTAGCGCTGCAGAAGAGCAAACATCCGCGTTGTGTTGATGGTGACGATCGTAGTCGTGATCGTAATCAAGAATTTATAAAGCGCCACTTCATGATACACTCATCAGAGGCGCTTCAGGCCCGATAATCCAGAACCACTGGGGAACAGGATGGTCTTCAAACGCTCGCGGAAGAGAGACGGAGAAAGGCAGAGAAGTTCATGTCGCAGGTCACTTGGCAAACCGTTCCAAGAAGTAGGGCTGACCACCGCAAGAATTATAATAAGAAGGAAGAAGTAGAAGACGATGAAGAATAACTGTAGCTGAATGAATTCTGCCTGGAGGAATAATAGGTCTATCGACCCATACTCTTTCTAATTTGCTCGTTTCGTTCTACATGACTGATAAAATCAATTTCTATTCGGATGGTCACGCGTGGCATCGTTTCTTGGCTCCTTCTGCAGCTTCGCCTCGAGATAATCAAATTTCTTTACGATATTGATGTGAATTAGGAAAATTAGAAGTAGTCGAAAACTGAAATGTAACCCAAGGTAATTTGCTTAATTAATTTACTTATGTTAATGGAAATCATTTCTTTACAGGCCGTGTGAACCGCTCGATGGAGATGTTGCTGTTGGACCGAATATCTGCCTCATAGTGGAAGAGGAAAAGGAAGAGCATGAAAAAGGTTAAGGATCCAGACAGCCTCTTCATTTGGCCCAGAGGGACCCGCATTGGGCTAGTGGTGGCCAGCTATCTACAGAAAGATGGAAAGGAGGAGAATTTGAAAGGTAAGAACCTAGGTAGCCACTTTCATTTGGCCCAGAGGGAGCACGCATCTGGTGGTCATGTAGCTCAAAGAAGGTGACTGGCAGAGGAAAACTATAGGAAAACTGATAAAAGCAGAAGGAGATGGATGGGAAAACTTGGGGGATTTTGGAGAAATGAAGTACTAAGACTAAGCAGTCGATATTTCACTGTATAAGAAATGTAAGCGCGTGACGAAATTAGCAGATAGTCTTCTTTCATATGGATTCTCAAACAGGCGTCTGCTTATAGACTGCGACAACGGCCACATTTTCATGGTCATCTGAAGTGATTCAACTGTTGCCGCTGGCAACTGGCCCTGTGGCATCAACTACTCAATTATACTACAACAGACAGGCTGACATACATAGATAGATACATACATGCATGCATACATACATGCATACATACATATATACATATATACGTACATACATACATGCATACATACACACATACACACGCACATACATACATACATACAGATTGGCTGACTGACTGACATACAGACAGACACGATAACTGACTGACAGATTAACTGACAGATTGACTGACTGACTGACTGACTGACTGACTGACTGACTGACTGACTGACTGACTCACTGACTGACTCACTGACTCAATGACTCACCAACTAACTACTGAGACTGACTTACTCACTCATTGACGCACTGATTGACAGATAAACACAATGAATCATTGACTGACTAACTGACTGACATACATGCATACAACAGACATATAAACAGACAGATAGACAGACAAACACAGAGAGAGAGAGAGAGAGAGAGAGAGAGAGAGAGAGAGAGAGAGAGAGAGAGAGGCAGACTGCTGGACCTGCTGCTGACCGTTAAGTATCTCAGTGTATGAACAACACCAATTTTCGTCGGCTTCGGATGTGTTACGGGGTTTTTATGAAATATAATATATAAAAATTGATGATAATGGTTCGTTGCTGCTATCTTTATTATTATTATTTCCATCATGATCGCTTCTCTTCCTCCTTCTCTTCCCTTCTTCCTTCTCTTCTTCTCCATCTTGTTGCTCTTCGTCTACTTCTCCGCTTTTCACCATTATCATCCTCCTCCTACTTTTCCTCCTCCTCCTCCTTCTTCTCCTACTCCTCGTCCTCCTCCACATCTTTCTCCTCTTTCTCTAATTCCTCTTCTTCTTCCTCAACGCTTTCCTCCGCCTCCGCCTCCTCTTTTTCACCATCGTCATCGTTATCGTCCTCCTTCTCCTCCTCCTCCTCTTCATCGTCGTCGTAATTACAGTTTGCATTGAAGGTGTGCGTGACTTACCTGCTTCGCGACAACTGTTTATCTGTTCCTCGTTGCAAGTTGCCTCTAAAAAGACAACACCATCAGCTCTAGCAACATTTCCATTACAAATTTTAAATTATATCTAAAATGGAGGTGAACAGAAGAGCCTCTGGGTTTTCTGTCCAAGATGCTATACAGATTTATCTATACAGCGCATTTTTTTTAGCTGAACAAGTCAAATCGACAGAAGTAAATAAGTAAGTAAGCAAAGTAAGTAAGTAAGTAATGCATTTGTTAACACGCCATATGTCTATCGGACTGAATGTGAGAAGCACCGAGTGGGGCCATGCATGGATGAACCAAAATGGTCCGAAAGGGGTAGATACGCTGCAGAGTGGGTTACAACTCACATAGAGGGAGCAGAAGTATACACAAAAGATTAGCAGCCCCTTCAGTTAGCCCTGAGGTAGCCATGGGTATCGAGTATTAGCGACTTCATTTCACTTTGCCTCGACATATGAGAGCGGGCGGCAAGTCCTCTCCCTCGTCATCTTATCATCCCACCGGCACTGTATGGTCAATGTACTCATTATAGCTGAATTAGCTAGGGGCGTACGTGGAGCCAAATCTTGAAACAAATTTCTGCCCTGGCGTGGAGTTGAACCCGCGCCCTCTCGATAGAA
>OZ029918.1:32629738-32667238 GCA_964023275.1 Norana najaformis | reverse complement strand
ACCCACCGGTGTGAAGAAAATCTACGTCCGAGCGAAAACAGTTCCGAAGAATATTGCGACTAGGTCACGTGACCAAGACGCGGACATATTTTTGCCGCTTCGTTCGTCACAGCATGTTTTGCTCCATTCACGACTGCATACTGTAAGTGCCTAAGTGGGACGTGCTGGTATAGTGGTATGGTTTGTGCCTCGTAACCGCATGGTCGCGGGTTCGAATCTGCCTCGAGCCACTGCGTATCGACTTTGGAAAAGCTGCTTACCCACAATTGCCTTTGAGGAAGGCAATGGAAAATCACCTCACTCATCTCATCCCCGGATGGCATAAAGCCAACTGACCTGCCTTTGGACAGAGAAATCATCATCATCATCATCGTCATCATCATCATCACTGTAAGTGCAGACTATATTGGCTTCTAATTTTTAACTTACTAAAATATTGTTTCCTATCAAAATTTGCTATCGTAGCAACAGAATACTTCAAAATTCGCCTGTGTCGTGTCAAATGTGGGGAAAAGGGAAACCTTCTTCGCCCCTGGAACCGAGTTCGCTCGTCCAATGCATTGCCATGTAGAGAACATATGCAGACCAAGTTCAAGAGTGACTTTGGAAATCTGTGTTGACAACACCCAGAGTCGTTCTGCGCCTGTTGCTTGGACAACGAAGTTATCGGGAGACGACTGCGCGAAAGCGACACAGAGAAACTGAGACAAACTAAGGCAGAGATAAGCGGACAACGAGAAATACACTGAAAAACCAGGCAAACGAAGAAAGAGGCACACAACGACAAGTAAACATGGAAACAGATCAGCATCCTTTCCTCCGCATAGGTCTGTTCCAATCAATTGTTAGCTTGGGATTGTCTGCGCTCGGTGGAGACTGGAGGAGGGGGTGGGGCGAGCAGCAGCGTTTTTAGCGACGATGATACTAAGAAAATAAAAGGAAAGACCGCGACGAGAGCAGACTCTCAGATGCCAGTTCACTAGGGAATCCTCGCGGTCCTTTTGATGTGACCCCTACAGCCCGTGATCTGTCCCTCTACCTTATTCTGTATCTCTCTCTCTTTCTGTTTCTGTCTCCGTCTCTGTCTCTGTCTCTCTCGTGTCTTTCCTCTGTGTCTCTCGGTCGTATCGCCGTCTCCTTAATCATTGCAGCCACGCAATCGATAACACGTGTTCTGAATGGACCTACAACATCGTGCATAGGCACGCACGGTTCCTTACAACTAAAACAAGAGTCGCCGGTCTCTGTAATATTGACGTCTCCTCCTCCTTCTCCTCCTCATCTTCTTCCTCCTCCTTCTCTTCTTCTTCTTCTTCCTCCTCCTCCTTCTCCTACACCTCCTCCTCCTCCTCCTTCTCTTCTTCTTCCTCCTCCTCCTACACCTCCCCTTCTCGTCCTCCTTGTCCTCCTACTCTTCCTCCTACAACTCACCTCCTCGTCCTCCTCGTCCTCCTCCTACTCTTCCTCGTCCTCCCTTCATCCTACTCCTTCTCCTCCATCTTCTCCACCTCCTCCTGCTAATCCATGAATGGTTACGAAGCGAAGGTGTCTTTCTTCCTCCGCCTCTGTCCCTTTCTCCCTCCCTCCTTCCCTCCGTCCTTCCTCTCTTCTTCTCATCGAACCTCCTTTGCAGACCATTAACAACTTCGACCGGGTGCACAATAACACACCATCAACAGCTTTGTTTCATTTCCGCAAAACTTCATTCCATCATTTCCTCTCACATAAACCAAAAAAATCCGCAGTTTACGACCACGGACCACCACTGTCGCCGCCACAAACCACAACAACAACAATTACAGCGACAACAACAACAAAAACAACAACAACGACGACGAAACAACAACAACAATAACAACACAGGAAGCAGAGAACAATGCCTGTGAGCAGCAAAGACCTGAAGTCGTCTAGAAAACCGACCGAGTTTTACGTCGAAGAACAGGAAACGATTGAGCGATAAAAGAAGATTTAGACGAACGTAACTTTGTTAAACTGACGGAAATTAGGTTAAATAATTTGCGGCGCTTCTGCATGGACCATGTATTCGAAGATTCAGGGCGTTGTGCTGTAAAGGTGAAGGTAAAGGTGAAGGTAAAGGTTAAAGGTGAAGGTGAATGTAAAGGTGAATGTAAAGATGAAGGTAATGATGAAGGTAAAGATGAAGGTAAAGGTGAAGGTAAATGTGAAGGTAAAAGGGAAAGTAAGGGTGAAGGTAAAGGTAAAGGTGACAGTTGGGCTCATAGCTGGCCACCAGGTGTCACCAGTGGCATACCGAGTGGTGCACGGTAGCATATTGGATAGAGCGCTCGGCTTGTAACGCGGAGAGTACGGGTTCGATCCTCTTCCGAGACGGTTACTGTGTAGGAACCTTGAGCAAGTCCTTCACTCACAATTATTCGGCGCCATCGATTGATGTTAAGTCATTAGATGGTGGCGCCTAATAAATGCAAAAATAATAATTAGGGCATCTATGGGCCTAATGTCTGGGAACATAGGCAACATACTTGTCAGTCCGTATTTGTAAAAGCCACTCAGAAGCATGGTCATAATCTAATTTAATCTAATCTAATCTAATATGATCTCATAATCTAAGGACTACTATAGCGCCGCTACCACACTGCACAAGTCGATGTTAGCTTCAAGTGAAACGTAATGTAATGTAGTGACGACAATTTATACAGCATCGTAAGTAGCAGGCTACGTCTAGGGTCAAAAGTCAGTCCAAGTACTAAGAGTCGTGCAGTAAACAGAATTTCAGCTGTTTTTTAAAGAGATTGACACTTTTGGACTCCTGAATAGAGTAAAAATGTTAATTTATTGAAGAGGTCAGGTCAAATCGGATGGGTCAGGGAAACCAAAGTCCCTCCGGGGTTGAAGATCCGTCATATCCCGGCATCTAAGACGGATGCGATCGCTTACAGACTATGTTGACTTTGAAACATTACTTACTTTTTCTCACAGCAGACATGATCCAAAGCGGTGTTTATTCACCTGGACGACTTGATACAATCCACCTTCCAAGCAAAAGTCAACAGAACGATACACAGATGCTAATCCGGAGCCGATCAACGCTCGGCTTAGTGGAGCTCTGACGAAGGGGGGAGGGAGGCCAGGGGAGGGATCAACAAATCAAATTGCAGGCATAGCACCGACTTCATCTAGCAACTGGGGCCATCAGTTGTTAACTTGACTTGGATTCGTCAGTTGAGGATCCGTCTAAAATGTAAGGTTAATATCGATTGGTTGAAAGCTGCGAGGCTATCCGTTATACTACACATGCAGCTTCCATTTCAATATTACCTTCATAACTGTAATTGTAGTTTAGAATTTGTACATCTCCACTTCATGATAGACTCATCAGAGGGGCTGCCGGCCAGATGTCCCAGAGCAAGAAGGGAATAGTGCGGTCTTCACAGATGCAGATCATAAAAGATAGAAAAAGACAGACTGGCAGAAGCAGAGATTCAGAGGAGATAGCGACATATACAAAAGAGGTTTTGTGAGACAGAGATAGAGTTAGAAACAGAGACACATCGAACACACAGACAGAATTAGGAACGGCCACAAATACATACATACATACATATATACATATGTACATACAGACAGACATACACACATACATACATATGTACATACAGACAGACATACATACATATGTACATACAGACATACATGTATACGTACATATATACATATGGACAGACAGACATACAGACAGACAGACAGAGAGACAGAGTCAGAAACAGACACATCGAACACATAGACAGAGTTGGAAACAGACACAAATACATACATACACGCATGCATATATATATACACATAAAGACAGACAGACATACATATATGCAGACAGACAGACAAACAGACAGAAATAGAGACAGACAGACAGGCAGACAGTGATCTGCAGATGGTAGAAGAGGATGAAGGCAGAGAGCTGCTTAATCAGTCAATTACGGCAGCAAGTGTCGTCGCTTAAGTCGGGCAGATCCGAGGGATGAGACCAAAACAGGGCGGAACCAGCTGCGCCCTCAAGTCGTTCGGTAGGTTCAGGTAGATTGGGTCTCAGTTAATTCCACTCCTGTCTCTTACTCGTCCGACATGCGAAAGCCCGGCGACCGATCCCTCGGACACGAGACATCTTCTCTTCTTCTTCCTTCCCATCCTGCTCTTCCTCCTTCTCTCACTCCTAGTCATCTTCCTCTTCCTTCTTCTTCCTCCTCTCCCTCTTCTGCCTCGTCATCTTCCTCCTCATTCTTCCTCTTCCTTCTTCCCTCCTCTTCATCTTCTTCCTCGTCATCTTCCTCTTCATTTTTCTTCTTCTTCTTCCTTCTCTCCTTCTTCTTCCTCGTCATCTTACTCCTCATTCTTCATCTTTCTTCTTCTTCCCCCTCTTCTTCCTCGCCATCTTCCTTCTCCTTCTCCTCTTATTTATCATCATCTTTCTCTTCCTCTTTCTTCTTTCTCCTCATCTTCCTCCTCATGTTTCCTCTTCCTCCTCTCCTCTTCCTTCTCTCCTTCCTCGTTATCTTTCTTCTCCTCCTCCTCCTTCTTCCCCTTCTGCTCTTCTTTTTCCTCGTCATCTTCCTAGTCTTTCTTCTTCTTCCTCCTCCTTCTCCTCTTATTCCTCATCACCTTCTCCTCCTTCTTCTTCTTTCTCCTGCTCTTCCCCCTCCTTCTTGTCTGACGACAAATAGCGACTGCGGCAGAGAAGTATAACAAGGAACCTTCTGTGTTTACATCACTTGCGAAGCTCGATATTTCCTAATTATGAGGTCAATTAAAATTAAAAACACAAGCAGAAGCGACCATCGACTGATGCCTTGGCATTATGATAACGGCGCTATAGAAGTCATCAGATTCAGACATGGATAACTTCTGTTACATTTTATAACATCATCATCACAAATCATCACAATCATCTTCATCATCATCATCATCGTCGTCATCATCATCATCATTCTATTAGGTGGATATGATTCTGCAGGAACGAAAAAAAGTCAAGGAGCAGAAATTGCTTGATCTTTGAAAAATCGGGCCTCGCCCCAAATTTCCCAGCCATCCAAAAATGAGCTTCTGGATGCAATGGCATTGTGGCGCTGGATATATCGGTGGAAAGGTGTTGGAAAAGGAAATGAGTTTCGTGTCCATCTGATGAACTGCGATACATCATCTCTGAGACAAATTATTATTCTTTTTCCCCGGAGTACATATGATCCCTCGCGATTAAAAACTTATTGGAGAAGAGGTAAAACATCTGGAACGGCCGCCACTCATCAATTTTTGGCACAGAAAATGTGTTCCATAAAGCAAGTGAATTGAAGCGTTGAATTGTTATTTGATTATTATTATTATTATTATTATTATTATTATTATTATTATTATTATTACGATTATGATTATTATTATCATTATCATTATTATTATTATCGTTATTATCATCATCATCATTATTATTATTATTATTATTATTATCATCATCATCATCATCATCATCACCATCATCATCATCATCATCATCAGCATCATCATTATCAGTGTATTTGTCAGCATCATTATCATTATTTCTATTGTTTATTTCTGTTATTATTGTCTACGATACACGTCCCTGGCGATCTAGAGCGGTGACAGAGGAACATATTCCTAAAGAAATTAGCACAAAAAAGAAACAAAGAAATAAGAAAAGAAAAAGCACCTCAAGACGGATGATAACTCGACTCAAGCAGGACAGACGGCAAAGGTGGGACGGTGGGACGGGCTGAAAGAACGGAAGCAATAGACGGGTGAGACAGACACTCAACGAAAAGCAGAGAGCAGACATATCGCAGCCATAATTCAGCCGAACATGGCAGGGACGTGTCTACAGAATCTGGTAAGCGGATGGAGCGACTGGATAGTGCTTGGGCGATCCCTCGAAATTCCACTGATAAACACATGAGACGACGACTAAGAGACCAGCGCTCCCCTCACAATACTCCTCCTCCTCCTCTTCTTTCTCCTCCTTCTCCTCTTCCTCCTCCTCTTCCTCCTCTTCCTCCTCATTATTATTCTTCCTTCTCCTCTTCTTCCTCCTCCTCCTCCTCAACTTCCTCATCTCTCTCCTCCTACTCTTTCTCGTCCTCATCTTCTTCTTTTTTCACTTTCTCCTCCTCTTCCTCCTCCTTCTCTTTACCTCCTCCTCGTTATTAGTTTTCCTTCTCCTCCTCTTCTTCCTCCTCCTCCTCCTCAACTTCCTCATCTTTCTCCTCCTACTCTTTCTCGTCCTCATCTTCTTCCTTTTTCACTTTCTCCTCCTCCTCCCTTTCTTCATCCTCCTCTTTCTCCTCCTTGTCTTCCAACTTCTCAACTTCTTCAGCCTCCTCATCTTCGTCTCATCTTGTTCATCCTACTTCTCTTCATCATTCTCCTTCTTCCCCTCTTTCTTCTCATCTTCTTCATCCTCCTGTTTCTTTCTCCTCCTCTTCCCCTCTTCTGCCTCCTTAACCATCCCCAACTCCTTCTTAATCTCTTCTTCCTCTTGCTTCTCATTCTCCTCTGTCCTAACTACTTCTTCTCTTCCTCCTCCGCCACTCCTCCTACTTCACCGCATCTCTATCCTCTTCCTCCTGCTTCAATTCTCCCTCCTACTCCACCTTCTTCTTTTTTTCCTGTTTTCTATCCCCTCTTCAAATAAATCCCTCATTTTTATGTGAGACATAAAAGAGAATACACTAGCAGCAGCAGCAGGAGCAGCAGCCAAGCATCGTGACGGCGCAAGGAGCAGAGATGCATGACGTTCGGGGCATCATCGTCATCGTCACTGTTGTCAGGGTCGTGGCTCCGGGCGGAATATTAACAACGGCGGCGTCTTATCTATTTAATGTCACGGCCAACTGAACCCTCCACATCCTCCTGCTTCTCCTACCCCTCCTCCTCCTCTTCCTCCTCGGTTTCTTCCTCCTCCTCGTATTCTTCCTCAGCTTCCTTCTCCTCTTTTTCCTTCTCTTCCTCCTCGTTTTCTTCCTCCTCCTCATCTTCTTCCTCACTTCCTTCTCCGCTTCCTCCTCCTCTTCCTCCTCGTTTTCTTCCTCCTTATCGTCTTCTTCCTCAGCTTCCTTCTCTCTTCCTCCTCCTCCTTTAATCCTTTTCCTTCTCTTCTTTCTCCTCTTATTCTTCCCCATCCTTCTCTTTGTCCTCTTCTACCTTCTTCTTGCTCTTCCTCCTCTCCCATCTCCTACTCCTTCTCTTAATCCTCTTCCTTCTTCTCTTCTTCCTTCTTCCTCCTCTTCTCCTTCTCCTCTTATTCCTCCTCCTCTACATCCTTCCATCTTCCTCCTCCTCAGCGAGCCGTGGAAATGAAACCAACATCTACCCCGCCTTCATCCGATGACGTTGAACTTCCACCTTTCCCTCCTTCCTCTGCTCACCTTTGCCCCTACGCTTCTAAAAGCCCTCATGCATCATGCTTCCCTTCAATACAACCGAGAGCGTCGGCACGTTTTGAGAGTCGGGGGGATGGGGTCATTGACGAATCCAGAAGTTATGAAAGGGTCAAGTAAGAAGGGTCGCACATTTGAGCTATTTAGCCGCTTACTAAGGCGTGGCTTCGCAACTGGCATCCTAAAATTGGACTACCTATGCTCGCGTGGAATTTAGTGTTTTGGCCACACTAAATGTTCATCTTTCGGGTAACTAATGATGGACAAAAGCATCCCATCCTCTAAAGAGAGTGTTGGAGAAAAGAGAAAGAGGGGGGAGAGAGAGAGAGCAAGGTGAGAGCAGCAAAGAGACATACATACAGACATACAGACAGGCAGACAGTCAGACAGACAGACAGAGAGGTCATTCTTGTCGTCTGTGATATAATGCATGCAATACACGTAGAAATTGCAACTCGGTTGAACCGAAGCGGACAGTTCAGCATTTAGTTGTTCTTGTTGTTCTTCTACTTCTTCTACTTCTTGTTCTTGGTCTTCTTGTTCTTGTTCTTCTTCTTCTTCATCATCATCTTCTTCTTCTTCTTCTTATTCCTCCTCCTCCTCGCTATCATCTCCATCACCTCTCCAGCCTCCACCACCACCACCACCACCACCATCATCATCACCACCACCACCATTACTACCAACCTACGCGTTTTTTGTACTGGTCCTTCATTTATTTCTTCCATCCTTCCGTGATGGTGGGATGATGTGTCTGTCCGTGGGGAAATGCGGATCTGCTGCTGCTGCTGCTGCTGCTGCTGATCCCAGTGGAGCGTAAATCAGGATTAATGGAGCGTGCGTTGTCTGGCCGTTGCGCTGACCTAGCGCTATATAACTCCTCAATGCAAGAGGTCAGAAAGAAGTTATGAATACGGAAGAGAATCCAACGTAAATTAAGTCATACATCAAAGACGCCAAACACGACTTAATTCCGCATTTTCTATCAGCCAGCTGCGCATCTCCTTTTCTCTATGCGTCTCCTCTGCTTAAGTCTCTGTCTGTCTGTCTGCCTGTCTGCCTCCCTTTCTTTCTGTCTACCCTTCTGTTTGTCTGCCTGCCTGCAAGTATGCGTGTCTGCCTGTCTGCCTGCCAGTCTGTCTGCCTGTCTACCTGCCTGTCTCTGACTGTCTGTCTGCCCTTCTGTTTGTCAGCCTGCCTGTATGTATGCGTGTCTGCCTTTTTGCCTGCCTTTTTGGCTGTCTGTCTGTCTGTCTGTGTGTGTCTGTCTGTCTGTGTGTTTGTCTGTCTGTGTGTGTGTCTGTCTTCTGTCTGTCTGTCAGTCTGTCTGTCAGTCTTTCAGCCTGTCAGTCAGTCAGTCAGTCAGTCAGTCAGTCTGTCTGTCTGTCTGTCTGTCTATCTGTCTGTCACTTCTTGTTTCACCCCATTTCAAGGCCTATAAGCTGATAAAACGAGGACTATACAACGCCTCGTATTTCTATTCAGACGCTGATCAAACCCTTCTTTCTTCGTCCGTTAACGAAGCCTAATGTACGACGTCAAAGCCAATGTCATCCGGAGTCATGCTGTGGCGTGAGCCTGCGTCATTTGACTTCATTGTGTCCCGTGTGCATGAATGACTGTGCCTAAGTCATTGCACCTCACTGAACTTCATCAAGAAACGTCATGATTGAACTGCGTTCTTGCTCAGCCTCATTCAGACCATTTCTGCGTCAATGAATACTCTCAGACAAAGCCGATCGTTTTGCACAGACATTCGGACTTCTTTGGATGTATATGCGTATGTATTTGTATGTATGTATGCAGGTATGTATGTGTGTATGTATGTATGTATGTATGCAGATATGTATGTGTGTATGTATGTATGTATGTATGCATGCAGGTATGTATGTATGTATGTGTATGTATGTATTTGTATGTATGTATGCAGATATGTATGTATGTATGTATGCAGATATGTATGTATGTATGTATGTATGTATGCAGGTATGTATGTGTGTATGTATGTATGTATGAAGGTATGTATGTGTGTAGGTATGTATGTATGTATGCAGGTATGTATGTCTGTATGTATGTATGTATGTATGCAGGTATGCATGTGTGTATGTGTGTATGTATGTATGTATGCAGATATGTATGTGTGTATGTGTGTATGTATGTATGTATGCAGGTATGTATGTGTGTATGTTGTATGTATGTTGTATGTATGTATGTATGCAGGTATGTATGTGTGTATGTATGTATGTATGTATGTTTGCAGATATGTATGTGTGTATGTGTGTATGTATGTATGCAGGTATGTATGTGTGTATATATGTATGTATGCAGATATGTATGTGTGTATGTGTGTATGTATGCAGGTATGTATGTGTGTGCATGTATGTTGTATGTATGTATGTATGTATGCAGGTATGTATGTGTGTATGTATGTATGTATGTTTGCAGATATGTATGTGTGTATGTGTGTATGTATGTATGCAGGCATGCAGGTATGTATGTGTGTATCTATGTATGCAGGTATGTATGTGTGTATGTATGTATGTATGTTTGCAGATATGTATGTGTGTATGTATGTATGTATGCAGGTATGTATGTATGTATGTATGTATGTATGTTGTATGTATGTATGTTGTATGTATGTATGTATGTATGTATGTATGCAGGTATGTATGTGTGTATGTATGAATGTATGTATGTTGTATGTATGTATGTTGTATGTATGTATGTTGCATGTATGTATGTATGCAGGTTTCTATTTGTGCATTATGTGCTTATAAATTTGCATGTATGTATGTGTATGTATGTGTGTATGTATGTAAGCAAGTATGTATGTATGTGTATATATGGATTTGTATGTATGTATGCAAGTATGTATGTCTATTGTATGTATGTATGTGTGTATGTATTGGTATGTATGTTTTTATATATGTGTGTTTGTATGCAGGTATGTTTGTGTGTATGTATATGCGTATGTATTAGTATGTGTTTTTGTGTATGTATGTGTATGTATGTATGTATGCAAGTATGTATGTGTATATATGTATTTGTTTGTATGTATGCAAGTGTGTATATGTGTTGTATGTATGCAAGCATGTTTGTGCTGTATGTATGAATGTATGTGCGCATGTATGTATGTGTGTATGTATTGGTATGTATGTATTTGTATGTATGTATGTATGCTGTATATATTCATGTATGTATGTATGAGGACACTTGATATAGCGCCTTTTAAGTACCTCTCAAATGGCCCTGCCCAGTGCAATGTTTCTGCCTTTCTGACTAAAGAGCAGACAAAGAGACATCCTAGCGACAATGCACATCTCAGGCAGCAGCGATTAAGGTGGCACCGACCGAGGCAGTTGAGACAAAGGGAAGCTGGGCTGCTGCAGAAGAGGCGGAGATGCGGCGACAGGGACGGAGGAGTTGGAGGCGGTCGTTGTTTGATCGATGGATCAAGACATTTGAGGTCGTCGTCCCTCTCTTTTTAATTCATCCCGTCCTTCCTTCCTTCCTTCCTTCCTTCCTTCCTTTCTTCCTTCCTTTCTTCCTTCCTTCCTTCCTTCCTTCCTTCCTTCCTTCCTTTCTTCCTTACTTCCTTCCTTCCTTCCTTCCTTCCTTCCTTCAATTCTTCTGTCTTTTTTGCTTTCTTTCTTTTTCTTTCCTTCCTTTTTTATGTTTTCCGCCCTTCCTTCAGAACCTCCATCCTTCCGTCCTTCCTTTCTTCCGTCCTTCCTTCTTTCCATCCTTCCTTCCTTCCATCCTCCCTTCCTTCCATCTTTCTTTTTTTTCTTTCCTTTCTTTCTTAAGTCTTTCCATCCTTCCTTCCATACCTCCATCCTTCTTTCCTTATATCTTTCGTTCCATCCATCCTTCCTTCCTTCATTCCAGTCCATCCTTTCTTTCTTCCATCCTTTCTTTCTTCCTTTTTTCCTTCCATCTTTCCATCCTTCCATCATTTCTTTTCTCCTTCCTTCCTTCTTTCCATCCTGTCTTCCTTCCTTCCATCCATCCATCCCTCCTTCCCTCTATTCGTTCGTTGCCCAGATCACGAAATTCGGCCGTTGACTCTAACATTTATATAGCGCCCTATCCCCGACCATTCGAATAACAAAGACGAGAATCAAACGGCGCTGAATATCAATCAGAAATCGGTAAGCAGAGAGCCAGACAATATGGCGGATGAACGTCATAACAACGGAGAAATGGATGAGACGGCGCAGGCACGCCAAGGAACCAGCGCAGGCACCACCAAGGAACCAGTAGAGATGGTGTATGCACGTCATAACACTAGGGAACCAGACGAAATGACGGATGAATGGCATGGCGCTAGGAAACCAGACGAAATACTGATGTATGAGTCTTGGTCTTAACGCCCACTTACCGATGGTTCCCAGGTTGACACATCGTAATCGTAACAGTAACTGCTCATTTATATAGCGCCTCTTCAAGGACACTCCTCAGAGGGCGCTTCCGGCCTGACAACAAAAGACTACGATCAACTAGGGTGGTCCTCAACTGCAGAAGGATGGAGGAAGAATAAGGGGAGGAAGAATAAGAGGAGGAAGAAGAGAATGAAAAGGAGAAAAGGAGGAGGAAGTGGAGAAGGAAGCTAAGGAAGAAGATGATAAGGAGGAAGAAAACGAGGAGGAAGAGGAGGAGGAAGAGGAGATGGAAGCTGAGGAAGAAGGTGAGAAGGAGGAAGAAACCGAGGAGGAAGAGGAGGAGGAAGCATAGGAGGAGAAGGAGGACGTGGAGGTTCAGTTGGTTATGACATTAAATAGATTAGACGCCCCCGTTGTTAATATTCTGCCTTGAGCCACAACCCTGACGACAGCGAACCACATTCAGAGGTAGAGGTCTCTACCTCACCAGAGGTAAAGGTCTCTACCTTCACCAGTGACGGTTTTCACCGCATATTAAATATTTCATGACCTTAGTAGTCTCAAAAATTTTCGGTTGACATACTTAATCGTATCTATGACAAGTCTCCAACGCTTAGTCATTTCGTTCTCAGCTTAACACTTATCTTTTCAAATTGCTCATCCACTATGAACTGCTTCTCTGTCTTGGCTTGACCTTCTGGATATTGACCTGATTGCGGCTTGGCTTTGGTGCGCCATCGGTTGATGCCTTGCGCAATAGACACCGGTGGATTAGAAGTTATTAATTATAATTACAATTTAGTCACGAAAGAAATACTTAAGTCTACTGCAGACAACAGCTATTGACCGCAACTTAATCAAGTGGACTCGAGTTCACAGGCTACATTACAATTACTCAGATGTTGTTGCCGCTGACTCCTTTTTTCTCCGTAATCAATATTTTATCACCTGTAATTTATATGATGCATCTATGTTATATGTATCCGAACATTTATACAGCGCTATTATGAAACCTCACAAAGGCATCGTGTATCATTTCCCCATGTTCAGACACCCCTAAAGTAAACTCCCTTTTAGAGTTAGATTGTTGAAAATAGAAGGTTAAATGAAAGTTTGACACCGTCGAAATAGAAGTTTGGAATCAAGGGAGGAAGAGGACTGGAAGTGGAGGGGAATATGAGTCATTGGGGTGGGTAGAAGAGGGCAGAAAGTAGCACGTGGGGATGAGGTGGATTTCGGGCCCAGAAATGGGACAAGTTTTACGATTATCTGCAGACTTCAGGGTCCAAAGGGACATGACAACATGTGCAAGTGACACGCGCAGACAGCATGGACTGAACGTGCATTAGTCATAGGCTACGATCCCTCGCTCAGTTGATGGGCGTATGGCGTGTTAACAAATACCCTACTTACTTACTTACTTACTTACTTACTTACTTACTTAGTCATGGTCGCCAGCATTGATGACTGAAAATCCAACAAATTCTATAGCGCCGTTGTAATAATGCTTAAGGCATCAATCGATGGTCACTTCCAGCAAAATCTCGGTTAAGTTTCGTGATCGGCGGAGGAGCCCGGACGATATACGGTGGGTCAGAAAAACAAGATGTTAGACTAAGATGGCTGACTCGATAGCTGTACACAGTGATTAACACCGTGGAACCAGATGATACGGTTAGAGAACGCATGACACCAGAAAAACAGATTACATGACAACTGAACTCATAACACCAGAGAAAGCATAAGAAATATCGGATGCATCTACTGTACCTTAAGAGCAAAACAGGCAAAATGCTGCACTTGTAATTTGAAACGGTATCAGGCAACGCGAACACACACGGTATGAGAAAATCCTAACTGTGTTTCCAAGAGGAAATCCCGAATGAAACTAGTCACTCTAACAACAAACAACAGTGTGAGAAGCCTGCCTGCCTGCCTGCCTGCCTACCTGCCTGCCTGCCTGCCTGCCTGCCTGTCTGCCTGCCTATCTGTGTCATCACCCTGACTGAAACATGGAAACATGGCTCCTTGTTAAAGAGTTGTTTGCTTTCATTACAGTTTACATATTTTATCCATAACATATCCATATACCATATCCATATAACATATCCGTAACATATCCATATAACATATCCATAACACAACATAACATATCCGTAACATATCCATATAACATATCCATAACACAACATAACATATCCATAACATAACATATCCATAACACAACATAACATATCCATAACATAACATAACATATCCATAACACAACATAACATATCCATAAAAATAACATAACATATCCATAACCTAACATATCCATAACATAACATAACATATCTATAACACAACATAACATATCCATAAAATGACATAATATATCCATAACATATCCGTTCGTGTGTGTGTCCGTCCATCTGTCTTCCAATTTTGATTTCATTCTTACATTGGGAAAAGATGAGAGTTGCACTAAACGACCTGCACGGCCACACTTTCTGGATAGTTTACAATTTCACTTGAAGCGACCATCGACTGATGCCTTGGGAATTGCGACAGTGGCGCTATAGAATTAGATAAGATTTAGATTATAGAGATAGACCTTGTTTTCACGAATTCAATCGGTATGTTACCTACATAAAAGCGAATCAAGACATCAAGCGGAGTTCTGCGATTCAATTTCAAAGCACTGTTTCAACAAGACAGGAAGATGTGTATCAATTACTGAACTGTGACGGATAATGGAATATAAGACTAAACAGGTGTGATATTTTCTTTCATAACTGATGGCGCAAATTCGAAGCCTGATACGCGATTGCGGCACATTGGTATGTTCGATCGGGTGCTGGGCTTAAAATCCAACGATTGAGTGTTCGAGCCTGCTTAGCGGACTCAGCACAACGACCCTGGACAGGTTGTATCCTCGCGCCTCGGATTCAGAATTACTTACTTTGCGCATGTGATAAGTGCAATAAACAAATAAATAAGGAAAGAAGCGGAAGAAAAATCCTTTCAGCTAAACCACAGAGGCAGCCATGGCATGAGCATGAAGTGTTAGCGACTTCATTTTCTTAGCATCGGCAGATAAGGGCGGGTGACCGGTCCCCTCTCCCTCGCCGTCTGATCTTTCCCAACAGAGGACGGCCATTGCACTTATTTTACAGTTGAATTCGCTCGGAAACACAAATGGAGCAGAAATCTCGAAACATCGTTCTCTCAGGGATTTGAGACACCCCAACTCTGAATGAACAGTGCACTAAGTAATCGTAATCGTAAACTCGAGATTTCTACAGCGCCCAACGAAAGCTAAGTCGCGGGAACCAGCTTATTCACCGGCGCTCAGTCAAAACAAAACGACAGGCCAGAAAGGTTCGGTTCCAGGTCAAGATCCAAGAGTCAGGCAGGCAGGCAGCGACTACCAGCCTATCGCGCGATCTGAAATAAAAAACTGAAATAAAATGTTTCGTACCTGCTCCGACGACGACGCTGGCAAGAAGAGAAACGAGAAGGGATGGATAGAAACGAATCGCATCGATCATCTTGAAGAGGGAAAAGCGTCTTTAAGGCTGACAACCAGAAGAATCCACGCAATTCCAATCACATCGTAATTCGTACCGTTGAACCGCTCGAACATACAACAACATCTAAGCGCACTGGAGGAGACCATGAGCCGAATACTCGCCACTGTTGTGTTTTTCCAAAGAGGACAACAGCTGAGAGGCAGGCGCCGCCGATGTACGGACGAGCTGTAACAAGTGGATTTAGGCCTCTGGGGCCTAAAGTCGCGCCGCTCAAGGATTCATCGGATTTGGCTGCATGTGCTGGTCTTTCGAATGCATCATCCTCCTCTTCCTCCGACGCCTTTAGCCTCTTCCTCTTCCTCCTATCGGGCCTACAAGGCGGGCGTCGACAAACTAGGCTGCAGCACTTGCGCGCTGTCTTGCGCGCGTGTTTGTATGCACGGCGCAAAGTCTGAATATCGGGGGGCCGCGCCTGTGCTAGTACGTGTGTGTGTGTGTGTGTGTGTGTGTATGTGTATTCACGTATGCACATGTATCTGTGTGTATGTGCTTGTATCTGTGCATGGGTTTATGCGAATTCCCAGCGGTTGTCGAAACGATCTGTTTCAATAGTCCTCCTTCTCTTCCGGCTCGTTATCACCCTCCTTCTTTTGCTTCACCTGTTTCTCCTCTTCATCCTCTGTATCCTCCTTCACCTCCTATTCTCCTCTTCCTCCTCTATATCTTCCTTCACCTCCTTCTCCTCTTTATTCTTCTCCTCCTGATCTTCTTCGCCTCTTCCTCCTCCATCTTCTCCTTCATTTCTTCCACCTCCTTCTCCTATACCTCCTTCTACTGATCCCCATCCTCCTCTTCTTCCACCTTCTCCTACTCGGTCTAATCCAATCCACCCTCTCCTTCCTCCCACCTCCTCCCTCAACCCTCCCTCCACAAGCGCCGAATGCCGAACGCAATGCAGAGGCAGCGCGTAACATTATCCGCCGGCTGCAAAGATCCCACCATCGTGTTAATCGCGCGCCAGGGCCTCTTCCTTCCGACGAACAGACGGACGAACATACAGACGAACGGAATGACGGACGGACGGAGGGACGGACGGACGAACAGACGAACGGACAGACAGACGGACGGAATGACGGACGGACGGACGAACAGACGAACGGACAGACAGACGAACGGAATGACGTACGGACGGACGGACAGATGGACGAACAGATGAACAGACGGACGAACAGACAGACGAACGGACGGAGGGACGGACGAACAGACGAACAGACGGACGAACACAGAAAGACGAACGGAATCATGGACGGACGGAGGGACGGACGAACGGACGGAGGGACGGACTGAAGGACGGATGGATGAACGGACTGACAGACGAACAGACAGAAACAAAGATCAGTAATTAAGAAGAGCAGTTCCTTTAGCTAACCCCAAAGGGCAGCTATGTGTATGAAGGGTTAGCGACGTCATCATCTTTCATAATAGTAATCGTAATCGTACGCTCGAGATTTTTACAGCGCCCAACGAAGGGCACGTCGCGGGAACCAGCTTATTTACAGGCGCTCAGTCAAAACAAAATCGATAGGCAGGAAGGGTTCAGTTCCAGGTCAAGATCCAAGAGTGAGGCAGGCAGGCAGGCAGACGGCTATGGTGGATGGTGTTTGGAATTGAACTGGAAAGCGAGATAAGGGAAAGAGGAAGAACAAAGATTTGTGGAAGAGGAGTGTTTTCAGTTTTGAGTGAAAGATCTGCGCAGAAATTGCAAGAGGTGAAGTGTTGTTGAGTTCGTATGATGGGTCGGATAATGGAGCTTAGGCGGAGTAGAAGGAAGAAAAGAAAGAGCAGGAAGAGGACGAAGAAAAGGAGGAACAGAGGAGAAAGAAGAGACTTCATGTTATTAGCCTGGAAGGCAGACTAGACAAAGCGGACATGTGCAAGATGAGACTAACTTGGCCCGGATCTACTTATTCATGGATGGCAAATCCATCCCCGTTATTCCTTTACCATACAAAGATAGGGTAAGTGCCCGTCTGGGCGCTTGGACAGAACCTTTAAGATAACAGTGGCAGCTTCTACTTCTTCCTCATAGACAGTTTTTCCTTTTATCTTTTTCTCTCCCTATCTTCTTGTCTGCTTCATTGGACAGCTTAAGTTCAGCTTCTCCCTGAGTCCTTACCTCCAATGCGACATAATCCGACAGGCCATAGGATTGCTATAGAAAAACGTGTACATTTACGTAATTTGATGGGGCATTAGATGGCAGCAGGAAAATTGAACTTCCGCTGCGGTCTACAACTGACCACATTAGCCAAGTTCTGCACCATCGTTCTCATTAGCCAAGCTCTGGACCAGAGGCACTAGCAGCATCAGCAGCAGCATCATAGCATATTCTTTTTCGATTAGTATAACAGCCACTCGTCTTCATCCTCCTCTTCACTTTAAAGCCAGATGCGCAATCGAAGAGAAAGAATAAGCAACTGCTAGCGGAGGGAGAGAGAGAGAAAATGGAGAGAGAGAAAGAAAGAGAGAGAAAGAGAGAGAAAGAGAGAGAAAGAGAGAGAAAGAGAGAGAGAGAGTCGAAGAACAGAAGGATATAGGAAAGCAGCGAAGCAGATGTTAATGGGAGAAGTCACGAGCATCTTCAGAGCGGCACGAGCAACAGCAGGTAGGCATGAAAAACAAAGGCGAGAGGGAGGAAGAAGAGGCCGAATGAGGAGAGAAAGAGGGATCTGGAAAGGAAACAAGGGCAGATTTGCAGCTGGAAGTACAAGCACGGGCGGATTGAAACGAAGGAGACGGATAGGGCAGAAGGAAGGAAATCTTGACATGAGCGTAGAGTGGGTAGGAGGCACTTCGGGCAAAGTCAATTCTACTCTTCTACTCTATTTCTTGTTTATTTATTTTCGTCTATAGCCCACAAAGAAATATATATATATATCCTCATTAAGTATTAAGTCAATGAGTTGCTTTAAATTAATTATGGTAGTCTTTGTTCCAAAAGTTATATTATTATTATTATTATTATTATTATTATTATTATTATTATTATTATTATTATTATTTCAAAGAGCATCCACCGTAGTCGTCTGTCTGCTTAGTAGTCACCTGCCTAACCTCTGGATATCGAATTGGAACCGACCATAGCCCTACCTTGCCCGCCGATTTTGTTTTTCATTAAACGCCTGTGAATAAGTTGGTTTCAGCGACTTAGATTTATTGGCGCTGAATAAAGCGGTTTTATGGTTACAATTTACGTTTACGTTTCGGGTTTAACAACAGTTGTACGGACGACATGTAGGACAGCAGATGTCTCTGCAATTGTCGATTAATCGATGCTAACCTAATGCAGAACGAACACCAGTCTGCTGTCTGTTGGCAAATACATGCAGGCTACACTTAGTCAACTTAAAACTTAAGTATACTGATACAGTATGGTATATGATGATCGTAATCGTAATAACGAGATTTCTACAGCGCCCAACGACAGCCACGTCACGGGGATTAGTTTATCACAGGCGCTCAGACATAACAAAATCGATAGGGAAAAGTGTTCGGTTCCAGGTCAAGATCCAAGAGTCATGTAGAGAGACAGCGTGGCAGCTACGGTGGGTGATGTTTGGGATTGGAGCGGAAAGAGGGATAAGAGGAATAGGGGGTCAGGATTCAGAATTCCTTCTGCATTCAACATGATGATGAGTTCTATGCCCGAAGGCAGGTCCATTGGCTTTATGCCACCAGAGGTGAGATAAGTGACGTGGTTTCCTGTTGCCTTCTTCACAGCTCTGGGTGAGCAATTTGTCCAAGGTCGCTACGCAGTTGCTTGAGGCATATTCGACCCACCGACCCTCCGGTTACGAGTCACCGACCATACCACTACACCACCACGTCCCACAGAGTGATATATACGATACAAAAATCTTACTTGGTAAGAGGCGGTTAAAGTCTGCAAAACCAGTTTTGCATAACAGGCGAATTAAGCAAGTCGGTAGAATAGGAATACGATACGATGCGTACAGATAGACGCCGTTAAATGCGTAACCTTCTGCATTCAACATCTATGCACATTATGTCGACGGGGGATATAGCTGCTGCTTACTATGCGCATGTGATCACCTTTAGATCTGCTACCTTTTTTGTCTACTTATACGGCTTAATCGTGCATCGTAATGAGGCACGGTAGCCGATTGGATAGAGCGCTCGGACTGTAACGCGAAGAGTACTGGTTCGAGTCTCCCCTAAGACGGTTACTGTGTAGGGACCTTGAGCAAGTCCTTCACTCACAATTGCTTCACGCCTAAGATTCAGATTTACTGATCTTGCACGAGTAATAAATGCAAATTAATAATAATAAAAATAATAAATAACAATAATACTGGATTGTCAGCTTTATATGCAAGATATTACAGATATATATATATACTTATTCACATGCGTATGCATTTACATATCCACATAATATATCATATTTATACATCAATAAACATGGCAGAACATAACACGACCTTGTAGACATGTAGGCCAACGTGGTCAAAAGCATGAAGAAGAGAGAAGAAGTTCCTTAAGCCGATAGGCACCCGTGGGTAACTATTTTAAAAGTAGTTTAACTGCAACTACTTTCAAACTTCTTTTGAAGTAGTTTAACTAGTAGTTAGTAACTAGTTTTTAAAAAAGTAGTCAACTACTTTAAAGTACTTTTGTAAATACTTTGGCTAAGGTAGCAAGATGAAGACTGAGTTATTGGAACAGTTAACAACAAAAGTGAACTAAAACAAAGCGATAATGAACTTTTAAACTATAAATTATAGCTTTATTAATTCTTAATTTGACAACTTTTCTATATCCGGAAAATAGACATAACAAGCAGTGCTGTCAATTGTGACAGAAAAAACCTCAATGCAGACAAGTTAGTTAGTCTGCTTGTAAAAACTATCTTGCTGGAAAAGTAGTTAGAAAAAATTAGTTGACTACCAAATGAGATTGTAAAATGAGAGAAAGAAAAATGGAATAAATAGAAATTGAAAGTAGCATGGAAAATAAACAGAGAAATAAGAAAAGAAAAAAGCACTTCAAGACGGATGATAACTCGAGTCACGCAGGACAGACGGCAGTGGTTGGATGGTGGGACGGACTGAAAGAACGGAAGGAATAGATGGGTGAGACAGACAGCCACTCAGCGAAAAGCTATAAGGATTTTGTAGCATATTATACATAATAGGTGGCGCCAGTGAAGAACTGAACTCCGGTAAGTGAATTATATATCACTTCCGCCATGTTCGCCAGATAATTTGACGAGTAGATACTTTTATTATACCGAGTCCTTAGTACACTCTGTTCTGTATTTAATCCCAAACAGTACAGACTTTGGGAACACTGTTACCTTCTGCTCCGCTGGCGCCCCTCAGCGAACTCTGGTATAATATGAATGCAGTTATCTTACACTGTCGTTGGGAAGTTCGGACGGCGAGGGATAGGACTTTTATACCTACGCTAAGAGTCGCAAACAATTCATACCCATGGTTGCCTTTCGGCTTAAAGGACTTGTGCTTCTTGTTCTTCTGTCTTCCTTTTGCTTTTGCCCACGTCGGCCTACACGTCTACGAGGTCGTGCTATGTTCTGCTGCACGGATTTTATTGTAAGAAACCGAATCGTTCAGAACCGGAACATGGAAATATCGTAAACGTCTGTTTCGTGGTTGCACACCGCAGCGAGGCATTTGACATAATTATTCAAGAGTACTTACTAATCAGATAACTTTGAATGCTGACCTTGAATTGACGAAGGATTAGTGTGTGCGTGTGTGTGCTTGTATTTTGTGTGTGTGTGTGTGTGTGTGTGTGTGTGTGTGTGTATTAATGTAATAAGAAATATGACTTAGCCTACTGTACATGCTTTAAGACTGGTTCAGGTGACATTTAACCTGTGTTAGAACTACTGCAAATTCAATACCAATCCTTCCTTCGTGGCTTCCTATTAAAACTATGGTAGTGTCCACTGAGACAACGCTATCACCTTTGGCATCAGTTTGGTTCACAAATGTTTTTGACAGACAGACAGACAGGCAGGCAGACAGACAGGCGGACTGATAGGCATGCAGGCAGGCAGACAGACAGACGGACAGACAGACAGACAGCTACATCGACTCTCCATTTTATGCGCGTAAAAACAGCGAGTACTCTTATGTGCATTAGTGCGAATCAGTTCAGGACTAATTTTTATAGCACGAGTTTGCTGTGTTGAAATATTGATACACGCCTTGCCTGGCTATGGTGGGTGCTTCAAAAGGCGCCATCATGGACTGCGTAGCTTGTTAATATAAACCACGCCTACCCGAAGTTGTGTAAGTGACTAGAGGCAAATCTTGGGGCCAGTATGACTTGCCGGTTACGGTCTGTTGACCTCAAGGTAAGAACTTAATCCGTAGATAAAATGTAACTATGCATTACTTGCTTACTCAATAACCTTTATTCTTAATTAACTCTAATACCATTTAGGCTGGCGTAGACAGCACTTTTGTAAGGTTGCCTTCTGAAAGGCGCTATATTAACTGTCGAGAAACAAACTTTGGCCACGTAATTAAATAAACGAGAGAGGTGGCCATCGATTATTTAACTTAGCTTTGCAATAAATTGATCTGCCAACTGGTAAATTCTTCAGAGGACGTTGAGTTTTATGTATGGCCATTCCTGTTCCCATCTGGGCCAAAGCCTAAAGGTGTGGTCCACTTACCCGACCAGTAACTCTGGCCAAATTCGATCCTATCCAAGTGACACGAACATCTGCACGTCTGCAGATGCCTGTGTCAGTTTCTGTCTGTCTTTCTGTCTGTCTATCTGTCTGTCGTAATTTTATCTCTGTCGTGAGAAAACATGCGTGGTTGTCAGCTACAGCATTGGCTATTACCTAAGAGGTAAACAAGGAAGGGCGATGCCAACATTGCTCAAATGCAACCCATTGTAAAACGGATAATAAATCGTTTGCCGAAAATCTCATTGGTCCGACGCCGACTTTCATTGAATGGCTGGTTACGTGATTGCAACAATTAAATTGAAGCCGTAGAAATATCACTGGCATGCTTATTTTCTTAAAGGATGACAAGAATTGGGCATTCGCTGCTGGAGAACCACGCATGTTCGGGATTTAAGCTCAGGTAAATGCAGGTGAGTCATTTGTGAGTAGGGGATCGGTCTCATTTAGTTTGAAGTCTGAAGTCTAGATATCATTCAGATCTAAACTAAAGACTCGTCCATTTAATCGGTTTTCATGACCTATTTGGCGCATTACGATTTTTTACAACGGTTACTTGACTCGATCATCGATTGCAGCTTAATCGTAATCTCGAGATTTCTACAGCGCCCAACGAAAGCTAAGTCGCGGGAACCAGCTTATTCACAAGCTTATAACGCATTTGACAAACTCATCGATGCTGCACCGCTTGCAATTTCTGCATCGGCCTTCACTCAAAACTCAAAATATTCCTCTTTCACAGATCCTATCCTGACCCCCTTCTTCCTCTTATACCTCTCTGCTCTCCAACCCCAAACACCACCCCCGTAGCTGCCACGCTGTCTCTCCGTCTGACTTTTGGATCTTGACCTGGAACCGGACCCTTTTGCCTGTCGATTTTATTTTGACTGAGCGCCTGTGAGTAAGCTGGTCCCCGCTTTCGTTGGGCGCTGTAGGAATCTCGGAATTACGATTACGATTACGATTATAACAGAAGTCATTAGATTAGGTTGGATTGTGTTTCAAAAAGGAAATGCGATTACTTCACCACGCGAGTGATCAAACAAGAAATGACTCATGAGACCCAGGGGGTCTAATTGAAAACTAAACCAAACCAATGTTTGCAATAAGCCAAGGAGCTACAGCGGAAAATTTTAATTGAGAATATAACAGAGAGTTAAAAAATGTGAAAGATGAATTGTTTTAAGGATCAGATGTGAGACAGCCACAAGAAAACAGTTTGGTAGGAGCTTGTTCCAAAACACTGCATCAGTATAACAAAATTACTGTACAATCTGACAGTAGAGGGTAGTGAATGTATTAGAAGAACATATGTCAACTGCTGGTGATGTTATGTTTAACATAGTATGGTGAGGCACGGTAGCCGATTGGATAGAGCTCTCGGCTTGTAACGCGGAGAGTACGGGTTCGAGCCTCCTCTGAGACATTTACTGTGTAGGGACCTTGAGCAAGTCCTTCACTCACAATTGCTCAGCGCCGTCGATTGATGCTTAGTCATCAGACAGCGGCGCTTAATAAATGCAGAAATAATAATAAAAAAGAATATTAGAAGGGATAACCACATCTGCGAACTATATATGTAGGCAAGTGATGATGGTTTACTCGAATTACAATTGCAAACTTCTAGTCAGTGAAATTCCTAAATAGGCTTGATATAATTCATTCTTTTATAAGTACGACTCTATAAGTAATAAGTAAGTAAATCTACATACACTTAATACTTGTTAATGCGCCACATGTCCATCGACTGAGCGAGGAATCGTAGGCTGTATGTAGATTCGGTATGCCTAAGAAGAAACAACAGAGGAGTCCTTGCAGTTAACCAAGAGAGGCAACCAAGTGTATGAAGTGTTAACAACTTCCTCTTTCTTAGCCTCTGCATATGAGAACGGGTGGTCAGTCCTCATCCTCACTGCCTGATCTTCCACCCCACAGTATACGGACAATGTACTCTGAGTTCTGTAGCTGAGTTCGATAGGGAGCACGAGCGGAGCAGAAATTTCGAAACATCTTTTTTATCCTGGCAGGATTTGAACCCCCATCTAGTAAGCTAACCAATAGGCTATCGCACACACCCTGATTTTCTTTTCTTTGAACTCTGTAGGTTTGTCAAATATAGGATAACCAGGCTGACAGGAAGAGTGAAAGGACCTGGAGTCATGACTTGTTTGCATTCTTCTCTGCCATCCATTCTTCAACCTTCGGTCGTTTTTGTCATCGTTTGCCTGATTTTTTCTTCTCAAGCCGACAGTTAGTTGATGCATTGATTATTTTCTAAATTTCATCAATATAGTATTTTTGTATGCTTTCTTTCTATTTGTATATTTAATTCATATTTTGGAGAATAGATCATGATTAGTTTTCTGTATCATTCAGTGTGCTTTCTCGTACATTGGACCGTCTTTCGGGAACAATCTTCCGCTGACGATTACTCCAGTAACATTCTAGGAGATTACGATTGTTATCTGAAATGTTCTGTGCTGCAGATCAAGAAACGTTTTAGGCTAATCTTAAGATAAATCTTTTGGGATCTACTATGGCCAGCCTTGATGCAGGACCTTTGAAAGCTTAGACGCACTAAGTAAGCACCTAAGTGCCTATAGGATACGACTAAGCGCCTGTGAATAGGCTTATATTGGTTCCCGCGATATAGCTTTTATGATCTGTGAAGGAATCCGGAGATGACGATTACATAGGCATATATCTAGATGCATACTTAACACATACTTAAAAGAACCCGGGTACTTACAAAAACTCCAAAACACCACCACATATAACCCCAGTGCTAAAATCACTTCAACGGCTGAAATCACTTCAATGGCTTAAGGTCCCTTAGCTCATCCGTTACAAACTTTATCTTTTACATACAATGCCCTTCAGACTTCTCAACCCTCTTACGTTCGCCAGATATTCATTGTTCCGCCAGTTCGTTCATCTCCCTTTCCCGCCTATCAGTACGAGCACTCCTTCGCTTGCACTTTCTCCCGCAGTTCTTCCCCTGAAGACTGAAACCGAACTTTCCAAGTAGGCCTATCCTATCCTGCTCCCGCTTCTGCACCATCCCATGACCGCCATCACCAACGATTTCCTCCATAGCACCAGGCTGCCATCCCTGCTTGACCTCCCGTATTCTGACCTGACACCGAAACCGACCAAAGAGCCTGGCTCTTGCTGACCTGAACTGATATATGACCTATGAATAAGCTGGTAAGTAAGTAAGCGAGTAAGTAATGCATATGGTAGCACGCCATATGTCCATCGGCGGAGCTAGGAATCGTAGGCGTTGACAAACCCACAAATAAATTAAATACACAAAATGACACTGAAGCACAAAGACAGACAGACAGACAGACAGACTGGCACATAAACATAAGGATACTCTAGTCCATGTTGTCTTAGATCAGCCGTTTGGTCTTCTCCAATCTCGTCTAACTTGGTAGTCGAATAACCAAGTCAAGCTGGTCTCCCTGAGGCTATGAGAAATTTTTGGAGATTTACATTTACTCAGAATCAGTCGGTTGTGCTGTTTTATCATCTACAAGAAAATTCTGTTGGCATTAGTTGTCTTTACTTTGTAAAGTTTCAACAAATTCAGTCTGATTATGTATGAAACAGTCACGCTTTCTCAAAAAGTGTCAACGCAAGCAACAATTCAACTTTATATTACTAAATGAAAGCCTTCAACTAAACGCCATAAATAAACGTAACTGTCAAGCAACATTTGCTGTATTTGACTATCTTTACATTCGTAGGCTGTCAGATGCAATGGAACAACTTTACTAACGTACATTCATATGGGGCAGTGTATTTGAGCCAAGTGAATTCTCGTGTCGACTGCTTAAACTACTGTGTTCTCAATTCGACGTGTGTGGCCGTTGAAGTTGACAACAACTTCAGTCCGATCAAATGCTGGATGTACACTGATGTCTCCAAGATTAATGCCAAATATGATGTCTCTGGAATTGATCAGTATGTGCTTTTGACGAGATGTCCAGGTGAGTTTCTGTGTTGCTTCACACTTTTGTTAACAAGGAGGTCTATTCTTGCATAGGTAGGTTATGCTTGCATAGGTAGGCAAGCATATGCTTGCATAGGTAGATAAAGCAAACATACATACATACATACATACATACATACATACATACATACATCATCCATACATCATACATGCATACGTGCATATATATATACATCATACATTCATGCATATACACATACATAAACATACATAAATACATACATACATATAGATGCATATATACATACATACGTACATATATTCATTCATTCACGCGTTTGTGAATTCATGCCTGGATGATAGCAAGTAGTAAATAGTTTTCGGGCTTCTGTTTTCTCGGCCCAATTAATCCTCGGACGTCACTATAAATCAAAAGCTTCCGATTATTTATCACTGCTTTGCAATCAGCTAATTTGAAAGAAGAAGGAGAGAGAAGAAAATCAGTCCCTAGAGCTAAACCTGAGAAGGAATCTTGAGTAGGAAGTAGGCCTAGTAGCGACTTCATTTCTTAGCCGCGGCACGTGAGGGTGGGTAGCCAGTTCTCTCCCTCGCCGCATGATCTTCCCACCGACAGTGTACAGTCGGTGGACTCATTTATAGTAGCTTACTAAGGGGCGCAAGTGAAGGAAAACTCAAAATAGGTATCCGCCCTGGCGGTGATTTATAAAAGTCAGGAAAATGGTTTCAGTGACAGATATATATATTTTAATTTAATGTAGGCCTAGTTTGACTAATTTGACTAATAGTTTTATTATTAATTTTATTTTAGTATTGTCTACATTTTCTAGTCAGTCAGGTCAGTTACTAATGAATACTAGTGACGATGACTTTCTTGATCATACTATGATAATGTTGTTGTGGTTGAAGGTAATTATGATGATGAGGTTGTTGTTGTTGTTGTTACTGATGATGATGATGATGATGACGATGGCGATAATGATGGTTATGCTACTGCTGCTGCTGATTATGATAATGACGACGACGATCACTGCAACGACGCTATGATAACGACAATTACTACTACTAAAACGACAATGATGATGATGATTGCAGCAGTAAGAGTTGAGACGACTACGGCAGCAAGAACAATGACATTGATGTTTAGAATCTTTAACTGAACCTGTATTTCAAAGGCCTTGGATGAGCACGTGCTGAGAGATAAGATGTCAAAATCCTTAAATTTTCCCTCACGTTTCCATCATCAGTCATTTTCCAATGCCCGCAGATTGAACAGATGGATTTTTACATGTCTTCTGGTTTTGGCTTGTTTTATTATTCCATAACTGAATTATGCATTATTATATAGAAACTCTATTTAGGATGACTTCATTTAGATTAATTACGATAACTTAATTAGTTGGCTAATTAGTTAGTTAGTTATCTAGACACTTAGTATAATGCATTTTAAGATTAACATCTCACAGTAAACCTGAAGAAACTTATTTTGGCCTACGCCTTTGTAAGCTTATGCAAAGCATCATCTGTTTTGCAGCAGATATAATCCTCTTGAGCTGAGGTCTGTTACTATAGTGACAATATTGCTGAAGTGACACTAGTTAGACACTGTTCTTGGACACTATCACAGTATATATATATGTTAAATGTTGGCCTAAAATACGTTGATTGCTCTGGCTTGATTTGTTTACAGCCTGTTTTCCGGTCTGGGATCAACTTGTAAACAGACTTTGTTTTGGAGGAGTGCGTTATACGCTTGCAACATCTGTAAATGAATGTCAGTCTGCCTGTCTCAGCAACTTAAGCTGTCTGGCAGTTGATATTGATAGGAATGTCTCACCAATTCAGTGCTACTTTCATACAAATCCAAACAGCATCATTCAGACATTCCCAGCCTCCGGAGTTGACCACTATACACTTACTCAGCGGTGCATTCTAAGCAGCAGTACAGGTGAGTACTTGATTACATGAATAAAATTTGCCAAAGTAGAGAATTTCGACAGCAGCCTTTCAAGTGGAATGAAGATTGAGGAAGAGAAGATAGAGAGGAAGCCAGTGAATGGATCCAGAAAGACATAGTCAAATAAGTGTGTACAATATAGTAAAATATAAGAATGGTGAAAAGAAATCATATTTATGAACAATTGACACTAGACTTCTCAGTCTATACAAATGATTGAATGACTATTTACTTACCGGTAAATAACCAAACTGATTGAATGAATGATTGAATGACTGACTGGCTGACTGACTGACTGACTGGCTTACTTACTGACTGACAGATTTACTGAGCAAGTGAGTGAGTGAATGACTGACTGACTGAATGAATGAACGAATGAATGAATGACAGTCAGTCAGGCAAACAGACAGACAGACAGCCTGAGTGACCGACACTATTCTACATGCACAGTCGTTTCGCTATTTGATTCTATTCCAGCTACTCCTTGTTTTCCTCAGTGGAACAATCTGACAAATACGAATTCCTATGGAGCAACTCAGTACACCCAGTACACCACGGTTGACGGTTGTCTCAACTTCTGCCTCTCGTTGGCTCAGTGTGTTGCCGTTGACATCAACAACTCGTCTGGCAGTGGCAACATCCAGTGTTGGATTCATAACTCTTCAGCCAACATTGTCAACAAGAATTCCTTCATCGGCATCAATCAATACGTTCTCGTCAACAGATGCCCTGATCAAATAACAACACGTAATTGCATATATTTGCTCAGATTCTACTCTTAGGCCATTGAGTCGGCAGTCAACGACTCCCAAGGTCTTGGATACTGGGCCAGTGCGTCGCAGGACGTGCCATATACCTCTCAAATCACGCCACTAGGCTACTTCTATTGCTTGGTGGCAGACGCAATCGTGCGCGAACAACTTACCCGGTTCGAACCTGCAGCTGCTGGATTTCAGATCAAGTGTTCTGCCCAATATACCATCATATTGTAAATGTGTAATTGTAGACATATGCAAAATCCAGCATATTCTTGAAGCCTTTGCTTGTATCTTTTCCGATCTAAGGTTTAACATGCATTCTTCATACGTGTAGTTACTGCAGATGGCGTATCTCCAACAGCAGCGTCACAAGTTGCAGATACAGTAGGTGGAAATATGACAATAATCCCATATGTCGTACATATGAGTCCATGTATAGGACATATGGAGCGGTTGGAGCCCATGAAACATTTTCATATTCTCACTCTGTCTTCAACGTATGATGTTGCTGTTGGGGATAGTGACCGATTCCTTGTGCATTTGAATTCACCTCTACAATGTCGACTGATAATTTGTTTTGACCTTATGTAACCCATCTGGCCACCAGATCCTTTTGTTCATCCGCTTTTAAAAGATGGAACTCTATCATATATCCGACTGATTAGTGGTAAATCTATTGTATTTGTTCATTCTTAGCCATTCCTTGCTCTCCTCAGTGGAACAATCTGACAAATACGAATTCCTATGGAGCAACTCAATACACCCAATACACAACGGTTGACGGTTGTCTCAACTGCTGCCTGTCGTTGGCTCAATGTGTTGCCGTTGACATCAACAACTCGTCTGGCAGTGGCAACATCCGGTGTTGGATTCATAACTCTTCAGCCAACATTGTCAGCAAGAATTCCTTCATCGGCATCAATCAATACGTTCTCGTCAACAGGTGTGCCACAAGTGCTTCAGGTGAAAAATGCAATGACAGACTTTAGCAGTCATCTTTCACGAGTTATTATCATCATGGTTAATTATGTTGTAATGTGTGTGGAGATACATAGCATTCCTTCAAGGACACCTCATGCTGCAGGCCACTATTCTGACCTCCACGTTCATTGGGCCCACGTTCAACCCACAGCTGGCTACCATATCTCACCAGTGGTACATTGTTAGACATGTGTGGTCCAATGAATGTGACTCTCAGAGTCTCAACCATACACTACTCAAATACTCTCACAATAGATGGTCTTCAAAATTGATGCAAAGTTCCAGCTGTTCATGTTCTATGTAGTTACACTAATTGCAGGCTGAAAGAAGGATGCGAATTGCACACTCATATTGAGAGGTGAAACGTCCATCAAAGTTTTTTATCTTGTGGTCAATTATAACTAGATTCTTCTCGCAGAATTCGACAAGTCCACTGTGACTGCAGTGGTATGTGTAGAAATGCTCTGTGTATCCTATGACAAAATATCAGGCAATGTCGTACTTTATTAGTTAAGAGATTCTGCAGCTTTTAATGTAATTTTGCCATTGAAAATGTTTTATCCATAGGCTTTTTAAATTTAATGTCTTTCAACACTTTTCACAGTGACTTTTGTGTTTCTAATAATTTTATCATCAATAGCATCCACCATTTCGTCTTTGATATCTTTGATAATTTCGACATCGACATCAACGTCTACAAAAACATCAACCACAGCAACAACAGGTATATTCGTAACATTTCAAAGGAGGTCTTGTGAGCAGTTTTCTGTCCATTTTGCATTTTATGAAAAACCCTTTAGAAAACATATATGTCAAAAGCTTAGACAGGTATAGCCGTGGTCCTTGGTCCATTCAGTACAGTTAGGTTGACGGAGAGAGGGAAGAGAGAGAAAAACAAAGGAGCAACAGGGTACTTTTCCCAGAAGGGATATTTTGCTGAACAATGGCGCCTATGCTCTGTAGGGAATAGGCTGGTTACCGGTACCTCATATTTAGCTTTATTATGTATAATAGGATCATTATTAGTGTTTAAAACTTGGAATAAAGTTTCATCAGTGCTTTCTTTTTGTACCTATTGTTTATAGTTACAGCACAGAATGACCAAAGTATACTGTATGTTTGACCAGTAAGTTCAGCGTCATCATTTCTGGTCCATGTATTAAGCTCGACCGCTAATTTTGTGTACAGAACTTCCCAGCTTAAACATAAAATAGTAAAATCATTTAAAGTTCTAGAAATTCATGCTAAAGTTGTTATCAATATTATATTCTGCATTTATTAAACGCCTCTATTTAATGGCTAAGCGCAGAATATAATTAAACGCCACTATTTAATGGCTAAGCGCAGAATATAATTAAACGCCACTATTTAATGGCTAAGCATCAGTCGATGGTGCTGAACAATAGTAAGTAAATTACTTGCTCAAGGACCGAACACATTAACAGTCCAAAGGGAGGCTTGAACCCGTACTCTCTGCGTTTTAAGTCTAGCGCTCTAACAATTCAGCCATAGTACCTCAGGCAACAGGTAAAATTTTCCCTACATTAGCATGGAATTTCGAATGTCGAGCATACGCTTGAAACAGCAGTGGCTTTAAAGATAACACAAATACGTCCAATCTTATGCGGAATGTCATTAAAGATCCAATTGATCAGGTAAATTTAACCTAAAATAGAAAGCTTCAAGTGCTAGATTCAGTGTGAGTTCCTTCCAAAGGCTGACCGTCTGCAGATTATGCATTTAGTTTATGTTTCTGAAGTTCACATAATGAAAATTACTATTTCATTTCTTCCAGCCACTTCTTGTTTTCCTCAGTGGAACAATCTGACAAATACGAATTCCTATGGAGCAACTCAGTACACCCAGTACACCACGGTTGACGGTTGTCTCAACTTCTGCCTCTCGTTGGCTCATTGTGTTGCCGTTGACATCAACAACTCGTCTGGCAGTGGCAACATCCAGTGTTGGATTCATAACTCTTCAGCCAACATAGTCAACAAGAATTCCTTCATCGGCATCAATCAATATGTTCTCGTCAGCAGATGTGGCAACCTGGGTAAGAACTCTTTTGCCTTAAATAATCAAAGTAGCACTCAATTTCAAAGTATTCTGGAATACAGTTTTATGCTTGTAAGGTCTTGGTCAAAGGCCCTGGCAGCCATAAGATGTCGTTAAACACTGAATACTGCTATTGTAGTGTGGAAAATGAGGTCGCTATAAATTATTTTGTCTCAACCTCATTTTACGTACCAATATGGTGTATTTTTCTATGTCTTATCAGTTTGTTGAAGCAGTTGTTTGAGGACTGTTCATGGCTCAACCTATGTATGGCTGCATTAAAAGGACTTCAGCTAACATTTTCCAAAGTAATGTGAAACGAAAATGTTCTGAATCACTTAACAGGTTTAATTAATTTAATTTATAAATTGATTTTTGGTGAAATGCAGTGCTTTATATACGTCTATGTTTTATCATGAGTGTTTGATGATTGAGGCTAATTATAAGAGTGTACTGCCAAGTACACTCTTACACTCTTTTACACTCATCTTCGTGTTTCTTCCATTTCATCTGTATTGACTTTTCAGCCACAGTTTCACCTGTCTCTCCTAAAACAACTACAACGGCTACACCAGGTTTGTACGTGAACTGCTATGCCGAGCTGCAGTATAATCTCATGTACGGCTCTAGTATAATTTCAAAATAGCTGCAGCTACATGTGAGAGTATAATAGAGCTGGTACATTTTGTAGGGAGGTAGACCTTCTCCTTCACCGGTTCAGACTATCCCTCTACTGGGGTGGATTTTTCTGTATAAATACATTTCGCTACTGCACCTATTTCTTGACCCTGCTCTTCTTTCAAGCACAAATCACACCCTGGCCATTAGATTAAGTTAAATTCAGCAACTTTCAGAGGTTCACAAAAGGCGCTATATAAATACCGAGATACATACATGCATACACATACATACATACACATACATACATACATACATACATGAATACATACGTACATACATACATATATGTGTCTTACTTGTGATCGTGTGTGGTTTTCGACAGCGTGCATGCCGTCATGGTTGACTAAACCAATGACACATTCTCTTGGAGGGACTCTCTACATCAACTGCAGTTCCCAGGCAATGTGCCTTCAGTGTTGCCTTGCGATGTCAAATTGTGTTGGCGTCGACCTTGATTCGTTTTACATGCCAGCCCATTGTTTCATCTACAAGGAGTCCACGGCTTTTGCATCCAGTTACAGCTCGACTACTGTTACTCAATACCAGCTCATTAATCGATGCGCCTCGCAGCTAGGTAACTAAAACAGCAAGAAATTGAAGCTTAACTTTGCGCATAGTATCAATTACAAATCTTCTTAATCTTCTTAAAGTGCAATTTTAAAGAATAAAGCCTCTGCATTGTGTTTGATGTAATCCTTGCACCTATACATGTAGCCCTTCCCCAATTAATGCAAATTGTTTAACCTGTTCTCATTTATAAATTTTGTTCCCGTTTTGGCTATTGCATAATTTAAAAATAAGTTTGTCTAAGTATATAGTTTGATTCAATATTCATGTCTATTTTACACGGTGGCCAGCATCAAATCTTTTTCATTATCATGCATTTGTAATAGGTAAAGTGTATTTGGTTATTTATATTGCGCTTTTAAGGAACTTCAAAATGGCATGAAGCATGGTGATCAAACAGATCTATAAAGGTGCAGCTTAAGATAAGTGTATAGTGCATCGCCAAATATTATTTGCTTTGGCATCTCATTTAAGTACTCAGCCTTCTAGAAAATGAGTTTGTACTTGGTAGCACATCAGGCCTGTAAGCTCACTTACATAACATTTTATTTGTTGGTTCATTTAAATAGCTTCATGCTGATTTGAATAAAAGAACTGATTTACATTTTATATCTTCAGCATGCAACACTCCAGGTTATCGCTATTGCAAGAATCTGAAACAATGTTTTCCCTCTTCGTCTTTTTGTGACGGAATTCCAGACTGCACTGATAACAGTGATGAACTTGACTGCAGTAAGTTCTGATACAGTAACAGATCTTACGGAAGCAATAGAGGACATGCGGTTATTTTTATTTATCTAGTGCGCACTAGATATTACAGAATCTAGTGCGTATTAGATAAGTAAAAATAATCTAATGTCCCCAAAGGCTTCCCTAAGATCTCCCTTTCTGAATATTAAGTGTATTGCAAGATTAAAGATATGACTTCTATGCAAATGTACCTAGCTCAGCCACAGTCTAATCCTAGAGCAAAAGCAGATTTCAGGCGAAACGTGACAACAGCACTCCGATTAATTAGTTGAAAAATGAGCAAGGTCGAGGCCATACGGTCGTTGTAGAAAAACACAAACATTCACATTTACTCAGATAACTTTTTTATGGTCTACTTTGTCATCAATCATTTCTCTGCAAGGTCTTCCCTTCTTGTTTGTGTCCAAGATCACATCTTGGCTCTTAGGTACCCCAAAAATCCCAGAGAGTGATGACTAATTGTATGTTTTTTTTCTATTTTGGGCTCTTAGCTTCCGTCTGTGCTGCCAATGAATTTTCTTGTGGTGGCTCCATCTGCCTTCTCAACATATTTTGGTGCAACGGATTCGTGAACTGTCCAGATGGTTCGGATGAACCAGCTAACTGTCAATACAGTATGCAATATGATCATCTTATTTCTAAGCCCAAATGATAATATTTTAAGTGTAAGACGAAGAATTATGTGTATTATTATTATAATTTTTCGCCCCAAGGTACATATGATCCATCGAGGCTTAAAAACTAGATATGTCCAGGCATATATGTCACATCACATCATAGCGCATCATATCATAACATATCATAATTATCATATTATAGCATATATTATATTCTTTAGTTCGAAAGCCTTAGCGCACAGTTAATTAGTGTCTTAAACTAATATTCTGATAGAGGCGCTAAACAAGAACAGGACAATGATCCATACATGTATGAACTGTGTATTCGTTTTAAAGGATGTTCGCCTTCTGCCTTTCATTGTGAAGATGATGTTACCTGTATTGGCAGTGACCAGGTGTGTGATGGCTACAGCAACTGTCCAGATGGCTCTGATGAGAGGAATTGTCCAACTGGTAGATTGTCCAACTACATATTTACATTATAAAGCTTTTAAGATAACACTTATGATCATTCAGGACTGAAACATTGTTGTCAAGTGGCAATTCTAGTTCTTTTGAGTGTAGCTGATTTTCCATGTCATCATGATACAGTTGCAGCCTTTTACTAATTACTCTTATCGTCTACAACCGTTGTAGCTACCAGTTATAAACTCCACAGCACTCTACTATATTCAGCCGATGGAAAAGAGAACATGATTCTGGATTACCACCAACCCTTTAATAATTTCATTATAGGAATTATTTCAATAATCAGTGATTTCATAATCATATAAAAGTAGTTAAACATCATGATACTTAGGAGGAGTGGCGGATTTAGCTATAAGCGTGGGGCGGTTCGCCTCCCGCGCCCCTCTTGGTTATATGCCGTAGCCCCTCAGACCAGACCCGTGCATTGCCACATTGCCAGAATGTGGTGCCCCTCTGGAAATCCTAAAGGCAATCCTGGAGCCGCCACTGTATAGGACTGATCTTTATTGCTGATGTCGTTTTTCGTATTTTTGTATATTCGATATGCTTTATACTAACTTAATTAAGTAAGTAATCTTTTTAGCACGAGAGAAACGTCCGTACTTTTCAAGCAAAAGTGCATACACAACAGTAAGCAGAAAGCACAATGTCAATTGCACAGTTGTTATCATCATAATCATTATAACTGTTGCTGCTATTTATACATCTTTCTGTTTAGTTTACATTCTGTTTTGTATACAATGAACATTGACAATAATTGTTCTGAAGTAATGAAAGATCACTCACTCATTTAGTTTGTTCCGTGGAAAAGTTCAGCTGCAGTAACAGCGGAGGTTGCATCAACCTAACGTCTTGGTGCAACAGCGTTCGCGAATGCAGCGATAACTCGGACGAACCAGTCAACTGCCGGACAAGTAGGTCTTTCTGCTTTTCACCCTCTGCTTCCACCACTCACGCTATGCATTACACTCCAACACATGTTAATGTCTGTCAAGTTCAGTATCAGGTCTAGTTTTCGAGATATAGAACATTATGCCATATACCAGTCCTTGCCTCTGCTCGCCCATAAAACATAAGGCTATAGCTATAATTATGTAGTGCTCAATTTATTATGTGATACACTAAATAAACATAATAATACAAATACTTAAAAGAAAATGGTAGTACCTGAAACTGTACTTATATGATACCAAACAGAGCAAGTTTGTTATAAAAATTTCAAGTCATTCGACACCGAAGAAGCTCCTTTTGTACGATTTCCGAGTGTGGCATCTGCCGGAACAATCGCGCATAATATTCCAGCAATAGTCTGCCATCATGTGTGCATCCCATCTTCCTTGATATCGATTTTCCATTGTTTTGATGTCTTGGTGAAATCTTTCACCTTGCTCTTCGCTGAAGTCACCAAGATTCTCTGGAAAGCGATCTAAGTGACTGTGGAGATAATGGACTTTAATGCTCATGTTGCAGCCAAGCTTGTTGAAATGAAGAAGCATATCCTCTACTAGTTGTGCATAATTGTCTGCCTTCTTGTTGCCAAGAAAATTTTTAGTTACAAGAACAAAGGAAGACCAGGCACAAGATTCGATTTCATTCATTGATGGTATGAAAAGTGGGTCATTCATAAGTTGCCTGATCTGTGGACCATCGAAGATTCCAGCCTTCAATTTTTCCATTGTAATTCCTGGTAACTTGTGTACTATGTATTCGAAGCATGAACCTTCTTTATTCAAAGCCCTGACAAATTGTTTCATCAGGCCTAGCTTTATATGTAGTGGTGGCAGTATGATCCTATCTCGTGCCACCAAAGATTCCTTGATTACATTTTGAGCTCCAACCACCATGTCTTTCCTCGAAGGCCAATCTTTTCTTGTCCAATGTTCATGCTTGGCTCTACTGTCCCAAAGACATAAAAAGCAGGGATACTTTGTGTAGCCACTTTGTTGAACAAGGAGGAAATTTACCATCTTCAAGTCTACACAAATTACCCATTGATGTTCTTTGTATTTTATCTTTTCCAGTACTAAAGAGATGGCATTGTACTCTTCTTTCATCCTGGTGGAGTGACCGATTGGAATAGAGCCAAATTTGTTGCCGTTATTTAAAAGCACACATTTCAGACTACGTTTTGAACTGTCGATAAAAAGACACCACTCATCTGGGCTGTAATCCGACAGACCAATTTTCTTCAATAAGTTGCTGATGTCATTACAGAATACTAGGTTGTTGTCTTCGGTAAAGAATGGCAGCAAATCCTTTTCTCTGTTTCTATAAATTGTAATTTTCGTTCCAGGCTGAAGTGCATTCTTTTCCTTTAGTCTGGACGCAAGCAATTCAGAGGACTCTTTGGAAAGATTTAAGTCCCTGATCAGATCACTCAACTCTTTTTGGTCAAAACGTTCACTGTGTGAAGTTGATTGGAAATCACTGTCACTGCCCCCACTTTCTTCACTTTCGTCATCTTGTCCGATATTGGACATGCAAGTGTCATCGTCTGAGAGCTGAGGTAGTTCGCGAAAAGGTGGAACTGGTACAATATCCGAATGCGGAACAGGTCTCCTGGCTGAAGGTATATCAGGGTAAGACAACTTGTGACGATTATTTCGATTGATGCCTATGATATTAAC